>OY282609.1:30572489-31039753 GCA_958298945.1 Atherix ibis | reverse complement strand
ATTTATTAATGATTTCACGGGCACTTGATTATGATATGCTCAATGGAACGTAATAAACAAAATAATAAATAGTATTAATGATAACAAAAAAAATCATATTAATTGAACTTTAACAGGAAATTGTATCTTTTAAATGATTAAAAAAAATGTGGGCTTTTTTTATAATTAATAGTAGGGAATTTTTTTGTCCACGCAAATTCGCTTATTCTGATTAAAATATTTGCTATTTCGTGTAATTGATTTTATTTTAAATATGATAATTTTTGTTACTTTAAGCAAAACCTTTTATTATTTCGGAAAAATAAATGGGAAGACCGCAACGCGAAGCTGGAACGTCTGGAATTCTTTGATTCATCAGGCTTAGACCGGCCCCCCCGGTTTTCGTACTGTTGATGATGATAATGATGAATTTTTTTTTTTGAATAACATTCAGTTTTATATTGGATTGGGGAAAAAGATAATCCATTATTTTAACGTTTATTTCAAGACTTTAACATATTTAACATGGTTCGGATGGTTCGATGTGGGTCAAATACGAGGTCTCTTCAAAAAGTATCGCGAATTTTGTGTTTTTTTCAAAAATTATTTATTTATTCATGATTTCTATTCTATCCCCTTCAAAGTAATCCCCACCAGATATTATACACTTGTGCCAATGTTTTTTCCAATCCTCGAAGCACTTCAAAAAATCATTTTTTTGTGTTCTGGTTCAGCTCCTCCTTCGATGCCGTATTTATCTCCTCAATCGTAGCGTTACGTCGTCCTTTCATTGGGCTCTTCAGTTTCGGGAACAAGAAAAAGTCACAGGGGGCCAGATCTGGGGAATACGATGGCTGCGGCATTTTTAGTGTGTTGTTTTTGGCCAAAAATGGCAAAAGCCAATTTTTGTTCTTCCACAAATCCGGGCGTTTATGGCGGATTACTTCGCGTAACTTGTGCATAACATTCCTTATTGACCGTTCTACTCTGTGGGAAGAACTTATGTCGAAGAAAACTGTAAGCAAAACTTGGCGCGGTTTTTTTTATAAGAGGGTTATAACTGGTGACGAATCATGGGTTTATGGTTATGATGTGGAAACCAATTCACATATACCCTCTGGAATAAATTTGGGTCGTCGCGGACAGAGTCCAACAGCTCCTTAGCAATGTTAATGTGATGCTATTTTTTGTTGAAATTGAGCAATTTTGGTATGAATTTCGCGGCGACCCGTCTCACGACCAAATCATTGGTAAAAATCGAATGGCACGAGCCAATCGATATGTTTAAGTCCTCAGCAACTTTTCTAACGGTGATTCGACGATTGGCCAATACTATTTTCTTCACTTCATCAATGTTTTCTTCTATTGTTGATGTGCTCAGGCGTCCGGCACGCTTTTCGTCGTTCACTTCTTATCGGCCTTCTGGGGAAATATCGAAGACGAGCCAAAACACGTGCAAGCAAAGCAGCTGCCAAAAATTAACTGAATATTCAAAATGGCCGAACTTATCGGCATAAGTGAGAAACACGAGTACAAATATAACGCCACAAAAAATCGAATATACGTATCCCGCGGAAATTCAAAATTCACGATACTTTTTGAACAGACCTTGTTTGCACTGTTTTGTTTTATCATTTGTTGTCATTTTAAAGGTAACTTCATAATGCCTCTCTCGTAGAAGCCTCAGATACCTATATTGGCGAAAAACTCGGCTAACCGACTTTCACAAACTTCTCTTAATACCAATTTCTTATTACTAAGGAAGTTTTACAATTATAAAAAGAGGTGGTAATCGCGTGGGGCCAAATCCGGACTATAAGGTGGATGCATCAGAACTTCGTACCAAGCTCCCGGAATTTCTGGCGAGTTACTATTATGGGTGTAGCCTGGCGTTGTCCTAATAGAATACAAAACGCCTCCGGTTGAATAATTTGGGCCGCTTCTGGTCGATTGATAGTTTCAAACGGTCCAATTGTTGACAGTAGAGGTCCAAATTTAGTGTTTGGGTGCATGGAACCAGGTCATAGTAGATGATTCCTTTCCAGTCCCACAAAATGCACAGCAAACCCTTCCTGGCTATTTGTCCTGGTTTGGTCACCGTTTGAGCTGCTTAACTGCGATTTAACCACGATTATTTTCGCACAATATTATCGTAAGTGCCCCATTTTTTATCCCCAATCATCACCCGCTTAAGAAATGCGTCGATTTCTTTCCGTTTAGCTAAGACCTCACAGATGGAAATTCGATCCATCATGTTTTTTTCCGTCAATTCGTGTGGCACCCAAACACCGAGCTTCTTTTTTAATCCAGCTTTATTCAGATGACTTAAAACTGTTTTGTGGTCGATCTTTAGCTCCTGAGCAATGCTGCGACTTCTAACATGCCGGTCTGCTTCGATCATTTGCATGATTTAATATCGACATTTTCTACGACAGGCCTACCTTTACGAGGTGTACCTTTAATATCAAAACTACCGGAATGGAATCGGCGATACCAAAATTGCGCGTACTAATTAACTGTGACAGTAGAAATAATCAAGGTTAACATGTGTGTAAGCATTGAATTTGCAAAGAATTTCACAATAAAAACGTGTATTTGCATATGCCGCTAGATGAAAGAAGAAAAAAAAATGTGTGTACAAAATTAATTCCCAAAAGTTTACCTGTAAAAACCTCATCTTAATTATTTATTTCGATTCGTAGCGTCTTTATTTAAGGTTCGATTTTGATGACTTAATGCAAAACTGACCCAAGTAATAAAAGTGTTAATAATAAAACTAGTTAGTACTAGTACAGCTTTTTTGTTATAATTTTTTTTTCTTTATTTAAGGTGAATATTTGTTAATACTCAAATATTTTTTTTTGTGAACACAAGTGCGCTCGTGTGCACTAGTGTGAGCAGAGGCTGTGCAAAAACTTGTAAGCTCACCTTGAATTTGCGAGTACAATTCAACTATTGCGTATTCTATTTGGAAGAAGAAAAAAAAACATTTTGTATTTGTCTGTTAGATAATAGTCGAGTCTATAGCCAAAAATTGGAGTAAGCTCATGACGCAAATATAATATTCAGAAAAGTATCGTCAAGGCCATTTTTAGTGTTCGAATACTGTATAAAAATAAGAAATAAGACGAGTTAAATAAACCTAGAGAAAAATCGAAAAAACTTTCAATACACAAATGCCTGTATGTAATTACAAGAAATCACCTTTATGCAAAGAGAACAAATATTTTTAAATTGTTAATACTATAAGAAATTGCAGATACGAGTAAGTTTGCACATGAAAACACTGACTGCCCTTGACGTGCGTGACGTACTTTGTCAGAGTTTATTGAGATCTCGTGAAATTTTTCGGAAAGATACTCGAATGGGAATGTGTCCGCATATTTTCTTATCTATTCCTTAACATAATCTCCAAGAGGCAATTAATCAAATTAATAGAATGTAACTTATCTCAGTACAAATATGTGACGAACGATTTGCAAATAACTAATCTAGATAAGAAGTGATATTGTAAATTTCGATAAGAAACTATAATTTATATGATGAACTTGTGTTAATTGTTTGTGAGTTCAGAGACGTTTTTTGTTTTTTTATTAAATATATTTCCTAAAGAAGCAAGCAATATCTTCGATTATGTGTAAAAGAAAATTTGTTTACATTTTACTATCGTTTGAAATATTTAAATAATTTTAACTCTTCTGTCAATGACCGGGTATCTTTCGAAATCTTCTTTTCGGTATGTTCGCAGTAGTATTTTTTTTTAACTTTTTTTAATTTAAATGTTATCTATAACTAATTTTTTAAATGTTTCGTTTTGGAATTTCCAAAAAAAAACACAGAAAAATTACAAAAGTGTATGAAATTTTTATTTAAATTAATAATCAATGCTTGCCATTTACTTTTTCGAGCATCTCGGATAGTATCTCGCTAATAATATGTGTACGTGTACTGTTGTCTTTCAAGGCAGCAAGTGATACTGATTTTTTGGCATAACCGAGTGAGCCTATAAAAAAGAGTCTTGAGGCCGAAAATCGCACGGATCTAGACGGCCAACTCACAGGTCCAAAACGTGAGATAAATTGCTCACTGAACTCATCTCTCAATATGACCGTTTTGTTGAAACCGTTTGTTGACCAAATGCAGTTCTTGTATTTTGAGCTAAAGAAAGTTGCGGCCAACTTTATCTTAAAAGAAATACAGACCGATGACCGCACCAAACAGTGCATTTCTCTGGGTGCAAGGGCAGTTCTTGCTTTGCCTGTAGTTGTTCCTTAGACCAAATGCGCCAATTTGGCTTATTCACATACCCATTCAACCAGAAATAAGTTTCGTCATTGAACGCAATTGTTTTGGTAATAAAACGGATTCTCCTCAACTTGTTCTAAGGCAATTTTACCGAAAATTCGACGATTTGGCAGGTTGTTCGGTTTCAGTTCTCGCACGAGCTGTATTTTATGATTCGCTTCAGAAATAGCTCGATTTCATTGCGCTTTAGCAGCGTATCGCAGATGTTACGTTGGCCTATCTTGTTTTTCATACTCAATTCATGAGGCACCTTAATATTTAGTTTCTTTTTGAACCCAGCCTAAGGCAAATAGCTTAAAACGGTTTGATGATGATTGTTTAATATCATGACTGGGTTTAAGCTGATATACCGGTCTTGCTCAATTATTTCAAGATCATAAATTTTTTCGGTACTTGGCCGGCTAGAACAGAGCTTATATTTGGCTTTGAAGTTTCCAAAACGATTGTGAGCGAACCATTTCCGTACTGCTGATTTTGATACAGCACCATCACCACAAATTTGTTCACGAGCTTGCGAGACGTTATCACCTTGTTCGAAGTGGTATTGTATAAATTTTTTATTTTTTCTTTATTCTAAAAATTATTGAATTTTATTATCCGTGTATGGGGGCCGGTCGGATCATCGATCCGTATTTCTTTGAAGATGATGCTCGCCGCATCCTTACTGTCAATGACGGGCATTATCGCTCGATGATTCTAAACTTTTTTTCCCCAAGATGCAAGAACAGCACATGAAACAATCGACATAATGAGCGGTCCGCTGAGATGGTCGCCTAGATTATTCGATTTGACGCTTCAGACTATAATTAATGGGGTTACGTGAAGTCACCCGTTTATGCCGATACGAGGTCTGTTTAAAAAGTATCGCGAATTTTGAATTCGCACGGGTTACGTATATTCGATTTTTGATTTTTTGTGGCGTTATTTTGGTACTCATGTCTCTCACTTATGCCGACAAGATCGACAATTTTGAATGTTCAGTTAATTTTTGACAGCTGCTTTGCTTGCACGTGTTTTGGCTCGTTTTCGATTTTTACCCAATTAAAAAAAATGGATTAAAGAATCTGTTTCGGGAACAAGAAAAGTCACAGGGGCCAGATCTGGGGAATACGGTGCTGTCGGCATTATAAGTGTGTTGTTTTTGGCCAAAAATTCGCACAAAAGCTACGATGCGTAAGCAGGGGCGTTATCATGGTGCCAATTTTTTTTCTTCCACAAATCCGGGAGTTTATGGCGGATTGCTTCGCGTAACTTGCGCATAACTTGCAGGTAATATTCCTTATTGACCGTTCTACTCTGTGGCAAGAACTCATGATGCATCACGCCTCTGCAATCTAAGAAAACTGTAAGCAAAACCTTCACATTCGACCGAACTTGGCGCTTTTTTTTGTCTTGGCTCGTGCGGCAGTCTTCATTGGGATGATTGAGCTTTGGTTTCCACGTCATAACCATAAACCCATGATTCGTCACCAGTTATGACCTTGTGGAGCAAATTTAGGTTGTCGCGGACATAGTGCAACAGCTCCTTAGCAATGTTAATGCGATGCTGTTTTTGGTCGAAATTGAGCAATTGTGGTACGAATTTCTCAGCGACCCGTCTCACGCTCAAATCTTTGGTAAAAATTGAATGGCACGAGCCAATCGATATGTTTAAGTCCTCAGTAACTTCTCTAACGGTGATTCGACGATTGGCCAATACGATTTTCTTCACTTAATCAATATTTTCGTCTGTTAGTACCAACATAACGCCACAAAATAATCGAAAATCGAATATACGTAACCCGCGGAAATTCAAAATTTGCGATACTTTTTGAACAGACCTTGTAAACGAGGATCGCTGGCCAGCTTTGAAAGGCAAATTGCACGTGTTATATAGCGAGATACCATTCGAGATGCTCGAAAAAATGGTTTAAAATTGGACCTCTCGTATGGATCACTTAAAACGTAGTCATGGCAAATATTTACATGAAATAATCTTCAAAAAGTAAATGGCAAGCATTGATTTATCGATTCAAATAAATATTTTATACATTTTTGCAATTTCTCTGTGTTTTTTTTTTGTAATTTTGAAAACCAAATCCTTAACAAATCACCCGTTATTACCATGAACTTTTTCGACTAACTAATATTAAAAAATCAGTTTTAATTCTCTAAAAAACAAAAATTATTATTTATAAAATTAAATTCGTAAACTGCATATAATCGTTACATTTTAACCATGCACAAACAAAATTAAAAATCTGTTTTCATTTTAGCAATAAAAACTGAAACTACTTCAAGGTAATTTATCCAATTTTAAGACTATAAATTTTTTTAAAAATGTTTTTATTATCATAATAAGTCTGCATTTAAATAGTAAATGTTAAAAAAAAAACACATCTAATTAAAATATCGCCCCATTATTTCAGATATTACAATAAAAAATCCTATAGGAAAATGCTTTTAAACCAAAGTTTTATAAATAAAAAAAATTATAATATTTATTTCCTTAAAATGTTAATTCAAAAAAAAAAAAATTAAAGAAACTTGCAATGAATTTCAAATTTGAAAGCCTAAAGAATAAAAGAAAACCTTTTCAAATCAATCGGAATTTTATTCATGAAAACTTATTTTTATACTCAAGGAAGTCCGGTTGAAATTTTAATACTTTCCGAAAATGGAAAGTTTTGAACAAAAATTTATGCTTTTGAATAAATGTAATATCTGCAATTTAAGAGGCGACAAAATAGGAATTTTCAAAATATTTTCCTCAATTGCATTGTACTTGTAGAAAGTGCATTTCCGAATGATTGTTTAAAAATAATTGTAAAGTGCACTTGTGCTGTTAGCTTTTAACGCATGGGTTTTATAACAACTTGTAATAATTAGATTAGAAGGTGACAAGAATATGTACAGAAAAATGAGAATGAATAATAATTATTGGTATTTTAGTGTAGAGGTTATCAACCCCACAATGATATTTATGAGTCTGGAACGGACTGGTTAGGAGCATATATTAGACGATGTGTAAATATACTTACGAGAATTTCAAGAGCATTAAACTTATTATTTACAATTCCCCTTGGGAAGTTTAATAGCCTCACATGATATTCTCTAACGAGCGTCAAACGAGACCCCGCAGTATCGCCTCTTCCGATTGCACTGCTGATTGTTTACTCGTATTTCAAGTGCTCGGATATGTACACTTGGTTTGTGGATTTCTGGTGGATTTACAAGTTTCACGTTGAATTTTATGAGTTCTAGTAAAATATCTTTTTTTTTAAATTAACCACCTTGTATGGATAGCCTACTAATCAGAATTCGCCCTTGCATTTTATTCCATTCCACTTTTGAAAATTTAAGACCACAAAAAAATTCTATTTTAATTATGTAAGCATTTTTGAGTCATTTTAGGTTTTATATGAAATTGGAAAAATCTCTGAAATAATTGATAATCATTTTTGAATGTTCAGTTAATTTTTGACAGCTGCTTTGCTTGCACTTGTTTTGGCTCGTCTTCGATTTTTACCCATTCCAAAAAATGGATCAAAGAATCTGTATCAAATTTTGTGTGAAAAACAAAATTAATTGCGCGGACGCATTCCGAATATTGACTGTGGCATATGGTGAAGCTACCTTGGACCGAAGCAACGTTTATCGGTGGTAAAAAATGTTGTCAGAGGGCCGAGAAGATGTGAATGACAAAAAGCGTGCAAGACGCCCGAGCACGCAATAACAGACGAAAACATTGATGAAGTGAAGAAAATAGTATTGGCCAATCGTCGTCACATCTTCTCGGCTGAGGACTTAAACATTGGCTCGTGCCATTCGATTTTTATCAATGATTTGGTCGTGAGACGGGTCGCCGCGAAATTTGTACCAAAGATGCTCAATTTCGTCCAAAAACAGCATTTCCTTAACATTGCTAAGGAGCTGTTGGACTCTGTCCGCGATGACCCAAATTTGCTCCAGAGGGTCATAACTGGGGACGAATCATGGGTTTATAGTTATGATGTGGAAACCAAAGCTCAATCATCCTAACGGAAGCTGCCGCACGAGCCAAGACCGAAAAAAACGCGACAAGTTCGGTCGAATGTGAAGGTTTTGCTTACAGTTTTCTTCGATTGCAGGGGCGTGATGCATCCTGAGTTTTTGCCATAGGGTAGAACGGTCAATAAGGAATATTACCGCAAGTTGCGCGACGCAATCCGCCAGAAACGCCCGGATTTGTGGAAGTACAAAATTGGCTTTTGCCATTTTTGGCCAAAAACAACACACTAATAATGCCGCAGCCACCGTATTCCCCAGATCTGGCCCCTGTGACTTTTTCTTGTTCCCGTAACTGAAGAGCCCCATGGAAGGACGACATCGAAGGAGGAGCTAAACAATATCACAAAAAATGATTTTTTGAAGTGCTTCGAGGATTTGAAAAAACGTTGGCACAAGTGTATAATATCTGGTGGGGATTACTTTGAAGGAAACAAAATAGATATTCATGAATAAATAAATAATTTTTGAAAAAAACACAAAATTCGCGATACTTTTTGAATAAACCTCGTAGTGCAAAAGTGTTAAATTACAACTTCTTGGACGCCATTGCACATTTGAATTTTTTGAAATTATCGACTTGCTAAACTTTTACCACAATAAATCGATTATGGTGTGGTCTGTGTGGCACGTAGCACCGTCTTGTTTAAACCACATAGTCGTTCAAGCAATATCTTCCCATTCAGGCCACAAAAAGTTTTATGACAGTCACAACAATTTCTTTCTCATTTTGAAAAAAATAAGGAACATAAAGGTTTCTCGTGAATAATTTTGGGATTAGTTTCAGTCCAGTTACTATTTTGTTTACTCAGAAAGATGCACAGCGATCCAGAGAGATGAAATGCACCTCATATGAGAAGATGATTTTCTTGAAAGTTGTTCCAGAGTAAAATCAGCAAACACACGGCGTTTCCGATGGTACAACGTGGAAGACTATGCCAAATTTTTAAGTCGCCTTTAAGTCGGTAAATTTGTGTCTTTATCAACATTAGCCTGAATGGCAGCAATATTCTCGGCACTTTGACCGGATCGTTGTCTTAATAGCACGATCGAGCACACTAGACCGATTATTACGAATATAAGTTGAAAGAAGCTTCAATGAAAGAACTATAGTTTTGATAAAAAGATTGAACAATTTGCAAGCGTTGTTGAGGCGTGTCTAACTTTCTCTTAGATTAAAGAATACTTGAACGTGAGATTTTCGTACATGAAAACACAATTTTCTGGCAAAAGCGCCGAGAAATCGTACTGCTTGCAAACGTTTGTATAAATTTTTTTATGTAGACATGACAACCAATGACATCTAGTTTTCTTAATAGAAATTTTTCGAATTGCAAAACGTATTCCAAAGAAAAATATATCTTCTTCCAAACAAAAATATATATATTTTGTAAATATCTAACGGCTCAATTTTTGTAGACTTTCGGAGAGTTTTAAAAGACGACATCTTCCATAAAAGTGGTAGCATACTGAAATGCTTGCATACTTTTGTGTTGACATTTAGATACTCATCGCAAAGTGAAAGTTTAAGTGCGGTTTTGTGTGCATTCTTAAAAATATATATTCGAAAAAAAATTTGGACAGAATTTTTGTGTAGAGGCCTATCCAGTTCTTCTATAATCTAAGATCTTTCCCATGAAAAAATTTCAAACCTTACTGAATTCAACTGACACCGACAGAAGATTTTGACATTTCAAATATGGACACACGGTCCATTTGAAAACATATCACCCCTATTGAAAATGCCCTTACTTGAATAAAAACAGTCATTAACTTTTAGCTCCCACACCATTTTTTGTCACCGAATATTTACAAATTTCTGGCAGCACTTGTTAAAGCCAAACACTTTGATACGAATGGCTCCAAAAGCATTAATGAATCTCGAATAGGTTTCTGGTTAGAATAGGGCTTAGGACATCCAGTCGCCCTCTAGTTTAAATTGCCTTTAGTTTCGTGGCGCTTGGAATATACATTAAGTACTAATGTTACTGAAAGGACTATTGCGCCAAAAAGACAATTTTCTGTCTGTTATAGAAGGCGACTAATGTGCATTTTCATTAGTTTAGGTAACAGTTATCATAAATCCTCCTTTATATGCTGAGTATAGTCATACCAGGCACTTCCGGTTAAATAATATGCTTAGTAATGTTGATGTGATCTAAAAAAAGAAACAGACTTTATTCAATATAATTTGATATTTGAATAAATATTCTCCGACACGGTCAAGATAGTTGGATTTTCGATAACACTTCGTGAACTTAACATTCCTGTGAACCATATTATAATAATTTTTACTATTACTTTGATTTGTTCATATCAAAACGCACATGTACGTATACGTTTATTGTAAATATTTATACTATTCTTTCGTCTGTTGAGAAGTTTATACAATTATTAAAATATGATGGAAAACACTAACCAATAACAAATCGCCAAGAAAGCAAAACATTCGACCTAAACAAACAGTGGCCTCACATTTATACCATTGACGTCAATCCGGGATTCATATTTGGTTTCTTTTCCGTTTGTTGTCTATGCACAAACCAAAAATAGATGCTAAAAGTTATGACAGTTGCTCATATTTCTATTAAGTTTATTTTCCACAGCTGATTTACAAATTATAAGAAAATATTGTTATTAAGATTATTTTTGTAAATTTACTATCAAAAGGAATATTTATTCTATTGTATATTCGAAGATTATCCGATTTCGAATTACGTCTCAAAACAACATATTGTATGTGTTTGTAACTTGGAGTAGATTGAATTTATTTTTATTAACAATGATTACCCCTCCCCAGTCATATTGGAGAAAATGTATTTGTCAATTTGTTTGGTTGCTCATATAAAGTCGATTTTGTTCAATAAAATTCTTACATTGCAAAAAAAAAGAAAATTTTATTTTGTGAATTATTAGGAAATTCACAATTTTTTAATTGTGAATTTCCTATAATTTTAATAATAATCTTATGCGGCGCTCGGGGGCTTGTATTAAAGAATACCTAGATAGGCCCCTACATCAGATTCTCGTATATCTATGCGCAATTTTCTGGCTGATTTATGGCAAAAGCGGCGAGAAATTGTAACGCTTGCATACTTTTTTTGTAGATATTTTTATGTAGACATGACACCCACTGACATCTAGTTTTCATAATAGAAATTTATTGAATTATAAAAGCATAATTAACTTATTCCAAACAAAAATATAATTTAAACTTGACAGAAGGCAACATTGTATTTTAGGTTTATTATTAATTTTGTAGACTTTCGGAGAGTTTTAAAATACGCCATATTTCATGAAATGGTACCATACCGGAATGCTCGCATACTTTTGTATTGACATTTAGGTACTCAATGCGAAGTGAAAATTAAAGTGCGATTTTATTAAATTTGTTAATAGTTTACTAACAATTAAGTATAAATTAGTACATTTGCATAAATAGTTTTGTTCTTTACGGCAGTAAATAGGAAGTATTTTTATATAGGATGATCTATCTAGCGGTTCCATTTTGAACTACTATTAATTTGAAGTACTAGAGTGTTAAATGTTAACACGAATTGACAGATTGTTAGTTGAAAGTCAGAATTTTACGAAATGGAAATCCATACGCTTGAAGAAAAATGAGAAATATTGAGAACTTACTTCCAAAGTGGTGAGTCTTCAACCCAAACTGTGAGAAATTAAAAAAAAAAAATGAGTAAACATCGAATGCTATCACGTGAATTTGTGGGCAAATTCGTGAAGCGAGTTCGCGAAACTGGTTGTTTGATTGCCACAGCAACTCGTTCCCGCTCTAAGACAGTGCGTAGGACCGAGAATATCGCCGCCGTTGCTGAAAATGTCAGTGATTATCCATCAACATCAACTCGTCACTGTTCTCAGGAATTGAACATTTCTCGCACTTCTCTGTTGAGAATTTTGCAGAAAGACCTCGGTACGAAAGCTTACAAAGTTCAATTAGTCCAACAGCTAAATCCCCATGACCATCCGATGCGTTTTCGGTTTGCCCAATGGGCTCAAGATCAATTGGCCGAAGATGAGCATTTTTACCGAAAAATCATCTTTTCGGATGAGGCCCATTTCCACCTCGGTGGGTATGTCAACAAACAAAATTGTCGCATCTGGGGCTCAGAAAATCCATACGTCACCATGGAAAAGCCGATGCATCCACAACGAGTCACGGTTTGGTGCGAATTTTGGAGTGGAGGCATCATTGGCCCGTTTTTCTTCAAAGACGATGAAGGAGCAGCCGTTACGGTCAATGGTGAGCGCTATCGTGGCATGCTCAACGAATTTTTGTTTCCAAAAGTTGAAGAGAATGGCATGGACGACATTTGGTTTCAACAGGATGGGGCCACTTGTCACACAGCCAACGTAACAATCCAACTTTTGGGCACTGCTTACGAAAACCGAATAATGAGTCGAAATTCTGATGTCAATTGGCCGCATCGGAGCTGTGATTTGGGCCCGTTGGATTATTTTCTGTAGGGAGCCGTTAAGGATAAATGTTACACAAGCCATCCAGAGACAATTGAGGCCTTGAAACACGAAATCAAAGTTGCCATTGAAGAGATACAGGCCCAGACAATCGAAAATGTACTGAAAAATTGGGTCGAGCGAATGGAGTACTGTAACGCCAGCCGTGGCAGTTATTTAAATTATGTTGTGTTTCATTCCTAAATTTTAAGGTTCAATCTTTTTAATAAAACCGGAAATTTGAAAAAACATACACTAGTTTTTTTTTATTTACTTTTAAAAATGGAACTTCTAAATGGTCCACCCTGTATACGTGAAAGTATATTTTGTGAGTATGTGCGTTCTTACGAATATATTCTCGAAAATATTTCGACACAATTTTTGTGTAGAGGCCTATTCAGTTCTCCTCTAATTTAAAGTGGTTATAGTCTATTAGGCGTCGAATTGCGTTGGGTTTCTGGTCACGTTGGTATTCAGGGCAATACCCAGATCAATAGCTGATCAGCTGACTGGGAAGGCTTTTCACCGTTCTGGTCTCATCGAAATTCACTCAGTAAATGGCATTTAACATATTTAGCTATACAGAAACAAACAATTAACCAGTGTCTACTCTACTCAAGAACCATTTCAAAATTCTGGGGAAGGAAACTTCTTAGAAATCTGATTGGTTATACTACACTTACCCATGATATCATCTTCAGCAACCAACCTCCTACTTCATGCTATTCCTGTGGCGTTCAACTCACCATTCTCCAGTTCTTTTCTCAAGTCCTCTCTTCAATGTTCTAAAGCAATCTAATATGCTTCATTAAATTTAACCACTTCAAATTGCACCTTCCTACAATCTTATTAGGAAAGCCGACAATGCTAACCCACACGTAACATAAAATGACCCCATGATCATGATACTACTCTGGCTCTAATCTCAGTCATCTTACAACAAACAAACAAATAAGCAAAATAATTTAATATCTTTTAATTAAATAATTTTTAAAAATACATCAATTATTATAATTACGAACAGATCAACGATGCAAAAAGTTTCTAACCACTTCCGTTTCATTAAATAAATGAAAATTATTTAAAAATTACCATACAAATTGTTGATACTATGTTATACAATAAAGTATCTTAAGAAAATTGTGTAAAGAATTAAGTAAAAAATCTCTAAAGGATAGTTCAAGATCTAAAGTTGATGTGAAATCGAATTTTGAACTGAAATTAAAACCTCACAAAATAGCAACTAGACTAATAGAAACTTCATCGCCGATAATTGTTTTTATTTGAGAAACAGAAAATATCGTTTGACATTATAAAAAAATAATAATTAACCAATAATGTTAGATTGGGCGAAGAAGCTCAGCATAGCCGACCTATAGGACCATCAAACCGCTTGGGGAGATGGATGCTTAAGCGTCTGGCGATATTTGGTGGCCCTTTAGTAACTACCAACCCGGTAGCACAGTCGATAGTGTGCTGCACTACTATCCAAGGGGTCGTCGGTTCGAATACCACTGCGGCATGGTCCTACGCTAATTACCTCACCGCTTTACTTTCATTTCCTTATCCCTTATCCCTTATTCTTCCCCTTGGGATCATCGATCCACTTGAGCAGACGGATGCTATAAACAAAAAGAATTAGCTCAACTGGGATAAAGGTACTAATTGGTAGTAGAGAGGTGTCATCGACAGTTGTACGATCAACGACAATACGCACACTATCAGCATTAGCGACAGTAGAAGAGTGTTTGTTTGGTGGGGCCATTTAGTCCTCTGTAGGTTGTTTTCGCACTCCCCAATTGAGCGGCTGCTCCTGCCTTGTATAAACCCGTAATTTAAATATTTCCTTCTGTCAATCAGTTTAGCTCTCCCAGTCCTAGTCTGCATCCAGAACACCATATAGTTCGCGATTAGTTTTTCACGATATGGTATTCCACTTCCTGATTTATTTCTTTTAACCCTCCTAATAAATGAGTAAAAAGAAAGTTATTACCAATATTATTTTGAAAGATACAAAAAATATTCCACTTTCACAGATGAACGAAACAACATTAAAAAATTGTTTTAAACAAAAAGAAAAACAAACAAACAAAATGACGAAAATTAACCAAAAGGAAAGCATAGAGGAAAAATGTAAAACAAACAATTTAAAAATTAAAAATATATAAAAAAAAAAAAATGAAATTGAAAAACCAAAAAAAGTAACGGTTCTGCTCAGGACCAAAAATAAAATTCTTTTCATTGAGTAAAAATAAAAATGTTGAAAAACCAAAAAAAGAGGGAAAAAAATACTTTCTAAACTCTCCGCTTATGTTCTTAGAGAGGCTCTGATAAGAACAAATTGCATTTTGTCCAAAACATTCCTTTCCAAGGAGCTTGAGGACATAATTTAACCGACTGCGAGCAACAAGAATCGGTTGCTCAAGAGAATAGTCTCTCAATCAACAAACCAATTAATGAGAGACAACGTCCAAAATCAAGTCAACAGCCAGCCAAACGTCATATCAACAAGATTCCAATTTGAAATGCAAAAATTTCCATCAAAATCCAATTCAAGTAGCTTAAGTATAAGTTCTGATCAATTTTACACAACAATATGTTTAGTCAATTCAATTACGTGGTCCAACTAATTAACAAGGTTAAGCAGGTGCTAGTGTGTGGATAGTGCTTGGCGGGGCGTCCGCTTCATAATTTTTCAACTCGCCAAAAGGAAAAAAATAAATTTTCGCGGTCAAATTTGCATTTGGTGACCGACGATGTTGCTTTACAGCAGCAGCAGCAGCAACAGCAGCGCATCCTCCGCAACAGGCAAAAATGCGCCTGTGGCGGAGCCCTTTTATTTTTTTTCTAGGTGCAGAGTTGGAGGGGTCGAAATTTTTTTTCTTCAAAAAACTGAATTTTTAATTAAAATGAGTGATACCTCAAACGAAATGTCTCGACGAGTCCTTCATCGGAATCTGGTCGAGTGATACCTCAAACGAAAGGTCTCCACGAGTCCTTTATTCCCCTGTCGGGGGTGTTCTTTTCAACTTATGGCCCAGAAAATTGACCTACTTTAAACGGCCAAAACTAGGTCAACTACTTCCCGCACGTTTTTCTAAGTTATTTTTTTCTCATAGCTCCTACAAAGGACTACTCACTCACCTAAACAGTTCTAGAATCAAGGACATCTCCAGGACAATGTACACTTTTAAAAGAGACAATTTTTCGTTTTTTAAAAAATGCGACTTCTTTAAATTATATTTTCGGCTACTTACCGTTAGTTTTTTCAATCTTGTTTAGTATCGACTTAAAGCGCAGGAGTTATACTACCTAACTATTTAAAAATAGTATCTGAAATCATACTATTACTAACATTTATTCAAGGTCAAACTTAGTAAATTTTTTTAAAAAATTGTTCATTTTCAGACGCCATTTTCTCGAATACTAATGGTCTGAAAAATCTAAAACTGGTATCGCCAAAAAGCCCAGTTCCGGTTCTTTGTAAATAAATAAAAAACTTTATTAGATCAAAAGTCCTTAAGGATGATAATCAAATTTGTACTGGATCCTTTCAAAAAAAAATTTTTTTTTTCGAAAATGCCTTCGTTTTCGAAATTTGAAAAAACTTTAAGAACAAAAGTTTTTATGGGGCCCATATATTTATGGGCCCCATAAAATATCTAAAGCCCCTTCGCGATATCTCGACATAAGCTAAAAAATGGGTGAAAAATCTCGGATTTTGACCCCAAAAAAACGATCCAATTTTTTTTTTATTTTGCACACTTGCAAAAAACCTTAAACGAAGCCATTTGAAATACTAACTATGAAAATTGATGGAATAATTTTTGAGATATGCAATGTCAAAGTTTACTTTTTCACAATTTTCCAAGTGATTTTCTCAGTCATCCTGGAATGGAAGTAGCTGATTTTTGGGGAAAAATAAATCTAAACTGTGCTGACTGGACCTCCAAAAACTAGAGAAATTCCGTGAAATCTTGGAAAATTTATGGAAAATGTTTTAAGTTTTTTTTAACGTTAATATTATTTTATGGTTAAAAATAGTCAAATTACGCAATTTACAAAAAAAGTTTCATAGAAAAATTCCAACTTCTCAAACAAAATTTTTGTTTAATTTGATAAGAAAAACGTCCAGGAAAAGATAAAAAATTGTCATGTTTAAAAATCTTACGTTTTTTAAAGCATACTCGGTGCTACATGGTACATAGAGTATTTTTATAAGCTTATTATTTATCCTTTAGCGAAACTTGTATTCCGACAAGTTATTATGCTAAATCTTATTTTCAGCAGGGAAATAGGCAGTCAGTTGTATACCCATCAGCGATCTCCAATCGAATTCTTAACAGAAAAATAATGAAAATAAAGATTCTATTAGCTAATAATGCACTGATAATAAATAAATAAAAAATTATGAAAAAAATACAAAAAAAATAACGAATCTGTAAAAAATGCAGTTAAAACAAACGTTTAACTCTGCACAGGACTAGAGAGCAGGACAATCACATACTTTCCTTGTTAGGATTTTCCACCTAAAAAAGCATCTAAATGAAAGTCCAGCTTTTGTAATTTTTTATTTTATCAGAAAATTCTTCAGTCAACAACCAACCCTTCCGCAGTCACCCAGGTAGACAAAATAGCTTCCCTCAAAGAGAGAAATAGATAACAAAGTCGATGTCCTTTCCGAGATATGGTCCGAAAACTACCCGAAAATCGACCTATTTCAAACGGCCAAAACCAGCTCCTACGAAGGACTAATCACTCATCTGAATAGTTCTAGGATCAAGGGCATTTTTAAAAGAGACAATTTTTCAAAATTCAAAAAAAAACCGACTTTTTAAAACCATCTCGAGTATTTACCGTTAGATTGTCCGATCGCGTTTGATTTCGCCTGCAAGCTCGTAAGTTGTACTATTAGCTCAAGCCATAGTGATAAAATTTCGCAGCAATTTTACGCTATTGGACATCAAACCACCAACCCGTGTGCGTATAGTGCGTAGCGTCCAGTGTTGGTGAAGACTGCGAATTGTCCATCCGTCGCCGTTCGCACCGAACAACCTGCCAAAGCGTGGAATTTTCGGTCAGTGGGGCCTTAGAACAACTTGACGAAAATCCGTTTTATTACCAACAAATTGCGTTTAGTGACGAAGCTCATTGCTGGTTGAATGGGTATGTGAATAAGCAAAATTGTCACATTTGGTCAGATGAACAACAACAGACAAAATAAGAACTGCCATTGTACCCAGAAAAATGCACTGTTTGGTGGGGTCAACATGCACCGTATTTCTTTAAAGATGACGATGGGAAAAATGCACCGTATTTCTTAAAAGATGACGCTGGCCGCAACTTTTCCGTCAATGGCAGCCGCTACCGCTTGATGATTCCGAACTTGCTTTTGCTTAAAATTCAATAACTGCATCTGGTCGACTTGTGGTTTCAACAAGATGGTGCTCCATGCCACATTGCACGTGAAATAACCGAGATATTGAGAGATAAGTTCGGTGAGCAATTCATCTCACGTTTCGGACGGGTGAGTTGGCCGCCTAGATCGTGTGATTTGACGCCTTCAGACTATTTTTTTTTGGAGCTACGTGAACTCACTTGTCTATGCCGATAAGCCAGCGTTACTTTCAGCCTTGGAAGACAACATTACATGTGTTATTAGCGAGATACCATCCGAGATGCTCAGAAAAAGTAGTTCGAAATTGGACCTCTCACATGGATCCCTTAAAGCGTAGTTGTGGCCAACAATTACATGAAATAATTTTTAAAAAGTAAATGGCAAGCATTGTTTTATCAACTTAAATAACAATTTCATATACTCTTGCATTTTTTCTATGTTTTTTATTGAAAATTTAAAAACAACCACTAAAAAAATAATCCATTTAAAAAAAAAATAGGCAACCGCCAATATGTCTTCTCAAAATTCGCTTATTTAATTTTTTTTCGTACCAATTAAATTTCAAGAAAAAAAATTATTAAACGTACAAAAATGCCAAAAAAAAATTATACCAAATTTGCATGCCCATCCAACGTGAAGGGAACGAAACAAAAAATATATACAACTTTTATGACCCCCCTCAAGTTGGGGTTAAGTTAAATTTGTAAAAAAAAAAAAACATTTCTCTCAGTTGTACTCTATTAATTAAAAGAAAATTAACGTTACAATAAGCTTTAATTTCTAAAAATAGATTTTATTTGGTGTATTTTATTCAATATTCTCATTGGTTCAATGGAATCAGCCCATTTTTGCGTGCTTTCGTAGTGACTGTATTCATATTCGCTTAATTGTTTTGTTTTTTTTTGTTTTAATTTTCTACTTCCGAAAAAATATGTCCAAAAATTGATAAATAAATAAAAATTAATCTCTTTCACCTTTTCATCAAAAATACGAGTACATATGAATCATATCAAAATTAATTTCAAATAAACAAACGTTATTTAGAAATTTATTATTTCCGGTCATTTTCACATTATTCACGCCGTGTTGTTGTGAAAATTTCTCTGAATACTTACTACCACGTGAGGTGGTGAATTTTTCACTATTAAAAAAAAGATTGAAAAAATAGTTTTATGCTTAAATTTTCTCAACAACAAAAAATACTATAAATTTTGTTAATTTTTCGTTTTTACTTTAAAAACGTTGTGTAATCAAGAACAAGATGATGACGTAAATGCCGTTAAAAAATATGGAGTCTCAAGGTTTTTTCTCTCACAAATAATTTATTGATTGAATTTGGTAATTTTTTTAGTATTTTTGTTTAAGTTTAGGTTAAGATAAGAGAAGAGGGTGATTTTTTAAGAGTAGTGCAAGATTATCTCATTTAGAAATTAAATTCCGTTTAAGCTGTCAAAATAAATGGTTGTAAACTGAATATACCCAATCTCAAGATGAGTAAATCTTTTCCGGGAGTATGGTATCATCAATCATAAGTATGGGCATGTATACAAACGCTTATACATGCTTGAGCTTTGCCACTTCCTCTTCTTTTCTTGCAATTTCAATTGGTAGTTTTTAAACATAAAATTTTATATAAGTAACTGAACTATTGATATTATCTACGAGGGCAGTCTGATAAGTCAATATTTAATTTATTTTTCGACGTAGTCTTTTTTTCTTCTTCATACCATCCGTATAGTATGATTTGTCAAACTCTGCAAAATAGGCCTCAGTTTAGGCTACAACCTCATAAATGTATTTCCCGCAAGCCGTGACTGCATATTTGGAAATAGGAGAAAAACTCGGAAATCTGGAGAATACGTGTATGGTGGGTGGAAAAGCAATTCATGCCGTAATTTCATTAATTTTTCTCTTGCGGTCGTTTTGTTTTGATTTCATTATTCAACTGATCTATAATACTGTACGATGTCTGTTCAAAAAGTATCGCGAATTTTGAATTTCCGCGGTTTATGTATATTCAATTTTCGATTTTTTCAGGCGTTATGTTGGTATTCATATCTCTCACTTATACCGACAAGTTCAGCCATTTTGAATGTTCAGTTAATTTTTGACAGCTGCTTTGCTTGCACGTGTTTTGGCTCATCTTCGATTTTTGCCCATTCCAAAAAATGGATCAAAGAATCTGTTTCGGGAACAAGAAAAAGTCACAGGGGCTAGATATGGGGAATACGGTGCCGTCGGCATTATTATTGTGTTGTTTTTGGCCAAAAATTCGCGCACAAACAACGATGCGTGAGCAGGGGCGTTCTCATGATGCAAAAGCCAATTTTTTTTCTTCCACAAATCCGGACGTTTATGGCGGATTGCTGTGCGTAACTTGCGCATAACTTGCAGGTAATATTCCTTATTGACCTTTCTACCCTGTGGCAAGAACTCATGATGCATCACGCCTCTGTAATCGAAGAAAACTGTAAGCAAAACCTTCACATTCGACCGAACTTGGTGTAATTTTTTCGGTCTTGGCTCGTGCGGCAGCTTCCATTGGGATGATTGAGCTTTGGTTTCCACGTCATTATCATAAACTCATGATTCGTGACCAGTTATGATGTTCAGTTAATTTTTGACAGCTGCTTTGCTTGCACATGTTTTGGCTCGTCTTCGATTTTTGCTCAATTTCGACCAAAAACAGCATCGCATTAACATTGCTAAGGAGCTGCTGGACTCTGTCTGCGACGACCCAAATTTGCTCCAGAAGGTCATAACTGGTGACTAATCATGGGTTTATGGTTATGACGTGGAAACCAAAGCTCAATCATCCCAATGAAAGCTGCCGCACGAGCCAAGACCGAAAAGAGCGCGTTAAGTTCGGCGAATGTGAAGGTTTTGCTTACAGTTTTCTTCGATTGCAGGGGCGTGGTGCATCATGAGTTCTTGCCACAGGATAGAACGGTCAATCAGGAATATTACCTGCAATCTGCCAGAAACGCCCGGATTTGTGGAAGAAAATTGGTTTTTGCAGCATAATAACGCTCCTGCTCACGAATCGTTGCTTGTGCGCGAATTTTTGGCCAAAAACAACACACTAATAATGTCGCAGCCACCGTATTCCCCTCTAGTTCCCTGTGACTTTTCTTCTTCCTGAACCTGAAGAGCCCCATGAAAGGACGACGCTACACTATGATTGAGGAGATAAAAACGGCATCGAAGGAAGAGCTAAACAAGATCACAAAAAATGATTTTTTGAAGTGCTTCGAGGATTGGAAAAAACGTTGGCACAAGTGTATAATATCTGGTGGGGATTGCTTTGAAGGGGACAAAATAGATATTCATGAATAAAAAAATAATTTTCGAGAAAACACAAAAAATTTGCGATACTTTTTGAACAGACCTCGTATAAGAAAACAAAAAAAAAACGCCAAGAGGGAGAGGAATAGGGAATACGACGGAAGTTTACGCGGCCTGACTTTTGTAAAAGTTTATATTAAATTTCTATTTTTTTTTTCTAAAAATAGAAATTTAATATAAACTATATAATTGTCGTGGAGGAAAATCAGCTTGTCATGTCTTTGTTGATAATCCGTCATTTTTTCACGCAGAGCACGGTACAATTTGCTCAGTTGCTTGTGGTAGCGGTGGGCATTGACAGTTTCACCAGGTTTCAACATCTCATAGTAGACGATACCCTGCTGATCCCACTAAACGCACAGCATCGTCTTCCGTCCGAAGCGATTTGGTCTTGGGGAAGATGTTGATGGTTGGCCGGGATCAACCCACGATTTCTTGCGTTTAGGATTCTCGAAATTTATCCACTTTTCACCGCCTTTCACAATCCGATGCAGGAACGACTTTTTTTTTGTCTGGCGAACAAGATTTTGCATGTGTTTTGGCGACATCTGCCTATCGTTGAATTCATGCGGCACCCATTTTCCGATCATTTCAATCTTCCCCATGGCACGCAGACGCATGAAAATGGCTGGTTGAGTAATACCCAATTGCTCCGCGAGCATTTTTTGTGATTGGGTATCGTCTTTGTCCAAAAGAGCCTTCAATTGATGGTCCTCAACCTTCCTAGGCCGATTTTCATGCTTCTTGTCCCACAAGTCAAAATTACCGTCTTTGAACCGACGAAACCAATGTCGGCACGTTGTTTCCGATAAAGCACTGTCACCATATGCCTCCATAAGCATTCGATGGGATTCGGCAGCCGATTTCTTCAAATTAAATCAGAAAAGCAGAGCTTCCCGCATATGCTCTTTTTCTGGCACAAAGCTAGACATGATTACCAAAGAAAAATGTATGTTATTATACGAAATTGCTGACAATGTGCATTGATTAATGTTGATAGATGTCAAACTCATAAAAAAAAAGTATGGTGTGCCCATGGTAGCTTAATACGCTCACTCACGCCATCTATGACCAAACAGCGGATTTAACCTTATACACCAGGTACAAAAAGGACTGAAAAGTTGTACATGTAAAATATTCCCAAAATTATCTAATGTAATGGATTTTGACGTTTATAATCTTAAAAGTTAGCTCAAAAATATAATAAAAGTTTTTAACTTTTGAAGTGCATCAAAACTTAGTTTTTATGCTATAAATTCTGTGACAGGCTTTTTAAACATATTGAATCGTGGGTTGTTGATGTAACAAATTCTGTGAAAGGATGACCATGACTGGCGTGCGAGGAAGAATCAAAACAGCCAAATTTGTCGATGTCAAACTCATAAAAAAAAGTATGGCGTGCCCATGGTAGCTTACTATGCTCACTTACGCCATCTATGACCAAACAGCGGTCATAGATGGCGTAAGTGAGCATAGTAATAGAAATTTAATATAAACTATATAATTTAGAATAAAATCAAAAATAGAATATTATTTAAAGTGAAAATAAAAAAAAAGATATAATTAAAACAAAACACCACATTAATTTTTTACACCGATTAGAGAGTATTTCTTCCTTCAGACCGTAGACACATTTATACAATAATTGGAAGCGTAGGCAAATTCCAGGAAATAAATAATTTTTTAATAATTTTATATTAGGTATAAAAACTATTGCTTAAAAAGACATGGTCATACTTGTAGGAATGATTACGCCCATGCCTTAATAATGGTCGCCAAAGTTTTTGAGTTCTTCCTTCAAACTTGAATTTTTTATTTGCAGTCACGTAATCTTATTATTTAATGCTAATACCAACCCATTTACCCACCCATTTATTTGGACACTATCAAATTCGTGTTTAAACAGTTGTCGTTGACTATATAGACAACTAACAATTATGGCAATACCAATACCACCCACGTCAATAACGTTCAAGTGTTTTTCGGAGCGATAAGTTGTCAGTTTTTAATTTACGTACACAGTCAGACACAGCCCACCGCTATGACGTCAATTGAACATATTTTGTGACTTTTTTTAGTTGATTTTTGTTTAAGTTCCTCTAAAGTAAAACAGAAAACAGAGCTTTTTATATATTCAGAATATAATTTAAAATGAGAATATCAACACAATTATTACTTTATATACGAATGGTATTATCATTTCGATATTAGCCAATGCGGTTCTGTATTTATTCCGTTTGGAATTGTGTACCCTTTTGTGTCTACAATTCAAAAAAATTGGTGAAAAACACTCATCAATATTTAGAATTTAGTCCATTATTAATTATTGTAGCTATCATTATTTTTCTTGTTTTAATGAGTTGAGAGAACACTTGAATAAATTGTTTATTATTTGAGCAAATGTATCACGGGCTTACGTAAGTACAGCTTCTTTGTGATAAGACACCTTCTTAATAGATAAATAATGCGCAGTTTTCTGAAAATTTATAAACCATATTCGATTATGTTTACGATATTTTTTAAAGCAATATTTACAAATGGAAAATATTGCAAAACCAATATTTGGGTTTTTTTTTCATTGACCTTGGTGTTTTTCCAGGTAGTACGCTTAATATCATCTTATATACCAGATAAGCTTAAATCCGCTGTATGGTCATAGATGGCGTAAATGAGCATATTAAGCTACCATGGGCACGCCATACTTTTTTTTATGAGTTTGACATCGACAAATTTGGCTGTTTTGATTCATCCTCGCACGCCAGTCATGGTCATCCTTTCACAGAAATTGTTACATCAACAACCCACGATTCAATATGTTTAAAAAGCCTGTCACAGAATTTATAGCACTAAGTTTTGATGTACTTCAAAAGTTAAAAACTTTTATTATATTTTTGAGCTAACTTTTAAGATTTTAAACGTCAAAATCCATTACATTAGATATTTTTTGGAATATTTTACATGTACAACTTTTCGGTCCTTTTTGTACCTGGTCTGTAAGGTTAAATCCGCTGTTTGGTCATAGATGGCGTGAGTGAGCGTATTAAGCTACCATGGGCACACCATACTTTCTTTTATGAGTTTGACATCTATCAACATTAATCAATGCACATTGTCAGCAATTTCGTATAATAACATACATTTTTCTTTGGTAATCATGTCTAGTTTTGTGTCAGAAAAAGAGCATATGCGGAAAGCTTTGCTTTTGTGCTTTAATTTGAAGAAATCGGCTGCCGAATCCCATCAAATACTTATGGAGGCATATGGTGACAGTGCTTTATCAGAAACAACCTGCCGAGATTGGTTTCGTCGGTTCAAAGATGGCAATTTTGACTTGTGGGACAAGAAGGGTGAAAATCGGCCTAGGAAGGTTGAGGACCATCAACTACAGGCTCTTTTGGACAAATACGATACCCAATCGCAAAAACCAGCCATTTCCATGCCTCTGCGTGCTATGGGGAAGATTGGGAAGATTGGAAAATGGGTGCCGCATGAATTCATCAACGACAGGCAGATGGAGCGACGCCAAAACACATGGGATATCTTGCTCGCTAGACAAAAGAAGTCGTTCCTGCATCGGATTGTGACAGGCGATAAAAAGTCGAAAATCCTAAACGCAAGAAATCGTGGGTGGATCCCGGCCAACCATCAACATCTTCCAGCAGGGTATCGTCTACTATGAGATGTTGAAACCTGGTGAAACCATCAATGCCCACCGCTACCACCAACAACTGATCAAATTGCACCGTGATCTGCGTGAAAAAAGGACGAATTATCAAGAAAGACATGACAAGTGATTTTCCTCCACGACAACGCACCATCGCACACGTCAAAAATGGTTCGAAACTACTTGAAGACAGTCAACTGGGAGGTGCTACCCTACCCCGCTTACTGAACAGACCTGGCCCCTTCCGAATACCACCTGTTTTCGTCGATGGGCCACGCGCTCGCTGAGCAGCTCTTCGATTCTTACGAAGAAGTCCGAAATTGGCTTGATGAGTGGTTTGCCTCAAAAGAGAAGGAATTTTTTTGGCGTGCTATCCACAAATTGTCCGAGAGATGGGAAAAATATGTAGCTAGCAAGGGCAAGTACTTTGAATAAATTTGTTTTTGCTCTCTATGAAAAAAAAATGTGTTTTTTGACAAAAAACCGCTGATTTAAGCTTATATACCTGGTACTCTTTCCATTTATAGAGAACATCATTAGAGAAACTAGCCTATCGAGATATTGGAGCAGAGTATGCGTTAAGCAATGAAAACATATTGAAGTTATTTTAATCATTTTTTTATTAGGATAATTAGTGTTTACCTTTGTGGATGACCAGATAATTGTACCAATCCTGTAGTCTTTGGTTTTTCATGCTGTAGTATAACTACAAACAGCGTAAATTAGTTTTAGTACATTTTCATATTATTAATGTTCAAAATGCAAAAATACTAAATTGTTACGTAATAAAAACATGTGTTTTTTTGACGGATTTAAGCTTATACACCTGGTACTAATTATGCAATTCCTCTCATATTCTTTGTACTTGAATCTATATTGGTGGCACTATTTACCAAACAAAATTAATTTTTATTATTTTTAGGAAAATCTAAAAATTCTTTAATCAACAACAATATTAAACAAAACGAAATTGATGGCACGGTATTTGAGTACTCTGGCCAATGGCTCGGTTAATTACTTTGGCAAGAAACTTTTCATAAGTTAGTGTCTCATAAGTTAGCGAATCTCCACCGTTCTCGATACGGAAGCTTAAATCATATTTATATAGTTTCTTAATTTTATTTTTAGGTAATCCCCTTTATTGTGAACCTGCCAAAAATATTAGAAAGCATATTCCCATGTCACCTATTTAATTTTGATATTAAATATCAGTTGAGGAGGTGTTTATCTTACCAACTGCTGCATACTTTTGTTATTCAATGAATACGATTACCTTTTGTGATAGTTCATGTTTAACTTAGATAGTACTTAGAGAAATTTTCCAATATTTTATATGTAAGTTACTTAAAAAAAAAGCTCAACGTTGTCATACGTATTTTGTAGCTTCTGCATCCGTACTCATATTGATAGATTAGTCATAGTTTGATATTCATCAAAAACGCATTTGTTATATGTCAATAGTGTCTACAAAAAAAAAACCATATGTTATGTTCTATCTGAGATTTTTTAGGTCAAGTATAAAGTAGTACTATTTTAGTCATGGTCATTAACAATAAAACAATACATTTTAATCATCTAAACTTAATACGAAAACGGGCGTTTTAATAAAACTCATCTAAACTTAATAGGAAAACTGTAAAGATATCTTTAGCAATAAAGCATATTTATTCATTGACGACTACGTTAACAATCAAAATTATCGAATCTGGGGCATGAAAATCCCCCTCATGTGATTTACAAATAAACTGACGCATATTCAAAAAAAAAGATAATTTTCCGGGAAAACTCTTCGAAAATTTCGACGTTCGGCTGATCTGCAAACTGAGTTGAGGTGGTCCGAATTTTCCGATGTTTGTTTTCCTTCACCAACAGATAAAAATAAAATATTATGTTCCATAAACATTAATCTATTAACAATTACTCAACATACACTATAGGATCGTAGTCCTGTGGTGCCGCGTAATGGAGTAGGTTCGCAACAAGACGAATACGACTTAATAGCCTTTGGTGTCGTGGCGCTTTGAATTTACATATCGATACTAATGTTACTTGAAATGATAACAAAAAAACACACAATTTAGAGGATATGCTACTAGAAAAAAAAACAAGAAATGCCATGAATAAAATTACAGCAGTGGCAAATTTCTTTTTTGATTTCCAAATTAAAATTAGCAATAGACAAATATTTTTTTGCTCTAACCTTTTATAAATAAATAAATTTTGATCTAAAAATACTAACTCCAGATTTAACATGAATCTTTATATTGAGTATTTTGTAGACAAAAAAAAACTTGTTTTAAAAATGGTTTTTCATCTTTATGACCTTCGCATCTCCACTGAACCATTCGAATGCCATTTTCATAACTGCCACATACAATCATGCCCAATCACTATTTTGATAGCAGCGTGGCTTACCATTTTATATCGTTTCGCATATGAAAATCTTTTTTGTATTGTGCCCAGTTTTAGACCTACAATCAAGAAGATTTTCATTTCTTTGAACTTGTCAAGACTCTAAGCTCCAACAATATTCAAAATAGCACCATTACAAGAAAATGACAACTTTCCAAGTCGCAGTATTAAAAATATACCAATTTTGGCATTCGTGAAACATTTTTGTTGCGGCAGTCCAAAGCCCCAGAAGACATTAAAAACTCAATGACTTTATTGACGTCGCAAAATTGCCATGGACACACGAACAAAATCGGAAGATATCTAGCTATACGACGGCTCATAAAAGATTAATTGCCACTCGTTAAAGATTAAGACCTCGTCGTCGTAATAGTATTAGTTGAAACGTGATATTTAGGCTTTTATCCGTATTGTATTTTTATTTATAGTAGCAACGTTTATATATACGAGTATATATTTTAAAAAAACAATATTAATAATAATTTATTATTATTATTATTATTATTATGACTGTAGGCAAATTTCAAAATCAATTATTGACTGCCTCAACGGAAAACTGATCGATTGTTGGTCGTTTTGTAAAGATTTGTTAAGCCAACCAATGATCGCCATAAGACGCTTATTGGAGTACATGATTCCGTGGGTCATTGAAATATAGTCCCGCCATCGTGTTCATTAATCGATTGCCATTCGATAAGCACTACTGACATTTTTATAGCAACATTTCGTTTTTGCTTAACTTTGCTTCAATATTTTCCGCATTTGTTTGTGCTTCTAACACCATCACACCAAATCGTATGATTTTATGCTTCAGTTGCTATATAACTAGCGCTAACGTTTGTATTATAATTTAGAGGCTCATTAAGAGTGGCTATGCGACGAGTGTATGTACAATATAACAGACAGATTTATGCCAAATTCCAATGCCTATATACTCGTAGACTCATATTATTAGTTTGTTATTAAATATTTCGGATTCAATTCCGCGGCTTTGGTAGTTGTGACTGGCATTATTATTCCAGACAATGATTTGGAAAATTGGACTGAACATTTTCTATATCGGAATATAATTATTTCCGTGGTTTATAGATAATTTGTGAACATTTTTACTTTGAATAAAAATATTTTCAAAATTCGATGATTATCTTCCCTGTTTTTGGAAGATTTGAGTTGAAATTTTTTAAAAATCCAGCCTTTAAAAATTAATAAATATCCCCAACTGAATTTTAATTATAGTTAATTATAGATACAGAATCTTTGATCCATTTTTTGGAATAGGCAAAAATCGAAGACGAGCCAAAAAACGTGCAAGCAAAGCAGCTGTCAAAAATTAACTGAACATTCAAAATGGCCGAACTTGTTCGACATGAGTACCAACATAACACCACAAAAAATCGAAAATCGAATATACGTAACCCGCAGAAATTCAAAATTCGCGATACTTTTTGAACAGACTTCGTAGAATTATTTTTTCCGACTCCAAAATTACTTTTGTACTCAACTAATCAGGGTAAAATTTGTCCGATCAAATTGCTTGTGTATCAGAAATTGATGAGAATCTTTTATACGCTAAAATGTCTAGAATTTGATTTGACTACTGTTTTTTTTTCTATCATTTTCCACTTAGTCTCTTCGGACACCGTATTTGTAAGCTGGTAAACCGGAGATAAAATCTTTGCACTAGTTTCATACTTTCCAGTTCTTTTTCTAGCAAACTCACCTTCCTGAGGTGATATTTTAAATTGTTATATTCTATAATTTGCCACTTACTATTGTATTTAAAAATTCAGAGTACACTTAAAAAAATGGGTTTAACGGGTCTCTGGGACATGCTTTAAGGTTTCTGAACATGTGCCGGTATCAATTTCATAGCAGCAGTACGATTTGTGATTTCTTAGGCTTTGACAAAATACGGTCAATTATATTTCATTTTTTATATAATATTAGTACTGTTAAGAAAATTCAAAAAAGCGATTAGGACTTTTTTTATAAAAATTTCATAAACAAAAGTATTAAAAAAACAAAGTCCAAACAAAAAAATGGTTACGTCTGTAATGGTCGACATCTGGTATACGAGGTATGTTCAAAAAGTATCGCGAATTTTGAATTTCCGCGGGTTACGTATATTCGATTTTCGATTTTTTGTGGCGTTACGTTGGTACTCATGTCTCTCACTTATGCCGATAAGTTCGGCAATTTTTAATGTTTAGTTAATTTTTGACTGCTCGTGTTCGATTTTTGCTCATTTTCGACCAAAAACAGCATCGCATTAACATTGCTAAGGAGCTGTTGGACTCTGTCCGCGACGACCCAAATTTGCACCAGAGGGTCATAAATGGTGGCGAATCGTTTATGGTTATGACGTGGAAACCAACGCTCAATCATCCCAATGGAAGCTGCCGCACGAGCCAAACTGAAAAAAGGGCGCCAAGTTCGGTTGAACGTAAAGGTTTTGCTTACAGTTTTCTTCGATCATGAGTTCTTGCCACAGGGTAGAACAGTCAATAAGGCATATTACCTGCAAGTTATGCGCAAGTTGCACGAAGCAATTTGCCGGACACGCCCGGATTTGTGGAAGAACAAAAATTGGCTTTTGCACCATGATAAGGCCCCTGCTCACGCAACGTTGGAATTTTTGGCCAAAAACAACACATAATAATGCCGCAGCCACCGTACTCCCCAGATCTGGCCACCTGTGACTTTTTCTTGTTCCCGAAACTGAAGAGCCCCATAAAAGGACGGCTCTACGCTACGATTGAGGAGATAAAGACGGCATCGAAGGAAGAGCTGAACAAAATCACAAAAAATGATTTTTTGAAGTGCTTCGAGGATTGGAAAAAACGTTGGCACAAGTGTATAATATCTGGTGGGGAATACTTTGAAGGGGCAAAATAGATATTCATAAATAAATATATATTTTGTCCCCTTCAAAGTAATCCCCACCAGATATTATACAGTTTTTGAACAGACCTCGTAGTTAAAAATTATTATTTTCTATTCGAAAAAACCCAACTAAATTAATTTGCTGTCAAAAACTTAATTATTTTTAGTCCTTGTGAAATTGGAAACGCATAAAAACTACAGCTCCGTAGCCGTCGTCTGCTGTTATTGTAAGTTAACTCTCTTGTAGTGAAAGGTATCATGTAGCTTTTGAAGGAATTACTTAGCTTAAATATGGATGTGTATAAATTGTACGAGTACATCTTTCAATTGGAATTTTTTTTTTAAAGTGAAAGAGTTCCGACACGGTGATTATTTGTTTTCGGAGTCTTCTTAAAAAGTAATGTGGAACTGCCTCGAAAAACAAGGCAGAGGCTTTATTTTAACAGTTTAGTTGCATTCTCTGCTTTATGCCTACTTTCATGTCGGTATTTTATTCATCAAAAGCTTATATTTTTTTGTTCAAACGTACGTCACATAAAATTTTTGGGCTTCCTATTCCTTGATTTTTCGCCTTGAAAAGTTCTAATTATTCGTTGATGGTTCATATTTTTCTTTGTTTTTTTTTCATCTTGAAAATTAGGAAAAAAATGACATTGTAATTAACTCTAATTTATTCTAAGCGCTACTACAAAAAAAAACCATTTGGCGAAAGTATGTTCTTAGCTATATTCGCTTGCAAACGTACTAGTCACAAACGTAACCAATTTCGCCACTCCAGAAAGTAATTATTTGTAGTAATCCTGCTCTACCATGAAGGTGGCCTAATTCACTTTCTTAGTTATTTCCTGTTATAATCCTTCACTTTCTTTGAAGGCCAGTATTTTTTTTCTATAATATGTAATTTTTGATATTTTTAAAATCGTCATAATAAAATTTGGTACCCACAAGTATGGATTTGTACTCCAATAAAATAATTGGCTTAAAAAAGGTTTCATATTTGTTTTCATATGTCTGGAAAAATTGGCACAAAAATCCGTAACTCATTTACATAATGATTGCGGTAAAAGATTCATTATTTTGTCACTAGATGGCTGTAGTGATATGTATCTCGTAAAGTATTGATCAAATAAGTTCAGACTTTGGCTCGTTGGAAAGGTGACATTCCGTACTAAAAAAAAATTCTTTTACAGTTTTTTGATGGTCGATTCAGTTGCGGGTTGTAGGGTGTAAAAGATGAACGTAAACAAAGAGCACATTCAGTATATTTTACAGTTTTGCTTTGATAAAGGTGAAAATGCAAACCAGGCGTCTGAAATTAAGAATGGTATTTATGGTCCCGATACTGTAACAGCCAATTACACACAATTTTAGTTTCGACAATTCCCTTCCCGTATTTTCGATATTAGAGATACACCTCGCAAAAGTACACATATATCCGTCGTCGAAAATGATAAAACCATGCATACAATCGAAGTGAACAGGCAAATTAGCAGTTGTAGCATCGCCCAGGAGCTAAAGATCGACCACAGAATAATTTTAAGCCATCTGAATAAAGCTGGATTCACAAAGAAGCTCGATGTTTGAGTGCCACATCCAAAAAAATATGGTGGCTTGAATTTCCATCTGTGAAGCCTTGTCCAAACGTTACGAAATCGACCCATTGGTGACTGGGGATGAGAAAAGGGTCACATACGACAATATTTTGCGAAAACGATCGTGGCCAAAGCGACAGAAACGGTGACCAAACCAGGAAAAACGGCGAGGAAGGTTTTGCTGTGCATTTTGTGTGACTGGAAAGAAATCATCTACTATGAGCTGCTTCCATATTGCCAAACACTAAATTCGGACCTATACTGTTGAAAAGTGGACTGTTTGAAGCTAGCAATTAACCAAAATTGGCTAATAGGAGAGGTGTTGTGTCCCATCAGGATAACGCCAGGCCGCACACGTCTTCAGTTTTGATGCATCCATCTTATAAGTGCAAAGCTTCCTTAGTGGAAATTGGTATCAAAAAAAGATTGTCAACCTACGCTTAGTCGAGATTTTCGCCAATAGGGACCAGTGATTCTATGAGAGAGGCATTATGAAGTGACCTTTTAAATGGCAACAAATTATAAAACTAAACGGTGCATATTTGGCCCAAATCGGACAATCCGAACCATGTTAAATAAAGTCTTGAAATAAAAGTAAAAATAAAATACAATATAAAACTGAATGTTATTCAAAAAAAAATTAATTTGTTATCATCATCAACAGTGCGACAACCGGTAGGCCGGTCTAAGCCTGTCGAATCAAAGAACTCCAGACATGCCAACTTCGCGTTGCATTCTTCCGCATCTATTTTTTCGAAATAATAAAAGGTTCTGCTTAAATTAACAAAAATTATCACATTTAAAAATAAAAATCAATTACACCAAAATAGCAGATATTTTAATCAGAATAACCGAATTTGCGTGGAAAAAAAAAATTCCCTACTACTAATAATAAAAATACCCACATTTTTTTAATCATTTAAAAGATACAATTTTCTATTAAGATTCAATTAATATGAAAATTTTTATCATCAGTAATACTATTTATTATTTTGTTTATTTCATTCCATTGAGCATAATATAATCATAGGGACCAGGGCTGCTTCTATGAGAGAGGCATTATGAAATTTCCAAATTTATAAAATAAAACGGTGCCTATTTGACCTAAATCGAACAATCCGAACCATGTTAAATAAAGTGTTGAAATAAAAATAATGGATTTCTTTTTTCCAAACCAATACATATAAGAAATCAAATCCCACCCATCTAAGTTTATTTCTGGTTATTATAGTTATTTTTTTAAATCTACAAATGAGTAATCCTTTATTACTATAGAAAAAGTTCGATTTTAATATTAAGACGGATTTTAACATAAAATAATAATACAACGAATTCTTATTAGCCTTAAACCTATTTCTTCCTAAAGAATCTATGGTACATTAAAAGAAAATGTTCCATGGATAATAAGATACAAAAATTAAAAGAACAGTAAGTATTGAGACATAAAATCGCCCATGCTTTTGTGACGGAAATTCAAAAAGGACTATTAGTGGAAAAGTTGCAGAAAGAGTTCAAGAAGAGAATAAAATAATATTATAGGATAGAATGAGCTCTGTAAGTGAAGAATCCAGTAAGGAAAATTAAATAAAATAAAAGTATCTTAGTAAATCAATTGATTAGAAGATGTCAAACCTTGCAAACGTTCATTTTTTCCTCTTATGATTTAAGATATACACACAAAAATAAATACGGAGTCTGTTCAAAAAGTATATCGAATTTTGAATTTCCGCGGGTTACGAATATTCGATTTTCGATTTTTTGTGGCGTTATGTTGGTACTCATGTCTCTCACTTATGCCGACAAGTTCGGCCATTTTGAATGATCAGTTAATTTTTGACAGCTGCTTTGCTTGCACGTGTTTTGGCTCGTCTTCGATTTTTGCTCAATTTCGACCAAAAACAGCATCGCATTAACATTGCTAAGGAGCTTTTGGACTCTTTCCGCGACGATACAAATTTGCTCCAGAGGGTCATAACTGGTGACGAATCATGGGCTTATGTTTATGACGTGGAAACCAAAACTCAATCATCCCAATGGAAGCTGTCGCATGAGCCAAGACCGAAAAAAGTGCGCTAAGTTCGGTCGAATGTGAAGGTTTTACTTACAGTTTTCTTAGAACAGTCAATAAGGTATATTACCTGAAAGTTATACGCAAGTTGCACGAAGCAATCCGCCAGAAACGTCCGGATTTGTGGAAGAACAAAAATTGGCTTTTGCACCATAATTTTTTTAGGCCAAAAACAATACACTAATAATGCCGCAGCCACCGTATTCCCCAGATCTGACCCCCTGTGACTTTTTCTTGTTCCCGAAACTGAAGAGCCCCATGAAAGGACGACGCTACGCTACGATTGAGGAGATAAAAATGGCATCGAAGGAGGAGCTGAACAAGATTACAAAAAATGATTTTTTTGAAGTGCTTCGAGGATTGGAAAAAACGTTGGCACAAGTGTATAATATCTGGTGGGGATTACTTTGAAGGAGACAAAATAAGAAATAAATAATTTTTGAAAAAAACACAAAATTCGCGATACTTTTTGAACAGACCTCGTATAATCGACAACTGCGAATATTCTACCAATCATCAACATTTAAATATCACTTAAAATTAACCGCTTTCGTAACAAGTTTTACCCTTTTGTCTTCTAACCACATGGAAATTTTAATATGTAGAAAGGCAACATTTTAATTCAACAACATTTTTTTCTCTCCAAGAAAATAATGTCATTTTTTAACATTTGAAATTTTTACGAGTACATGCATCATCACGTGTATTTGTTTACATCAAAAAGTTCACATGAACTTTAAAGTGATTTTTGCCTCTCTCTGACGTAGTTGGTTAATAAGAAAGCTTTCACTCTCAACATACGTGTACGTACGGGGACGACAATTGAGTCATTTCGGTTTCCCGATGAATAATGTCCATCACCTTATAAGTAGAAATTGCTTGGAAATTCTTTAGAAATAATGGCAAATTCCTACCAACATTGTTTTCTCGAAATTTCGATTTAGTCGTGAGGATTACTGGTCAGAGCCACTTTAAACAAATATCCTAAATGGTATCTTATCAACTAAAATGAGTATTTAGTTTGAATGTACATTATAAAAACAATTATTATTAATGATATTATTGCAAAAATACTGAACAAAAATAATAACATGAGAACGAGGTAATCAAATATTGCCATCGTTTCTTGTTTGCAGGTTTCGTTAAAGTTTTTTTCTTTGTTAACGAAATTCAATACCACCTACAAAAGAGCTCGTGACGTCAAAGCCTTAAACGGTATTCGTGTACATTTTTGACGAGTTTCGAAAGCTGCAAGAAAAAAAAACTCTAAATAAATTTCGAAATGTAGTTTTTTTCTTGGTGCAAATAGAGCTCGCTTTAAGTATCGTATAGTGTCGCACCTCAACGGATATGAACGCATATAGCACAAAGCGTACGTTTGTGTCTGTGTATGTTCATATATTCCGTAAGACTATTGTTGAGCGATTGACGTCAAAGCAAGTCTTTTATTTTTTTGAAATTATAATCGCATATTTCTCTATAGACGGCAGCTTATTCGGACCCAGATCTCACTTACCTGATATTAGAGTCTCAAATACACCTACTTCAGCCAATGGTGTGGTGTGTCTCATGAGAATGCGATCATATTAAAAACCTGTTCTAACTTGTGTAGCTCAAATATATGCTAAACTCTACATTTTTTTGGAGTATCCGTTGTTCGAGATTTGCAAGACTTGCAAATTTATAGTGGATTTATTTAGTAAGGCCATCGGTCACATTAATAAGATTTTAACCTCTACTTTAATCGAACAGAAAGGCGAAATTCTATTCTTAGAATATCGTGGCGGACATTCCAGACTAAGCATATATATTCCCATTCATTAGAGACATGCCTTCTGCAACTATCACATAGGCACATACCAGTACGTGTACGTGTTTGATGTTCTTAAAAAAAGATGAGCACAACAGACAACATTTTACTTCCAAGCTAAAGAGTTGACCTTCTTCTAGGCGTCTTTTTGTATAAGTAACGCAAGAGAACAAACATTTGATATTTACTATTGGCCGTGAGAAATTTCAAAATTTTCTTCGATGGCAATGGCACCGTAGAAACAGACAGTGGATGACGGTAGAATCACTTGGTAACTGGTGCTCTTGTTCTTTGTTTAACTGGATTTCCTATATGAAAGAAGGCTTAGCGTTTTTTGTGCTATTTACCATTTTAGGTTATTTGATTTTATCTTTTTCAAATCGCTTATGTATAGTAATGTTGGGTTTCCGACCATTTTACAATCTATGTGAGAAGATTGTATTATTTTGTACCAACTACGATTAACCGTGGTGAAGAGTTGGTTCTATCTAAATCGAATGGTTAAGAAAGAACTGATTAGAAATTTAGTCTTGAAATAGTAGTCATTAACCTTTCATGGTCATAAAACTGCCAATGTTCTTTTCATGGTCATAAACCGTTGGAATGTTCTTGGTTTATCTCAATGCTGATATCACAAGAATTTCGGTACCGACATCGATTTCATATATACCAGGTGTATAAGCTTAAATCCGCTGTTTGGTCATATATAGATGGCGTGAGTGAGCGTATTAAGCTACCATGGACACGCCAAACTTTTTTTTATGAAATTGACATATGTCAACATTAATCAGTGCACATTGTTAGTACTTTCGTACAACAACATACATTTTTCCTTTGGTAATCATGTCTAGTTTTGTGCCAGAAAAAGAGCATATGTGGGAAGCTCTGCTTTTCTGCTTTAATTTGAAGAAATCGGCTGCCAAATCGCATCGAATGCTTATGGAGGCCTATGGTGACAATGCTTTATCGGAAACAACGTACCGAGATTGGTTTCGTCGGTTCAAAGACAGCAATTTTGACTTGTGGGACAAGAAGCGTGAAAATCGGCCTAGGAAGGTTGAGGACCATCAATTGCAAGATATTTTGGACCAAGACGATACCCAATCGCAAAAAATGCTCGCGGAACAATTGGGTGTTACTCAACCAGCCATTTCCATGCGTCTGCGTGCCATGGGGAAGATTGAAAAGATCGGAAAATGGGTGCCGCATGAATTGAACGATAGGCAGATGGAGCGACGCCAAAACACATGCGAAATATTGCTCGGCAGACAAAAAAAAAGTCTTTCCTGCATTCGATTGTGACAGGCGATGAAAAGTTGATAAATTTCGAGAATCCTAAACGCAAGAAATCGTTGGTTGATCCCGGCCAACCATCAACATCTTCCCCAAGACCAAATCGCTTCGGATGGAAAACGATGCTGTGCGTTTGGTGGGATCAGCATGGTATCGTCTACTATGAAATGTTGAAACCTGGTGAAACTGTCAATGCCCACCGCTACCACCAATAACTGATCAAATTGCACCGTGCTCTGCGTGAAAAAAGGACAGATTATCATCAAAGACATGACAAGCTGATTTTCCTCCACGACAACGCACCATCGCACACGTCAAAAATGGTCCGAAACTACTTGGAGACACTCAACTGGGAGGTGTTACCTCACCGCACTTATTCATCAGACCTGGCCCCTTCCGACTACCACCTGTTTTCGTCGATTCTTACGAAGACGTCCGAAATTGGCTTGATGAGTGGTTTCCCCGAAAGAGAAGGAATTTTTTTGGCGTGTTATCTACAAATTGCCCGAGAGATAGGAAAATTGTGTAGCTAGCAAGGGCAAGTACTTTGAATAAATTTGTTTTTGCTTTCTATGAAAAAAACGTGTATTTTTTTTTGAATAAAAAACAGCAGATTTAAGCTGATACACCTGGTAAGACAGGTGTTTATATTTTATGAATATAATACAGACTGACTCATCCCAGTAGCAGCTAATTTTCAAAAATTGTTCAATTCCATTAACCACCACATGATTTACTCATAATTTCTAATATAATTTCGCTTACAGCAAATCTTACTGATTAGAATTTTGCGATAAAATTTTTAATTGAATTTTAATGTTTCCTAATTTACTAATTATGCTTTCAGTGTTACTGATTTTGCTTCTTTTTTTAATAATTGAATATCATGTTCTGTTTAAAAAGAAATTTGGTGTTTTAATAATTGTTAACTTTAAAGGATCGGAGTAAGTGGTTTTTCATGTTATAACAAAACATTTGTTACTTATGTTCGTATACGCGGTCTGTTCAAAAAGTATCGCGAATTTTGTGTTTTTTTTCAAAAATTATTTATTTATTCATGAATATCTATTTGGTCCACTTCAAAGTAATCCCCACCAGACATTATACACTTGTGCCAAGGTTTCTTTCCAATCCTCGAAGCACTTCAAAAAATCATTTTTTGTAATCTTGTTCAGCTCCTCCTTCGATTCCGTCTTTATCTCCTCAATCGTAGTGTAGCGTCGTCATTTCAAGGGGCTCTTCAGTTTCGGGGACAAGAAAAAGTCACAGGGGGTAGATCTGGGGAATACGGTGGCTGCGGCATTATTAGTGTGTTGTTTTTGGCCAAAAATTCGCACACAAGCAACGATGCGTGAGCAGGGGCGTTATCATGTTGCAAAAGCCAATTTTTATCTTCCACAAATCCGGGCGTTTCTGACGGATTGCTTCGTGCAACTTGCGCATAACTTGCAGGCAATATTCCTTATTAACCGTTCTACCCTGTGGCAAGAACTCATGATGTATCACGTCCCTGCAATCGAAGTAAACTGTAAGCAAAACCTTTACATACGACCGAACTTGGCACTTTTTTTTGTCTTGGCTCTTGCGGCAGCTTCCATTGGGATGATTGAGCTTTAATTTCCTCGTCATAACCATAAACGCATGATTCGTCACCAGGTATAACACTCTGGAGTAAATTTGGGTCGTCGCAGACAGAGTCCAACAGCTCCTTAGCAATATTAATACGTTGCTGTGTTTGGTCGAAATTGAGCAAATTGGGTACGAATTTCGCGGCGACCCGTCTCACGCTCAAATCATTGGTAAAAATCGAATGGCACGAGCCAATCGATATGTTTAAGTCCTCAGCAACTTCCCTAACGGTGATTCGACGATTAGCCAATACTATTTTCTTCACTTCATCAAAGTTTCCGTCTGTTGTTGACATGCTCGGGTGTCCGGCACGCTTTTCGTCATTCACATCTCGTCGGCCCTCTGAGAATATTTTGTACAACCGATCAATGTTGCTTCGGTCCACGCTAGCTTTCATCATATGCCACAGTCAAAATTCGGAATGCGTCCGTGCAATTAATTTTGTTTTTCACAAAAAACTTTGATACAGATTTTTTGATCCATTTTTTGGAATGGGCAAAAATCGAAGACGAGCCAAAACACGTACAAGCAAAACAGCTGTCAAAAATTAACTGAACATTCAAAATGGCCGAACTTGTCGGCATAAGTGAGAGACATGAGTACCAACATAACGCCACAAAAAAATCGAAAATCAAAATTCGCCATACTTTTTGAACAGACCTCGTATAATTCGCAAAATTTTTGATAAACTTTCAATTCTCTAATATGCCTAAGAAACTGTCAGTAGAAAGCTTTCGGATCTAAGGTATGATTGGAGTCTAAAATCATCCATAACACTGATTCCACCTGTTATGTTATCAATAATGTTATGCTTTACCCTCAAATTTGGTATATAATTTTAAGTATAATTTTTGAAGAATTCTGTTTCCTTATAAAAAAACATTTATTAGCTTGACTAAACAGTTAGATTCGAATACTGAACCATTTCTTTTAAGAAAGTCTTAACTCATAAACTATTTGAATGAGATTGTTTTGAAATAAATTATCTTAATGAATCCTTATATAACGCCAGGCTACAGACGTCTATAGTGACTCGCCAGAAACTCTGGGAGCTTGGCTGGAAAGTTTTGATGCATCCATCTTATAGTCCGGACCTGGCAGCAAGTGATTACCATCTTTTTTTATTATATTTAAACTTCCGTAGTGATAAGAAATTGGCATCAAGAGAATATTGATTAAATCGCTTAGTCGAGTTTTTCACCAATAAGGATCAGGGTTTCTAGGAGAGAGGTAATATGAAGTGACCTTTTAAATGGCAACAAATTATAAAATAAAACGATGCATATTTGCTCCAATTCGGACATTTCTGAACCATGCGCAATAAAGTCTTGAAATAGACCCAAAAATAATGGATTTATTTTTCACCATAATCGACTAAAATAGAGCATAAAAGATTCCATATTGTTCAAATACACCATAATCGGAAAAAAATGTAAAAAACTATAAAATATTTATTTATATCTACAATAAAAAAGTAAATTTTAAAATCGAAAATTCTAAATTATCGACATTTTATCCCCATCTAAATAGAACCTAATTTATGATTATGAAAATAACGCCTCCACGTTGATATAATTAATTCGAATTAGACAGTTTTCGTTTTGTTCAATTTTTCCAGTTGTTCTCTTTATTTACAATATTTGTTAATTATTTACACTTATTTTCAAATTTCGCATGGAAACAGAAAAATTGGCTATTTTTTTCGTTCAGATCCGTATATTATCAGCTGTTAGCGAAATGTACCACAAACAAACAATAATCGGTGACTGACGACGAATCACATGCAAAAGCCGTTTTGTCGTCGTGTACTCAGTCAACACAAAACCACCACAACTGATAAGACTGAATCCCCAACTTCGTTGGCCTTTTTTTTCTATTATTTTATGGCCAATTCAAACATTTTAAATCATAATAAATATATTTAAAATATTTACTTTTTTGATAATTTCAAATATTGAAGATAAAAACACCAAGTCGAATTGGTTAAATTTTAAGCACTAATTTATCAAAAGCATGTGATATGGTCTTACTTATGTTAACACTTACTTGATTAGTCAACATTCCTACAAATTACGAACAATTTTGATATAAATTACAGTAGAAAATAATTTAAAACGGACCTGCTTTATCAAAAATACTTTTCAAGATATGATACGATATGCGGAATATTTGTTTATACACGTAGAAGAATTTATCAATAGTTAAAGGTGAATTATTTTATCAAAATTTCGTTACTATTAATAGAATTACCTGGTTGTCCGTTGCGTCACTTATCAGCCCACATAAGTAGATTTATTGCTCAAAGACCAGTTTTAGATTTTCCATAAGAATATCAAGACCTTGACTTTAGCAAATAATTATGATATTAACAATAAGAATATAATATGAATGACGCTCTATGAAGGGTTTTTAGAGGAACTTTTTATAAATCAAATATTTCAGATTAATTTGAGATTATAGACTTGAGAGTTGATAATATTTTCCGTTTGAAAGTTATTATTGTAGAAAAATGCAACGGCAACCCAAGGTTAGTTATGAATTCTTTACTAAATATTTCTAATAAAATAACTTTTATAATGCACATAGCAAAACTTTTAGTCAACCACCATATGTGTACACTAAACAATCACACAGAAATTCTTGGCACGTGAGCTCTACAGAACCCGGATTGGACATACTGCTCTGACCCATCATTTTATTTTTGATAACTTTAATCATTTTGCATGCCAACTCTACGGCACTCAACTCACTTTTTCTTATACTCGTATATGGTATAAACGTTGAAGCTCCTACATTAAAGCCCATTGTGAGTCTCTTAGATCAAAGAAATCCATTTGAAAGTCTTCTTTGCATGTAGAATACATACACGTAGATCTGGTCAACAAATTTTACAAAATTTACATTACTATCCACAAGATCAGTTTTGTTTTAAAAATTTGTATAAATACGGTTCATACGGTTTCAAAAATTCATTTAACGCACTATTAAATATAGATAGTGATTACCTAACTAAATATTTTATTATTTTATACGCTACAACCTCACCATTAAATGGATGTGTGGTTAAGCTTAGTTTTTTGGCTGAAGTCAATATGTTTTTTTGCTGAAATCATTGTTTAATTGAAGTCAGGACCTCTGTCGTCTACTGGTTCTACAAATATTTAAGAATTTTTAATACTTTTTACAGTAGTAGTTTCGATTTTACAAATAGTTCTGTTCTACATCGCTACTCTAATAGAGGCAGTCATTAATCTACAATTATCGCAGAAATACCTTATACATACTGTTTTGCAGCATAAATGTATAAATTAAAAATGTTTTTTTTGGTCATAGTTAGTAAACTTTAGCTATTTATTCTCTTACTATAATTTCAAAACTGTCCTATCATATTTTATTGTGAAGTCAAAGCCCGTCCAACGGAATTTAGTCTTATTAATCCTGAAAAAATGCTTTAATAGATGGCTGCCTAGGAAAATTTAGTTTGATATAATTTTATTAGGCCATTTAACAAAGGTATATTATGTTTATTATCTTATGTGTACAGTAATAGTTTATTATTTAACGTGGTTAAGTTGCCCGCGCATAAGACCACGAATCGCCTATGACTATAGGAATCGAGATACGCTGAATCAACGCACCACCATTACTGGCAGTTAACAGATAGAATCAGTTACAAACTGACTCTCCACCTGCTGATGGCGAGGACTATCTAAACCTCTACTGTCATTAGCAGTGACAGTGCGCGATTTAAGTGCAATGCATTGCTACATTTATCAGTTACCTCCCACCTGCGATCAGAAGACCGTACCCGCGACATGGGTATTAACCACAACTACCACGTAGCTGCCAAATAGCGCCTCACCTCAATCGGGCACAGTATATTCTACTGTGGGGCTCCCGATCCCCGTGGTACTAATTTTTGTTTTAAGAGTACTTTGGTTTGTACTCCGCTCGCAGAGCTACGGTAAGGAATCTTGTAAATTCCCAGGCACCGCTAAGCCAACTCTGGTACGTGGGTTCGCCAAAACCCGAAGGTACAACCGGAATCGACTTTGGTCTTTCAGCCGGTTGTAGCCACCCTGCGTGTCATTCACGCACTCATTCATGCACCATTCTCATTCGTCTCTCAAACAGTGCCACGACAAACGCATTCAAGCATTCATATCTCTCTTTCACACTCAACACACCACTCACATCCACACCCTCCTCATTCACCACGATTCCACACGCCTCCACATCACGCAAGTCCCCGTACAGGCCATACTCCACGAGAAAGTGCTTAACACTCTCCTCCTCCGCCCCACATGGGCATCTAGCCTCCGTAGCCAGGCCACGCCTATACAAGAACCCATTCATACTGCCGTGTCCTGTGAGCAAACACCCAAGGAACAGACCAAATTCAAAACCATACGCAGGGGAAAAGCACACATCCGATATGAACATGTACGTCCCTCTGCCATTCACACTCTCATCCCATCATTGCTGCCATATCTCATGCATCTTGTTCAGGACCAGTACGCGCTGATGGCGCAGACTAAGATTCTGAACCTCATCATTCCCAACCGGACAACCTGCCAGCGGGATGCCCCGCCGTAGACGGTAGTGGATACTTCCACGCAGCACCTCCAGGTCCCATGAGAACCTGCATCGCCTCGGTCAACACGGTCCTACACACATTCGAACATGCATACAATACCATATGCTGCACTGAATTTATGGCCACCCTCGCATACTGGTGGCGCATAGTATCAGCTCACACACACGACGCATACATCGTACATGGAACAAACACACTTTTGTACAGGATTCTCACCGTTCTGGTCCGAAGCCCCCATTCCTTGCGAAGCACTCGCACCAGCATGCCAACCAAACAGGCCACGCGCCCCCTCAGACGTTGCAAGTGAGGCCGAAAATTCAGCCTCTCCCTAACCTTCAGTCCAAGGTACTTCACTTCCCGCGCGTATCGGACCCCAACCGTCTCCAAACGAATATTGGGCGGCCTACTGGCCGCCAAAAAACCCTTCAATAACATTCACACGGTTTTGCTTTCGGAAACCCTTACACCCATCCTTTCTCCTCATTCACAAACCATACGCATGTAGCGGCTTCCCGCCACTTCCACCGCAGACCTACTCCCCCCCTCAATCAAGAGCAGAAGATCGTCCGCATATGCAACCACAACACAGCCGGCCTCCTCCAACTGCACCAAGAGACTATTCATCATTATACTCCAGACAGTGGGGCCGGCCACAGATCCCTGTGGACAGCCAGGCACCATCTGGCTAAACAACCCTCCCATTATTCCCGCACACCACCGCATACCGTTCATGAAAGTAACTCCGCCATAGCGGAGCCTCCTCGCATGAAACCTCCACTAGTCGCTCAATGATATCTTATGTGTACAGTTCAATAACCATTAAAGAAGATTTTGATTAAATTCAATATTTTTATTATTCAATATATAAAAATCTTTCTCCAATTAGTGATCTATTTCAAAACAACATATGTGTAGCAGCAGAATAATCAAAAAAAATTGTCATTCGAGTGAGAAAAATAGAGAAAACTTCACCTTTTTATTAAATAAAATTCACAAAATATGATATTAAAACATAAAATAAAAACATATTTATAAAAAAGAAAATATAATAATCTCCTTACACTGGATTTGGCAAGCAAGTTTTTTTGTTATATAAAAAAATTCATTATATAAATACCAGGTGTTCGAATTAATTCGTAGCGTTTTACAAAAGATGGCGTTACCCAACTATCCATAGTCGCACATACAAAAGTAAATATTCTTCCAGAAGCTACTGACATAACGCAACTTTGACATTTTGTTATAGTTTCAGTAACACTTGTTGCGCAGTGTCAAACTTGTCGAATTTCGTGCCTGAAAAATCGTTTTTGCGGGGAGTGTTACTCCATTACTTCAACATGAAGAAAAGTGCATTTTAGTGGATGTCTACGGCGAACATGATCTTGCTGAGCAAATTTGCAGAAAGTGGTTTGCGCGGTTTAAAAATGGAAATTTTGATTTGGAAACATGGAACGTCCCGGACAGCCGAAAAAGTTCGAAGATGAAGATTTGGTGACGTTGCTCAATGAAGACCCGTGCCAAACACTCCGGGAGTTGTCCACATCGCTTGGAGTCGACTTTTCGACGGTCGGAAAACCCCTGAAAGCCATAGGAATGGTACAAAAAAAAGGAACGTGAGTTCCACATGAGTTCAAGCCAAGGGACGTCGAACGGCGTTAAGTCACCTGTGAGATTCTTCCCCAACGGCAGGCAAGGAAGAGATTTCTGCATCGAATCGTCACTGGTGACGAGAAGTGGGTACTCTACGACAATCCCAAACGCAGAAAATCGTGGGGCTTGCCCGGTCATGAATCGACATCGTCCCCCAGGTCGAATATTCATGGAAAGAAGATCATACTGTGTATTTGGTGGGATCAGCTGGGTGTTATTTATTATGAGCTCCTCCAACCGGGTGAAACCATCACTGGGGACGTATACAGATGACAATTGATGCGTTTAAACAGAGCATTACAAGAAAAGCGGCCGCAATATAAAGATCGACACGACAAATTTTGCACCACGAAAGTCGTGAAAACATATTTAAATACGCTGAAATGGGAAGTTCTGCCTCACCCGCCATATTCACCAGACATTGCCCCATCTGATTATCATTTGTTTCGATCCATGGCTCATGGCTTGTCAGAGCAGCACTTCGATAACTACGAAATTACCAAAAATTGGATCGATTCTTTCATCGAATTTAAAGAAGAAGAATTTTTTCGACGCGGTATCCGAGCATTACCAGAAAGATGGTAAAAAGTAGTGGATAACGAAGGACAATACTTTGAATAAAGCTTCTGTAATGATACTGTCATAATAAACCACGAAAATTTGCAAAAAAACGCTACGAATTAATTACAACACCTGATGGTTTATTTTTATTTTTAATTTTTTTTCCTCTCTGTCTAAAAATCATATTCAGATTAAAACGTACATTTAATAAAATAAAAAAAAAAAACTTTATTCATTTATACGAGAAAAAAATAAATATTGATAGCTTAATAGTGTATATTAATTAAAAAAAAATAAGTCCTTAAATTGTTTGTAGTAAAAACAAAATATATCTTGAAAATTTTTCTTCAACGGCAAAAATTCTCAAAATACCATTCTTATTTTATTAATTTTTTTTTAGAACTAGTATTAACAAAAATATAATTGAGTAGATTTTTTAATAAAAATATTTACATACTCGTATGTATGAAAATTATACCATTTCTAGCATGTATGAAGTTCATTTTTTTAATGTTAGATAAAATATTACCATTTCTTTAAAAAAAGTTATATAATTTAATTATTATGTTATATTAAAAAAAAGGGAAAATTATAGTAGATAACTAATCTACAAGTAAAGATTAGTCATTGTAAATAATTTTGTAAAGTTTTAAAGAACAAATATTTTCAAAATGTTGTTATTTTGTATTATACAAAATATAATACGGAGCCTCTGACTAGGCGAAAGTCCTGCAAGCCTAAAGCAGCAGCGTTGGCAGATAAAGCTGCGCAGAAACATGTGGCGGAGAAAGCTTCTTTGGAAGAGGTGGCAGATAATGAAGAAGTGGCAGAGAAAGCTGCACATAAAGAGTTGAAGGAGAAAGCTGCTCAGAAGGAGATGAAGGAAAAATCTCCGGTAAGTGAACAAACGAAAAAGGTAAGCGTGCCACAACATGGACGTCGTATATTGCGTACGGGTCTATCGTCCCTAAGGCAGTCAATGAGAGGTTTAGCAGCAGAGATCATCGGAGCCCTTGGTTCTGATGGTGTCAATAAAGAAGTCGTGGTGCACGTTTTCGCAAGACTGGCTGTTGTAGAGGATGAGTTTGCAGAGATACAAACTGAGCTGGGTTGGTTGGAAAGACTCCAGAGGCGCAGTGTGTCTGTCACCGTCGAATCAATCAGAAAGGCAGCTAGCTAATGCTGCAGGGCTAAACAGAACCGGTAGTTTGCACGGCTCTATCGCGGTAAGCTCAAAGCCGTTTACTCACGCTAGAAGAGATCTGCCAAAGCTGATTGGCGGACCTCGTATAGGGTGGTTATCAAAGCGGCGTCAGACATTGTGATCCCTAAGAAGCATGGTAATTGGTAGGGTGGGAGGAGGGGGGGATGACTTATAGATGAAATTATTGAAAACAAAAACCCTAAATTGTAGAGCTAATGAAATATAAAGTTTTTTGTGTTAGATAGTTCGAGTTTTTAAGAGGTGGTCTGAGTTACCATCATATGGTTCAAGTTGTTACCAGGTCTCAATTGTAGTCAGCTAGGCTGAGTTGTCACAAGGCAAGCTGACTACAATTGGTATCAGACCTAGCTGACTACAATTGTTATCAGGACGCCTGAGTTGTTATTAGGCGGCCTGAGTTGTTATTAGGTTGCCTGAGTTGTTATTAGGCGGGCTGAGTTGTTATGAGGCGGCCTGAGTTGTTATTAGACGGCCTGAGTTCTCATAAGGAGGCCTGCGTTGGCATCCGGCGGCCTGAGTTGTTATCAGGCGGCCTCAGTTATTATCACCTGATCTGAATGTTCATCAGGCGACCTGAGTTGCATCAGGCGACCTGAGTTGCATCAGGCGACCTGAGTTGTCATTAGGCGACCTGAGTAATCATCAGGTGGCCTGACTTATTATCATGTAATCTGAGTTGTTATGAGGCGGCCTGAGTTCTCATTAGGAGGCCTACGTTGGCATCCGGCGCCCTGAGTTGTTATCAGGCGGCCTCAGTTATTATCACCTGATCTGAGTGTTCATCAGGCGACCTGAGTTGCATCAGGCGACCTGAGTTGCATCAGGCGACCTGAGTTGTCATTAGGCGACCTGAGTAATCATCAGGCGGCCTGACTTGTTATCATGTAATCTGAGTTGTTATGAGCCGGCCTGAGTTCTCATTAGAAGGGCTGCATTGGCATCCAGCGGCCTGAGTTGTCATCAGGCGGCCTCAGTTATTATCACCTGATCTGAGTGTTCATCAGGTGACCTGAGTTGTCATCAGGCAATCTGAGTTGTCATCAAGCGACCTGAGTTGTCCTCAGGCAACCTGAGTTGTCACTAGGCGACCTGAGTTATCATCAGGTGACCTTAGTTATCATCAGATGACCTAAGTTGTCACTAGATTATCAGAGTTGCTACAACTAGGTTTCGGGGGGCTATCACCAAGTGATCTAAGTGCCCATCAAGTGGTCTGAGTTATTATCTGGTGGGCTTACTTGTTTCTAGATGATCTAATTAACGACCAAGTTACCTGAATTATCATCAAATGGTGTTGTTACCACTAGGTGATTTAAGTTGTCGTCGAGTTTGAGACTAACTAATTAATTAAACTTCAGGGCCTATATCTTCTTATAGTAATTAAAAATATTTTTGTAAATAGACCAAAATTGCTACCTCCTGATGAAAAAGTTACCATTAAATATAAACCGCTTTGAATTGCTGAAGAAGTTTTTTAAGCGAGAGTTTATGAAGTGCTCTTTTTCTCCGTAGGCAGATAATTAGCTCCTTAGGCACATCAGACTTGCAGGCATTTCAATAACTCACATCAAAGGTGACTGTATGAGTGCACAAAATACTTGCAAGTGCGTATGTTTATATCAAATCAATTACCGGCTTGGGACTCTTATATGATCAAATGTTAAAATACATTAGGAAACAATTTTTATAACTAACTGATTAATTAGTAAGAATATTCTTCAATTCATTTCCCTACCCAATAGGGGAAGCATGTCATCCATAAATGTAATATGATCAATTTCAATTAAAATTCCATTTGAATTATATCATGTTAACACTATATTATATAAAAAGTATAAAAACAAAGTTACAATAATTTCCCTGCTAATGTAATGTACCAAACCAATCATCAACAACCATCGAACATCAATTAGCCGAATAATCCCCAATCTACACTAATCTGATTAAAAGTAAATGAATTTTATTGAACAAAAAAAAATTGAATAAAATTTTCCATATTTTAGTTGGAATTTCTATCAAATTTTATTGAAAACAACAAAAATTCCCCCCGGCATTAATTAACATTTCCATTTAGCTTATTTTGTCGGCGATAATCGCTCCTCTGGGAGATCAGATAAGGCCAAACGAATGCATGGAAGAATACTCATTTTTTATATGCGAAATTGTTCTATTCCTAAAGCGGTACAGCCCATCTGTTTGCATAAAATAAAAATTATACTAAACAGATGCCAACTAATTAATCTAAGTATTAAAAATTGAATAACAACATCCATCATTATTTTGTTATTATACAACATGTGATAATATTTATTTACTCAAAAGGGGAAATTATCACCAAAAAGACGATATTATTGGTTATTATTATTGTTTAAACGATTATGTGAAGGTGATTTTGATCGTTACTTTTTTATTGAGTGACAATTCCAGTTTGAAGGTGCCTTCAACTATCTATGAGCGTTATTGGCTAATTTTAGAGTTGGGAAATGAGATTTGGCATTTATACCACATGGCAACTAATTGTCTAGCTGACCATCACTTGTTTTTCTAGTACAAGTAGCTAGACTAGGTGAACTCGATCAAATAGTAGTGAGTCTTCGGGTATTTACATTTTATGGTTTAGTACCCACTTTTCCTTTTATTTTCAGCTCACTTTGATTTGCCGAAAATTATATGATAATTACGATTTTATCGTGTGTGTACTTAAATACTCAACAACTATTCGAACAATTTGGGCAAGGATTATTCGCTCCGAACTTACTTATTATTTTGTCGTTGGTAGTACACCTCGTTCTTAATGCTATTCTTTTGACTCTCAACTTACCAGCACTATCCATATTTCAAATGAATATCGACAATTTCTTTTTCAAGCTCTATTTTTAATCTTATTAAATATACAAATTCCGGCTTTTTTCCCCAACTATCGACCAGTTTCTCAAATGTAAAATTATCAAATGTCTTCTGGCTATTGCCTCAAAGTCTTTATATACAAAAAAATAAACAAATTTTTTCCAGTGATAATTTATTACTCAGAAGAGGTATCCAATTTGAGAATGAAAGCTTAGATTTTCATTTGTCTGAATGTCTTCGCTCGATTTTGTATTATAAATTCTTTGGCTCCATATTGTCTGAATCTCTAATCTTTTGTCGTCAAGTTTGAGATGTTAAATCACCGAATTTCGTGTTTACTACAAAATCTTTTGTTTTACACGGTAGAATCTCGTATGCTGAATCTCTAATATACTGTTTGTTGGCTCTCTGATCTCATATCCCGAATCTCCATCCAATACTATATCGTCGAATCTCTGATCATACCATATATCCTAAATTTGAATTATGTTTCATTGGAAATCTGATCGCGTATCCCGAATATAGAATATTGTCTCATTGGATACCTGATCGTGATTCCTAATCTCGAATTTATGCTTGTCGGATCCCTTATTCATGTCTGTAATTTCGAATTCTGTCTCATCGGACCTCGAATGCTGTCTTGTCGAATCTCTAAAATCATGTCCCTCACTTCCAATGTTGTCTCATCGGATTTTTGATAGCCTACCCCGAATTTCGAATACTATCTCATCGGATATCTGTTCTCGAATCCCGAATCTTAAATACTGCCCTATTGAATCCCTGATTGCGTATCCTGAGTATCCAAAACTGCACCTCATCCGATCTCATATCCCGAATCTCCATCCAATACTATATCGTCGAATCTCTGATCATACCATATATCCTTAATTTGAATTATGTTTCATTGGAAATCTGATCGCATATCCCGAATATAAAATATTGTCTCATTAGATACCTGATCGTGATTCCTAATCTCGAATTTATGCTTGTCGGATCCCTTATTCATGTCTGTAATTTCGAATTCTGTCTCATCGGACCTCGAATGCTGTCTTGTCGAATCTCTAAAATCATGTCCCTCACTTCCAATGTTGTCTCATCGGATGTTTGATAGCCTACCCCGAATTTCGAATACTATCTCATCGGATATCTGATCTCGAATCCCGAATCTTAAGTACTGCCCTATTGAATCCCTGATCGCGTATCCTGAGTATCCAAAACTGCACCTCATCCGATCTCATATCCCGAATCTCCATCCAATACTATATCGTCGAATCTCTGATCATACCATATATCCTTAATTTGAATTATGTTTCATTGGAAATCTGATCGCATATCCAGAACATAAAATATTGTCTCATTAGATACCTGATCGTGATTCCTAATCTCAAATTTATGCTTGTCGGATCCCTTATTCATGTCTGTAATTTCGAATTCTGTCTCATCGGACCTCGAATGCTGTCTTGTCGAATATCTAAAATCATGTCCCTCACTTCCAATGTTGTCTCATCGGATTTTTGATAGCCTACCCCGAATTTCGAATACTATCTCATCGGATATCTGTTCTCGAATCCCGAATCTTAAATACTGCCCTATTGAATCCCTGATCGCGTATCCTGAGTATCCAAAACTGCACCTCATCCGATCTCATATCCCGAATCTCCATCCAATACTATATCGTCGAGACTCTGATCATACCATATATCCTAAATTTTAATTATGTTTCATTGGAAATTTGATCGCGTATTCCGAATATAGAATATTGTCTCATTGGATACCTGATCATGATTCCTAATGTCGAATTCATGCTTATCGGATCCTTTTTTCATGTTTGTAATTTCGAATTCTGTCTCATCGGACCTCGAATGCTGTCTTGTTGACTCTCTAAAATCATGTCCCTCACTTCCAATGTTGTCTCATCGGATGTTTGATAGCCTACCCCGAATTTCGAATACTATCTCATCGGATATCTGATCTCGAATCCCGAATCTTAAATACTGCCCTATTGAATTCCTGATCGCGTATCCTGAGTATCCAAAACTGCACCTCATCCGATCTCATATCCCGAATCTCCATCCAATACTATATCGTCGAGACTCTGATCATACCATATATCCTTAATTTGAATTATGTTTTATTGGAAATCTGATCGCATATCCCGAATATAAAATATTGTCTCATTAGATACCTGATCGTGATTCCTAATCTCGAATTTATGCTTGTCGGATCCCTTATTCATGTCTGTAATTTCGAATTCTGTCTCATCGGACCTCGAATGCTGTCTTGTCGAATCTCTAAAATCATGTCCCTCACTTCCAATGTTGTCTCATCGGATTTTTGATAGCCTACCCCGAATTTCGAATACTATCTCATCGGATATCTGTTCTCGAATCCCGAATCTTAAATACTGCCCTATTGAATCCCTGATCGCGTATCCTGAGTATCCAAAACTGCACCTCATCCGATCTCATATCCCGAATCTCCATCCAATACTATATCGTCGAATCTCTGATCATACCATATATCCTTAATTTGAATTATGTTTCATTGGAAATCTGATCGCATATCCAGAACATAAAATATTGTCTCATTAGATACCTGATCGTGATTCCTAATCTCGAATTTATGCTTGTCGGATCCCTTATTCATGTCTGTAATTTCGAATTCTGTCTCATCGGACCTCGAATGCTGTCTTGTCGAATATCTAAAATCATGTCCCTCACTTCCAATGTTGTCTCATCGGATTTTTGATAGCCTACCCCGAATTTCGAATACTATCTCATCGGATATCTGTTCTCGAATCCCGAATCTTAAATACTGCCCTATTGAATCCCTGATCGCGTATCCTGAGTATCCAAAACTGCACCTCATCCGATCTCATATCCCGAATCTCCATCCAATACTATATCGTCGAGACTCTGATCATACCATATATCCTAAATTTTAATTATGTTTCATTGGAAATTTGATCGCGTATTCCGAATATAGAATATTGTCTCATTGGATACCTGATCGTGATTCCTAATGTCGAATTCATGCTTATCGGATCCTTTTTTCATGTTTGTAATTTCGAATTCTGTCTCATCGGACCTCGAATGCTGTCTTGTTGACTCTCTAAAATCATGTCCCTCACTTCCAATATTGTTTCATCGGATTTTTGATCGCCTACCCCGAATTTCGAATACTATCTCATCAGATATCTGATCTCGAATCCCGAATCTTAAATACTGCCCTATTGAATCCCTGATCGCGTATCCTGAGTATCCAAAACTGCACCTCATCCGATCTCATATGCCAAATTACTAAAGATGTCCCATTGAATATCTGATCGATTATCTTCAATCTCGACTATGGGTCCCATAGGATTTCCCAGCAGTATCCTGATTAGCATTTTGATCTTATATTAACGAATCTCTTGTTTAATGCCATATAATGATTACAATGGAATAATTAAGGATAATTAATGGCTAGTGTAATTAGCCTAATTGGTTACAGAAATATCTTATTCAAAAATAATTTATATAAATAATCAAAAGTGTAGAATTTCTTCTTGAGGAAATTTCAATGTTATTTTCTAAACTTAAGTTTTCCTATCCGCAAAATAATCAATAGTTTTTGTATTTGTGTGCATTTTTCAATTATTCATAAAAAAATTTTAAATTCACAAAACCAATATTCCCTCTTAATATTGGAATACTAACGAGAATACATCTTGTCGCAACGAGCGAGGTCCCATAACAACAAAAATGTAGGCTTTTTACTATCAGAGCGAGTGCGTGCTGTCTTATTTAAAGATCTAAAAAGAAATAAAAAATTGTTTTGCCTTCATTCGGAAAACCTATTTTCTTTCTTTCTTTTTTTTAATCCTATTGTATTTTAGGTGTTAATTAGAATTTTTAGAAAATATCTTCTTATTCACGCCAGTTAGTTGTTTAGTTTTCTGTGCTACTTTTGTGTAATAAGAAAAACCAACAAAAATATTTTTCGAAAATTGTGTATTTATTATGAATTATAGTGCTCATTAGATGATTTATTATGAATACGAAAAAATTACCATAAGATGGAACAGGTGTAAGCAATTGAAAAGTAGACTAGAAACATTGAATATCACTAAGAGGAATGACTTTTATTAATTTTTTATTATAAATTTGTTTAAAAACGTGTTTAGTTCTATAAATAACGGTATAATTTAACGCTTTTAACCTCATAAGTACTATTAATTTAGATATTTTAAGACAGAGGAATTTATTAGGGGTATTAGCTTAAATCCGCCGTTTGGTCATAGATGGCGTGAGTGAGCGTATTAAGCTTTTTTTATGAGTTTGACATCTATCAACATTAATCAGTGCACATTGTCAGCAATTTCGTACAACAACATACATTTTCCTTTGGTAATCTTGTCTATTTTTGTGCCAGAAAAAGAGCATATGCGGGAAGCTCTGCTTTTCTGCTTCAATTTGAAGAAATCAGCTGCCCAATCGCATCGAATGCTTATGGAGGCCTATTGTGACAATGCTTTATCGGAAACAACGTACCGAGATTGGTTTCGTCCGTTCAAAGATGGCAATTTTGACTTGTGGGACAAGAAGCGTGAAAATCGGCTGAGGAAGGTTGAGGACCATCAATTGCAGGATCTTTTGGACGAAGACGATACCCAATCGTAAAAAATGCTCCCGGAACAATTGGGTGTTACTCAACCAGCCATTACCATGTGTCTGCGTGCCATGGGGAAGATTGAAAAGATCGGAAAATGGGTGCCGCATGAATTGAACGATAGGCAGATGGAGCGACACCAAAACACATGCGAAATCTTGCTCGCCAGACAAAAAAGAAAGTCGTTCCTGCATCGAATTGTGACAGGCGATGAAAAGTGGATATATTTCGAGAATCCTAAGCGCAAGAAATCGTGGATTGATCCCGGCCAACCATCAACATCTTCCCCAAGATCAAATCGCTTCGGACCGAAGACGATGCTGTGCGTTTGGTGGGATCAGCAGGGTATCGTCTACTATGAGATGTTGAAACCTGGTGAAACTGTCAATTCACACCGCTACCATCAACAACTGATCAAATTGCACCGTGTTCTGCGTGAAAAAAGGACGGATTATCAACAAAGACATGACAAGCTGATTTTCCTTCTTGACAAAGCACCATCGCACACGTCAAAAATGGTCCGATACTACTTGGAGACACTCAACTGGGAGATGCTACCCCACCCCACTTATTCACCAGACCTGGCCCCTTCCGACTATCACCTGTTTTCGTCAATGGGCCACGCGCTCGCTGAGCAGCACTTCGATTCTTACGAAGACGTCCGAAAATGGCTTGATGAGTGGTTTGCCTAGAAAGAGAAGGAATTTTTTTGGCGTGTTATCCACAAATTGCCCAAGAGATGGGGAAAATATGTAGCTAGCGAGGTCAAGTACTTTGAATAAATTTGTTTTTGCTTTCTATGAAAAAAATGTGTTTTTTTGAATAAAAAACAGCGGATTTAACCTTATACACCTGGTACATGTGAACCGAATTGACTGCCCTTGTCTCTCGTCAGCTGTAATAACCTTGACCTAAATGCGCCACATCGCCAAACTTGGTTTTATGTACTATAAGGGTTAAATAGCTTATATTGTATTTTCTTTGGACAAAGTCTTCTAAATCGCTAGGTGACGTGCTTTTCGGAATAGTTTGAGTGACGTCAATGTGCCTTGGGCGGAGGTGAAGAGTCTATGAACCTGATTTGTATGTACCTTGAGTGATATAAGGTGTTAATAAGCCACTCTATGGACCCTGAGTTCGTAGTGTAATGTAGGTTGAATGATATGAGGAGCCTCTGAGTTTAGTTTGTGTGTACTTGGGATGACGTGAGAGTACAGGTTGTATGTACCTTGATAACGCGTGAGGACAAAAAGCTTCGTTTGTGTGTGCAGTTATAAAAGGCTTAATTACACAGTAAACATGTGCTTCGACCTAGTTGCTGAGGGCCATAATTTTATTTAATACTTAACTAATATGTAAAAAAATATCCACATTTCCCATTTAATTTGCTAATATTTTTCATCAATTTTACGCATGCTCTAGTTTGAAAGAAATCGATTTACCAGAACAAATTTGCAATTTTAGTAAAATATATAAAATTATTTTCAATTAAAAATATTCTGAATGCTTTTAGTTATGAACATTCAACCGAATATAATCGATCGAAAGCTTAATAATTGAAAAACTCCACCTGCATTGGATCCGGACATGATCGTTATTACTGAAATTACCATGAAAAATTACAAAAGAAATGAATTTTTCCCTTCGGCAATGAAATTGCGTGCGACTAACTTTTGTTAGTATTTATTGTACTTGTTTTTAATGCCATTTCTTATTGTTATTTATTTTTTACTTTCTTTTTGTTGCTAGCAAGTGAATATCATTTATTGTGTAGTTTCACTAATCCCGCACAGAAAGTTTATTTTTAGATTTTCATTCTTGCATTTTTGCATTTTTTCATATTTCTTCTTGACTAAAGTGCGTCACAACAGCGTCTCCTTTGTCGATGCATCTGAATACCTACTCAACATCAACAATAAAAAATAATTTAAAAAACACACTCATTAGCCTATAAGTGCCTTTATTGCATAAAAATTCACTTGAAGTATGCGAAATCATTAGTAATGTCGTCAGTTACCTTTCACGCCTCGGAGTTACGCGTTTTTTTTTCTAGCAAACGATGTGAAGCAATCTCTTTTCATTGACGCAAATGGATTCTTTGGATGATGTCGCGTTAATGCATATGTCCCACCAGCTATTTTCTCATATGTTGAGCAATTTTTTAAATCTTCTGTTCTCGATAATTGTAGACCACATTTTCCCTTCGCGCATAAGAAAACCCACTTTTTGTTTAATTTAACATTAAAAAATTTATTTTCTTTGAATTATGTATTAAGGAAAAATATCACAGATAATTTTAAGACGTCAATAATTACAAAAATTCCTATTTAATCTGATTTCATAATGTTTTTATATTAACGGACTGACGGTGTCATACACATATAATTTTAAATGGAAAGATTAAAATTCCGAAATAGCTTTTATTGGAATTTTGGTGAGATATTGTTACTAGAATGCGTGCTTTAAGTGGTTTGATTGCGTAAAGCTAATTATTTTATATCCGAGTAAAAACATTTACTCGGATATGGAAGGGAGTTTGAGAAGGCTCTGCAATATTATATAGTTCGAATCAATTACGTTTGGAAATAATAACGAGATGGGATTTATGCATGAGTGCAGAATGGCATGTTGGGATTTGCGTAAAATTTTAACACATCAAATCATCATTACCATCAACAACACCACAACTGGTAGTCTGGACTAGTTCCGCTGAATCAAAGAATGCCATATGACCCGGTTTCCCGTAGCAGGGTTCCAGCCCAAGAATGCTATCATATTTTTGGCGCCCCGACTACCGTCTTCATTCCATCGAGAGCAAGGCCTGCTCATCTACTGCGACCATTAATGATACTATATATTGTAGACTTTCAGAATAGGATCTTTCTTATTTACACATGATCTCATAAACAGGCTGTGAAATCGCCCATCACCATCTATTGGGCCAAAGATTCTTCGGATGATTCTTCTCTCGAACGCGGCTAAGACTACGAAATGGTTTTTACTGGGAATCCAAATCACGAACAATATATCAGTAGATTCAATTTCATGTTCAGAATTTTCGAGCGAAATAGTTTCGTATCTAAAGTAGACTCTAATGGATTTCTTCGTCCATACTGTTATCGGCTAAGATACTGGAGCCCACACAGAAGAACGATTTAACTCTTTCGGAGCTATATTCTCATATCTATATAACACACAATTGTGCTAATTTGTTTTATCTTTAAAACCGACACTATCCCATTTACTTTGTTTTGCGTTTATTAATGTACAACCCAAGATTTCTAGCTAAGGTCTCTCGCGTAGGTATTTCGGAACATTGTTGATAGAACAACCCACAAAAATGAAGTTTCTTTTCAGAGACTAGTATAGATGTTTATTGGTTCTAACAAAGATTTGGCTGTTTTTATTCTTCCTCGCACGCCAGTCATGGTCATACTTTCACAGAAATTATAGCATCAACAACCCACGATTTAAAATTTTTAAAAAGCCTGTCACAGAATATTTTACATGTACAACTTTTCGGCCCCTTTTGTACTAGTTGTGTAAGCTTAAATCCGCTGCTTGGTCATAGATGGCGTGAGTGAGCGTATTAAGTTACTATGGGCACGCCATACTTTTTTTTATGAGTTTGACATCTGTCAACATTAATCAGTGCACATTATCAGCAATTTCGTATAACAACATACATTTTTCCTTTGGTAATCATGTCTAGTTTTGGGCCAGAAAAAAAGCATATGCGAGAAGCTCTATTTTTCTGCTTCAATTTGAAGAAATCGGGTGCCGAATCGCATCGAATGCTTATGGAGGCCTATGGTGACAGTGCTTTATCGGAAACAACGTGCTGATGGGTTTCGTCGGCCTAGGAAGATTGAGAACCATCAATTGCAAGCTCTTTTGGACGAAGACGATACCCAAGCTGATTTTCCTCCACGACAACGCACCATCGCACACGTCAAAAATGGTCCGAGGTGCTACCCCACCCCATTTATTCACCAGACCTGGCCCCTTCCAACTACCACCTGTTTTCGTCGATGGGCCACGCGCTCGCTGAACAGCACTTCGATTCTTACGAAGACGTCCGAAAATGGCTTGATGAATGGTTAACCTCGAAAGAGAACGAATTTTTTTGGCGTGGTATCCACAAATTGCCCGAGAGATGGGAAAAATGTAGAACTAGCGAGGGTAAGTACTTTGAATAAATTTGTTTTTGCTTTCTATGAAAAAAACATGTGTGTTTTTAAATAAAAAACAACGGATTTAAGCTTATACACCTGGCATAGTTAAAAAGCATTTGTAAAATGTTATTACATGTGTATGCAAACTTCAGAAGTATTGAAAATTATAATGAGCTGATTTAAAAATATTAAACTCACGCTTATTAGAATTATAGATTCTATAAAATTAGCATATTTTCAATTATTTTTAAGGTACTAAATTAATAATAGACCATAGAAAATAATAAATTGCAATTTTCTAAATATTTGTTAGCAATTCAGAACGAGAACGCTTTGCGTCCATCACAACTATTACAATTTTCGAAATTATAAATGCAACTATTTTTAGAATTGTAACGTAAAAAAAAAACAAGTAAGTTTATTAGAGCCTTCTTGATGACAAGTACTGCACCAAAACTCGTTGACATATTTTTATGTTAACATATTATTTAAATGAAAATTAACATATTATTTAAATCAAATCAAATGGAATAACCTACAGTCAACAGAGCTCAAACTAATTCAAAACTGAAAAAACACAAAGCCACAGCAGCATCAGTCGTTCGTTCGCCATAAAACATTACGAATAATTTTTTTTAAATTAAAAGAAAAAGACCCATGATAATTATCAGCAGACCAAAACACTTGAACAGCAATTAAACGTCTTAACTAGTCTTACAGTTAACAAAAAAAATAAAATAAAATTTATTAATGTCAAATTGAAATAAAATTCAAACTTTAATGCTATAATACTTATAATTAAGTGATAGAAACGATTAAACCAAAAGTACACTACTACCACTTCTTTAGTGGAAACTAAATTGAATAAATCAAAATTAATTTGAAAATTTTACGGAATTTTTCATGACAGAAGTGACTTCCTCTAGAATGTCTTTAAAAATTCGTTTGTATTTTCAAATTTCCTTTTAATTATAGTTAATTATAGGGTACCATGCAGCTGAACTCAAATTCCCAACTAGATTCGAAAGAGACAAAGGACCCAAAGGAACAACATTTGAATTTGCATGACTGCGATTGGGCATACCTGCTAATGCCAAGAATTCAACTTAAGTCAAAGTTAAATATTCAGAAAAACAAGTACACGTACGTGTACGTACTGAAAATCCGTTGCATTTTCACTATTTTTAAGTTAATGATTGCTACAGTAGTATTCGTTATACTAACAGCACCAACACAAGTATAGCGGGAACGTTTCACTTCAATTTTGAGCAAACAAATTCCGATAGCCAAAGAGACAACAGTTCGAAATGTACTAAGAGGTCTCACAACGTACGTTATCGCATTCGAACGGAACGTAGCGGAACTGGCAAAGTAGAGAAAACTTACTGCCACGACTGGTTTCGCGTCAGTCTTGGAAGTTCGCTCGATAGAGCTTAGAGCGTTCACACGATTTATCCATACTCGCATTCGGTTATAAATAATTTTCTGTGTACGATAAAAATAAGAAAAAAGTTTATTTCCTGTCAGCATATTGTAATCTCACAGTAGCCACCAGCATAGTAAACTTTGTTTTAATGTAAAATTGTATAAAACCAACAAGAAATAAAAACAATTAACAAAAAGAGGGAAAAATGACATTTAATCGATTTTTTGTTGATAATTTAAAATCTATCTAATTAATTAATTATCGGTATTTTAGTTGATTAATAAATAGTAGATAATTGTTATAATAAACAGAAAACGAACGTTATGGATTTTAGATGACATAAAAAAAGGAGTAAATTTATTTACTAGCTGAAATGTGATCAGTTAAAACACTAAAAAAAAAATGTTTACATCAAAAAATTAATAAATTGTTTTGTCCAAAGTTAAAGTTCGCTTAAAAAAACTTCATAAAAAAAAATTATTTAAAAGGAAAATTTCCATAATAAAATGAAAAAAAAATTGATTTACTGCATAAAAAGGAAAAAGGCGAGGTTTTTTATAATGTGATGATTTTTTTGTATAAATTTTATTAGAAAAAAAAGCGATAGAAAAAGAGAAAGTTATAGCAAAATTTATTCATAGTAAAATTTAACGTGAAAAGATAGGCTATAAAGTTAATCTTTTTTAGTGTAAATGTTGAACACTCTTTTAAATAAAGGAAGAAATAAAAATTAGAGATTAAGAAAATATATAATAATAAGCAAAAAAAAATATAAAGAAGAAGTTTTTTTTTTTTAAATATTAACTTACAAAACAAACAATAGTTAAAAGAATCTTAATAAGAAAGAAAATAGTCATTTTTTAAATTCATTTAAAAACGAAATATGACTTCAACAATTCTACAACCAATGGCTTGGACAAATGAAAAAATTCGGTTATCATGCGTCGAAAATATTGGATTACGGCAATTATGGAAAATGATAATTGTGGATAATAATAATGCCAAAAATAATAGTAGCAGTAAAAATAAAGTAAGTTTTATTAATTTTGTTATTGTACAAAATGTTTTCGCCATTAAAAAAATTGTATTCTAAACTATGTTTAAAGTATGGTTTACCATATAATAAAACGCATTTTAATGGGTTATGGCAATACTAAAATGACTAATATAAAATATAGAAAAATAATTAAAGTTGCAACTAGTATTAGAATATTCTATGGAATTATTGAGACACTTAAGAAAGTCCAAATGAAAATTATGAATGAAAAAAAAAAAACAGAAAATTTACGATTAAAAAGAAGTTGTTAACAGCGAAGATTTTTATAAGTAATACAAACACTTCTTAATCAACTGAACAACAAAAAACATTCTTTGATTAGTCTTAAATTAAAAACTATGTGTATGAGCAATAAATATTTGAAAACCATTTTCACATTTTAGAAAAAATATTTACCCCAAAAAGGGATTAATTTTTATAAAACAAACTTTTATTATAATTAAAATCTGTAACGTCGACAGTCTAAATTATCCGCAATACTAATATATATAAGTAACCATATAAAAATAGGACAACATTTTATGTCAAATATATTCAAATTTTTAAAGTAAAATATTTGGAATAAAAAATAATAATATCTATCGATATATATTAAAAGTATTCAACTTTAATGGAAAAGAACAAATTCATTAAAAGTCCCAACAAAAAAAAATTAATATGAAACGCGTGTGGCCATCGTATTTGGCTTTTTGAAAATTGTAGAAAATTGTTGAAGAAAAATTTAGGTCAATTCGGACGATTTCCATGCGAAATTTATTCATTCAGATGAAAACGAACTTTTTAATTATGTGCTTGTCCGCATCACAATAATTAACAGCATCTTTTCTTGTGGTTTTCGTCTTTAACGATCTCACTTATTACACTTTTCTACTTGTTGTTAGTATGTTTGCCCCCCATCGAATTATGTTGAACACTCCAACAACACTGCATGTTTTTGTGTATACTTTTTCTTCACAGACACATCCATATAAAGTGGTATCTAAAAATATAAAAGGCAGATTATTAGAGCTTATGATCTGGAATCGATCAATGATCTTTTTCTGCACTCGTTTTTCTAACTGACTATTTGCTCCTATCTCTCAAAGATTTATACTTTTACTCTTTTTTTACTATACAGAATATATGGTATATAAATATTTACGATAAACAAAACTCAAATATATGTCAGTTTATAATATATTGTAATAAACATATTTACATATAAAAGCGCAGGCATAAAATATTACAACTTCTATATTATAGTTTAATATAAATTTCGAAGTAAATACACGTATGTGAATATAATGAATTTAACTGCACCAAACAGCTGTTTCTAATACAACTTTCAACGGATACTATTATTTTTCTTTCTATTTCTTATCTCACTTATATGCGTTTAGACACACCACTAAATACTCATACAGATCTACCAAAAGAAAAAGTTGAAATAAAACATAGCGAAACAAATTGACTGACGAAATTCACCATTCACACAGAAAAAGAACATGTTTTACCAATGAAGATACATTCATAAACAACTATGCGAATTTTTAGTCTTTTTTAACAAAAATTTCTCCTTGAAATATTTCAACTGGAAAATTGATTAAAATTGTTAAAAAATCGTTTCGAAAAGTCAAAAATTAATTCTGGACTAAAATTCAAACGAGCAAACTGTTACACTATAGATGAAAATTTTTCTAGAAAATTGGTTGCCAAGAGATAATTTGAGTCTATCGAAAATTGAAAACAAGAAATTTCATACAAGTTTGGCTTGTATGTTAAATTCATATAAAAATGTAAAAAAATATGTTATATTAAAGTATGCATGTTTTAGGAACACAAAAAAACTAAATTGATAAGAATTATTATGTAAAATTTTAGAGAAAAATCTGCCAACTGCTAACAAATATTATGGCTGTATTCAACATAGCGTTTCCTATTCGGAAATGAAATATTGACAAGAAATGATAATAGATAAGGTTAACCACTTATTCGGTTATGTACAATTTTGATATTTGTATTATTTTACGAGGTTTGTTCAGAAAATATCGCGAATTTTGAATTTCCGCGGGTTACTTATATTCGATTTTCGATTTTTTGTGGCGTTATGTTGGTACTCATGACAGCTGCTTTGCTTGCACGTGTTTTGGCTCGTCTTCGATTTTTGCTCATTCCAAAAAATGAATCAAAGAATCTATTTCGGGAATAAGAAAAAATCACAGGAGGCCAGATCTAAGGAATACAGTGGCTGCGGCATTATTAGTGTGTTGTTTTGGCCAAAAATTCGGGCGTAAGCAACGATGCGTGAGCAGAGCCGTTCTCATGGTGTAAAAAACAAATTTTTGTTCTTCCACAAATCCGGGCGTTTCTGGCAGATTGCAGGTAATATTCCTGATTGACTTGGTGCGCTTTTTTCGTTCTTGGCTCGTGCGACAGCTTCCATTGGGATGATTGAGTTTTGGTTTCTACGCCATGACCCTCTGGAGCAAATTTAAGGCGTCGCGGACGGAGTCCAACAGCTCTTTAGCAATGTTAATTCGATGCTGTTTGTGGTCGAAAATGGGCAAAAATCGAAGATGAGCCAAAACACGTGCAAGCAAATCAGCAGTCAAAAACTAATTGAACATTCAAAATGGCCGAACTTGTCGGCATAAGTGAGAGACATGAGTACCAACATAACGCCAAATCGAAAATCGAATATACATAACCCGCGGAAATTCAAAATTTGCTATACTTTTTGAACAGACCTCGTATATGAAGAAAAAAGATTCCATGTTTCAAAAATGCCCATAAAAATTTCTCTTCCGTTCTCAATCGAATGACAATTAATACTTTTCAAATGCAACAAAATTATACTCGAAATAATCAAAAACTATTAGAAAACCAGAAATGATGAAAAAATTTGTTAATCAAAAACTATTAGAAAACCAGAAATGATTGTGTTTAAAATGTCCAATTTTCTCTTCCGAAATATCACAAGCTTATGCAAATGGTAATGATTCTATGCTGATTGCAACATTTTTATATCGCTAACAATATTCCTTTATGTTGATACAAACAGTTTTCGCTTTCTTATTTTAAAAAAAAAAAAATTTTAAATTACTAATTTCTACTTCATAAAGAGACAAAGTCTTGTTTACAATTTCTCTTTGCACTATCTTCATTATTTACTTTTAGTTGTTGTCAAAAAATGGGGTTGTTCTTCACCAATATTGAAGAAAATCCCTTTTACTAGAGATTTACCTTAGCTTTGACCTAAATAACTGCATTTACTATTTCTTGTTGGTAAAATATCACATATATTTTATTAAATCTCTTATGCACGTATGCAAAATCTTCTACAGGTAGGATAATAGACAATCTTCAAATTAATAATTAGAATTAAAGTAAATAAATTGTATTATTTAAAATAACTTGTTTAAAAAAACTTTAGACAAGCAAAAAAAAAATCTAGAAAATTTAATTATTTGACAAATGAAAACACATACAGTGCATAGGTACTCTCAAAATAAAATGCGAAAAATTTAGTGAGTTGGCGAATATTTTTCTTCTTTTAAATTATAAAGTAAAGAAGTACACACAGTTGATTTTATTATTACTACTTGCACTTATTCAGTAAGTAAAAAATATTGTTTTTTAAAATTTATTTAACCTCAGTATCATGCGTAAATTGGATAATTTGTAAATTTAAAATTTTACGACTTTTTCTATTCATCCAAAAGGAAATATTTAAGTTATAAATACTGCGAATTTATAAATATTTCGTTTAAAATAATTTCATGTATCATACTTATTTTAAGAAGTTTAGTTTAAATTTTGTACTGCATTCTATTTGGTAACACTTACTTTTGAAAGATTAAAAACATAATAAAAGTAAAGGCATTGAAAAATGAATCAAAATTTTCATAGAAAATAAGCGATGGTTAAAATTAAAAAAAAAAAACCTTCAAATAAATGGTATTTAATTTGAAAATAAATTACGTCAATACAACTGAGTCTTCTATTCCTTTCAATGTAAATAAATGAAAGTTTACATCATCCAAAGTGATTTTTTACTTGTTAAAATGAATGATGAATGCGTGAATATTTGTAACATTAGAATGACTAATAAACGTAAAAGCCTTCTAATAGTTATAAACTATAATGACGCAATGAGCATACTGTACCTTTCTACTAAGTCGCATTTTCTTTTATTATTGATAATATATCGAAATTTTTGAGAAATTACGTTCTTAAATTTATAGTAAGAAATAATTTCTTCCTTCTTATTTAGCCGCGCTAAACTATTCACATAAATTTATTCTCACATGGTGTATAAGCTTAAATCCGCTGTTTTTTAGTTAAAAAACACGTTTTTTTCATAGAAAGCAAAAACAAATTTATTCAAAGTAGTTGCCCTCGATAGCTACACAATTTTCCTATCTTTCGGGCAATCTGTGGATACCACGCCAAAAAAATTCTTTCTCTTTTGAGGCAAACCACTCATCGAGCCATTTTCGGACGTCTTCGTAAGAATCGAAGTGCTGCTCAGCGAGCGCGTGACCCATCGACGAAAACAGGTGGTAGTCGGAAGGGGCCTGGTCTGGTGAATAAGTGGGGTGGAGTAGCATCTCCCAGTTGAGTGTCTCCAAGAAGTTTCGGACCATTTTTGACGTGTGCGATGGTGCGTTGTTGTGGAGGAAAATCAGCTTGTCATGTCTTTGTTGATAATCCGTCCTTTTTTCACGTAGAGTACGATGCAATTTGATCAGTTGTTGATAGTAGCGGTGGGCATTGACAGGTTCACCAGGTTTTAATGCAGGAACGACTTTTTTTTTTGTCTGGCGAGCAAGATTTCGCAAGTGTTTTGGTGTCGCTCCATCTGCCTATCGTTCAATTCATGCGGCACCTATTTTCCGATCTTTTTAATCTACGCGACCATTTTCGTGACTGGATATCGTCTTCGTCCAAAAGAGCCTACAATTGATGGTCCTCAACCTTCCTAGGCTGATTCTTACCCATCTTGTCCCACAAGTCAGTATTGCCGTCTTTGAACCGACGAAATCAATCTCGGCACGTTGTTTCCGATAAAGCACTGTCACCATAGGCCTCCATAAGCATTAGATGCGATTCGGCAGCCGATTTCTTCAAATTGAAGCAGAAAAGCAGAGCTTCCCACATATGCTCTTTTTCTGGCACAAAACTAGATATGATTACCAAAAGAAAAATGTATGCTGTTGTACGAAATTGCTGACAATGTCCACTAATTAATGTTGACAGATATCAAGCTCATAAAAAAAGAAGTATCCATGGTATCTTAATACGCTCAATCACGCCATCTATGACCAAACAGCGGATTTAAGCTGATACCCCTGGTAAATTCTAAGCAGATGGCGTTATATAAAACAGATAGCGTTACAAATATGGAACAATCTCAATAGGTAAAAATACAGTAATTAAATATTAAATAATGAATAGTTTCATCACATTTTGTGATAAGCTTTATGATTAAAAAATGTTTATTAATATTTTAATGAAAAAATTATTGACTACATTTTGTTGACGCTTTCAGTTAACTTTGAAGTATACAATTAATAATCAAAAATAAAAATTTATTTTCCTTATTATCTATCAAAGTTGTATATACTTGTTATCACATAATTTCTAACTTAATAGCTTCATATTTTTATAATTATTGCAAAGATTACAATGAGATTATGCCAATTCAAAAAAAAAATATATTATGCATCTAGAATGGATTAGATATTAAATTAAGCGACACCATATAACGATGATAGGTCATTCGTTATAGAATAATATCCAAATCAATTAAGAAAAAAACTTCTTCTAATAGCAAATTCAAAAACCAGATAATAAATACTGCCAAGTGTATGTAAATCATACAATTTCCATTAAAGATTTTTCTTTATTTATTATTTAATTCGGTTCAATAAAAGCGCAATTCATTTAATACGTACTACGAATGGAATATTTTGAAAATTCGATTGTGCAAAACATTTCTCTAGAAATGTTTACATTGTGAAAATATGTGTATACCTACAAGTATGTGCGTAATACCCCCAATGTGCTCAATTCACCTGATATCAACACATCCGCTAGATTACCTACATTTGTGCACTGCAGACCTGTCCTACTAAACCTTATCCTCCACTTATGAACACATACCTTATCACCTACCTAACCGATGCGTAATCAAATATTCATTGACCATTCTCGAATTTCGTATTTCGAACTTTGAAATATTTTATGAATCAAGACTACAATATTCATTCCCAATAGGCTTTACGGACTGACTGTCTGACTAGATATTGAATTGATTCATTGTAAATTCTTGGAAATCGAATTATTGTCACAAAAAACGTTTTCATAATTAATAATTAAATCGATATAATTGAAATTTATTATTTTTGATAATTTCGATACTAAATATTGTAGCTACACGTATGTATGTTCGATATATTTCTCTAAAACTATATTGAAGTAGAAATTCATTTTTATTGAATTTAAAAAAAATTCGATATCTGATTTAGCTCGAAATTAAATACAAACAAAAGTAAATAAGCTCATATAAGAACGCTCAACCGTGATCGAGAATGAAATAAAGAGAAAAAAATAAGAGCGGAATGTCAGTCTTACTGTTCAGTAAAAAATTGTATAGTTTTTGCATAAATTCCGTCCATTGACGTCACGAACGACGCTGGTGGTACTGTTTTATGAATAATGAATAAGAAAACGTTGTTGGTATGAAGCGGTGATGCGATAGAGGCATTCACAACTCACAAAATGCAGATGTTGTCACTCGACACTCTCTCTGATGTTGGTTTAAAGTTAAGGCTTTGATTACAAATGTTAGTCGTTCGTAATTATTTTTGATGAAACAAAAGAACTTATAACTCCGGATATACCCGCTGTACACTACAAATACATTTTGATTTTTTATTTAATTTCTATAAATTAAAGTTCATTTCATTTAGACGATAAAATAAAATCTGAAATATGTTAATAAGTCTTACACAATAGATAATACATAAACCAAACCTTATTACGACCAAAATGAAGAAGCATTTCTATTTCTAATTCTAAATTATTTAACAACTCCATTTTCTATAGTTCTATTCGTAATTAAATATTGGGTGTATGCAAAAGTTTAGAGCGTTTTTTGCATATACAATTAAACATTATTTTTTTTAGATTTAATCAATGATATAATTTCCATCCGTTCTTATAACCTTCTCCTATCTTTCTATCAACTTATTAATACCATTAGTGTAAAATTCCGTGGATTTTGATGCGAAAAATGTAGTAAGGGATGTTTTTATCAAATTTTTTATCATTTAAAAATTTTTTGAAGTGATCGGAATAAATAAAAATCGGAAGGAGCAAGATCTGGAAAATACGGTGGATGCTTGATAACATCCCAATTCAACTCATTCAGATTGTGTTAGGTCATCATAGCCACATGTGGTCGCGCGTTGTCATGATGAAACACTACCCCTTCTCTGTTTACCAATTCTGGTATATCCTTTTGAAGGGTGATGTTCAGTTTGGATAATTGCTGACAATATCGTTCTGCTGTAATTGTCTGATTGCGTTCGAAGAGTTCAAAATACACAATACCCTTACAATCCCACCAAACACAAAGCATAACTTTTTTTCAATCGATTACGGCTTTCGAAGTTGTTAATGGGGCTTGTTCAGGTATAGCCCAATGTCTTTTTCTTGTCACGTTGTTTTACACGACCCATTTCTCATCTACCGTTACCAAACGATCCAAAAAAGGTTCATGTTTTTGTCTCGCACTCAAAGAATCGCACGTTGAAACACGATCCAATAAATTGGCAGCCGACAATTGATGAGGTATCCAAACGTTGTACCGCGAAACCATCCGCATACGCTTCAAATGTCTTAATACGGTTGTTTGGTTAACTCCCATCATCGACACGATCTCCCTGGTGTTTAGACGTGGATTGGTGCCAATTATGACTTTTAACTTGTCGTCATCAAAATTCAAAATTAGTGAAAAATCCCCAGATCGGAATTTTGTAAACCATCTTCGTACCTGTCGAACTTTGATGACATCTGCTCCATACACTTCGCAAATGTTTTTGGTTGCCACACTCGCGGTATTGTCTTTACGGAATTCATAAAGTAAACAATGACGTAAATGCACTTGTATTATTTTAAGAAAATTAACTACTTTAGAATGGATACTGCAATAGTATCGTACTTTATAAATCGAATGAAAAATAGTAGGTTAAATACAATATATTACAAATAAGGAGAAATTTTAGTTTATTTTGGGTTATTTTACCATCTGGTTAGTGGTCAATTGAGAAAATGAAATCGCTTGAAAAAGAAAACCACATTCAGTATCAAACGGAGGATAGAGACGAAAATAGAGATATGGTGGGAAGAAATTTATTTTCTTTGAACACCGTATAAAAAAAAGACATTCCAATAGATGAGAATGCATGCTTACGGATTTATATACTTTCACCATATTAAGATGAGTTTTCGCATTTGCTTAAATTGCCACCAGCATGCAAACGCATTTTCGAGGGTATGTTATGAAGAACAGTGTGGTGGACGTATATGAATCAATAGAGATTGTTGGGAAACAATTTTAAAAGAAAGATGCTTCCTTCTTGATTAATCATTCGACTATTTATTCACACACGAGAAAATATATAACGAGAATTATATTCAAACTCTATACAACTTCAATAAGACACACCCATTTAGATTAAAATTTTAGTCTAGACAAGAAATATTTTCTTTGTTCGTGTACAGATATATAAACCCGGATATTTTGAACAAATTTCAATATTATGTTAAGAAAATTTACATTTTTAATTAAATACTTTTTTAACTATTTAGAATAATCGGATATATGATATTCGAAATTTTAATATATATCATAGTTAAAATCGAATACATCGCAAAATTTTAAATTAAAGATATTTTACATGTAAATTAACATCATATTTAGTGCACAAATTGGTATTTTATTATTATTGTGAAATTCGTAATTATAAAAGAAAAGTATTTAAAGAGACATTTCTAAAATTAAATACCATTTTCTGTAATGGAATCTAAATTAAATACTATCAGTAAATCATGCAAAAATATCAACAAAAAATGAAAATCAATAAAATTGTTTTTTCTCAAAAAGCCTAAAATGATATATTTTAAAATTTAACATTATTTATGCTTCTAATATAATAATTACACTAACATGAGATGAAAAAGCATAATCAATCTTTTTGCACCTTCACATTTAAATTATCAATAATAAAAAATATGTAAAAAATTCGTAATTGCGGAATTATTATGCTAAATCAGCAAATAAACTTAATTATTTTTAATTTTTATAAAGAAGATATACGAGGTCTGTTCAAAAAGTATCGCAAATTTTGGTTTTTTTTTTCAAAAATTATTTATTTATTCATGAATATCTATTTTGTTCCCTTCAAAGTAATCCCCACCAGATATTATACACTTGTGCCAACGTTTTTTCCAATCCTCGAAGCATTTCAAAAAATCATTTTTTGTGATCTTGTTCAGCTCCTCCTTTGATGTCGTCTCTATCTCCTCAATCGTAGCGTAGCGGCGTCCTTTCATGGGGCTCTTCAGTTTCGGGAATAAGAAAAAGTTACAGGGAGCCAGATTTGGGGAATACGGTGGCTGTGTCATTATTAGTGTGTTGTTTTTGGCCAAAAATGGCAAAAGCCTATTTTTGTTATTCCACAAATCCGGGCGTTTCTGGCAGATTGGTTCGCGCAACTTGCGCATAACCTGCAGGTAATATTCCTTATTGACCGTTCTACCCTGTGGCAAGAACTCATGATGCACCCCGCCTCTGCAATCGATGAATTTGGCGCTTTTTTTGGTTTTGGCTCGTGCGACAGCTTCCATTAGGATGATTGAGCTTTGGTTTCCACGTCATAACCATAAATCCATGATTCGTCACCAGTTATGACCCTCTGGATCAAATGTGGGTCGTCGCGGACAGAGTCCAACAGCTCCTTAGCAATGTTAATACGATTCTGTTTTTGGTCGAAATTGAGCAAAAATCGAAGACGAGCCAAAACACGTGCAAGCAAAGCAGCTATCAAAAATTAACTTGATTTTTTTGATAGCTGCTTTGCTTGTACGTATTTGAGCTTGTCGGCATAAGTGAGAAACATGAGTACCAACATAACGCCACAAAAAAATCGAAAATCGAATTTACGTAACCCGCGGAAATTCAAATTTCGCGATACTTTTTGAACAGACCCCGTATATACAAATGTTCAAGTGAAAAAAGCCACCCAAAAAGAAACTGTTTATCAGACGATTTTTTACTTAAAGCAAAACAATTAATCTAAATTATAATTTTATGCAATTCATAGTCAAGGACATAATTAAAAATTTATTTTTACTCATTTTTATTGCTAAAATTTCAAGAATAATACAAAAAAAACCAAGATATTTCACACTTGATAATATCAACGAAAAACTATTCCTTATATTATAATACAAGTAAAATATACAACTTAGTTAATAAGAACCAGTACAGTCTAAAGAAAACAATTGACTTTTTTTTACTGAATTTAAATTGTGTAAAATGAAGTGTGGGAAGACAACAAACAACTATTCCCTATTTCCTGGATATTCTTTTCCTCGCATTCTTTATTATATGATGCAAATCAAAATAATATAAAACATAAAAATTGTTTATTAAATTTGCGTACATTTTGGTATTTGCAAAATACTAAGCTTGTTCCGCGATTTTATTGCATATAAAATTTATTGAAATAAGGTAACTGCTGTCGTCACTAAACTAAAAGTTACTGATTCATTTGAACTCGTGCTGAATTTTTGATAAATTTTAAAAAGCAATTGAAATAAAGCACTATGATTTGAAATAAAGTTGAGAAACTGAGTGCGACAGTGAAATTAATAGAAACTGAGAATGAGAAGAAAATATGTATGTACTCGTATACATACGCAAAAAAAATATACACTAAATTATCGATAATAAAAACGATTGTGATAAATTTAATCAATCAATCGATCAAATTGATATTTTATGCTGATTTATTTATTTATTATGATCGATTTACATGGCCCGCGTAGTAAAACTTTGATTATTTCTAGTTGAATAGAAAGAAATTGTATAGCATACCATTGATAAAAAAAATGGCAAATATATCAAATTGAAATTTCATTTAATAGTTTCTAATAAATCATGTACCTTTTTTATACTGCGAAGAAAAATTGAGTTCAACTCTACTTCTATAGTGAGGATAGTCATATGAAAATTTTACTTTAAATAGTATATAGAATAAAATGTCATACAACCATTCTCATATTTTGGGAATTCTGATAATGAAACAATAAAATTTCCTTATTCCCATGTAATGTAGAAATTACTATAAATACTTACTTAGGATAGCACTACTTGACAAATGAAAAAGAAAGTTTCTAAAATTAGAAACTGCTTTAATAATACTTCAACTAAAAATTTCTTGTGGTTAACAATATTTTCCAAAATTCAAAAATTATAAATTCCAATGTAATTTTTTTTTAAAGTTTATCGTTTTTAAAACGTTTACTAATTCTCTATGAAAAGATATTATCGCGTGATAAATTAAAGGTATTTTATTCAATCAAACGCATTTCAACTGTTGTGCAATATTTCCATTCTAATTATAAATAATCACGTTTGCTTACAATTAGACCGCTGAGATCAAATTCGAAGTGGGTGTGTGCGCGTGGATAAATTAATGATTTAGTAAGTCACATTGTAATAGAATTTGATAATGCACGTCACAACCGAATGAATTAGAAATTGTATCATCACTGATAGCTGATGATTATTATTCTACAATAAAACCCACATAATTTATATAATGATATAAGCGTATACGAATATATAGTTAAGAATGCATATTTTCTCTTTATTTTGAATTAGAAATGCTGTATGAACTAAACTCGTTCAATCATTAAAAACCATCATTAATTATTAATAGAAATATCATTTAAAATTTTAAAAAAATTCCGATAATAATACAACAAAAAAAATTAATTAATACTAAATAAAAGAGTAAAAAGCTCTTTAAATGAATATTCTTATTATGAGAATACGTAGTCACACTTGAGATATCATTATTATTTTTGAGATTAGTCAATTGCGATTTTAAATTTCGTCTACAAGCTTATTTCACCTACAAACCCTAACTGAACAATTATAAATTTTCAACTAAATGAATTAAACCAAACCGAAAGTTCATAACTTTTATCTTTAATTTACTAAAAATATATGAAGTAAATGAACTCACTTTAAAAACAATTTCTTTTAAATATACGAGGTATGTTTAAAAAGTATCGGGAATTTTGAATTTCCGCGGGTTACGTATATTCGATTTTTTTGTGGCGTTATGTTGGTATTTATGTCTCCCACTTATGCCGACAAGCTCGGCCATTTTGAATGTTCAGTTAATTTTTGACAGCTGCTTTGCTTGCACGTGTTTTGGCTCATCTTCGATTTTTGCCCATTTCAAAAAATGGATCAAAGAATCTGTTTCGGGAACAAGAAAAAGTAACAGAGGGCCAGATCTGGGGAATACGGTGGCTGCGGCATTATTAGTGTGTTTTTTTTTGACCAAAAATTCGCGCACAAGCAACGATGCGTGAGCAGGGGCGTTATCATGTTGCAAAAGCAAATGTTTGTTCTTCCACAAATCCGGGCGTTTCTGGCGCAGTACTTGCAGGTATAACTTGCAGGTAATATTCCTTATTGACCGTTCTACCCTGTGGCAAGAACTCATGATGCTCCACGCCCCTGCAATCGAAGAAAACTGTAAGTAAAACCTTCACATTCGACCGAACTTGGCGCGCTTTTTTCGGTTTTGGCTCGTGCGGCAGCTTCCATTGGGATGATTGAGCTTTGGTTTCCACGTCATAACCATAAACCCATGATTCGTCACCGGTTATGACCCTCTGGAACAAATTTGGCTCGTCGCGGACAGAGTCCAACAGCTCCTTAGCAATGTTAATGTGATGCTGTTTTTGGTCGAACCCGTCTCACACTCAAATCATTGGTAAAAATCGAATGCCATGAGCCAATCGATATGTTTAAGCCCTCAGCAACTGCTCTAACGCTGGTTTGACGATTGACCAATACTATTTTCTTCACTTCATCAATGTTTTCATCTGTTGTTGACGTGCTCGGGCGACCGGCACATTTTTTGTCTTTCACATCTTCTTGGCCCTCTGAGAACATTTTGTAACACCGATAAACATTGCTTCGCTCCAAGATAGCTTCACCATATGCCACAGTCAACATACGGAATGCGTCCGCGCAATTATTTTTGTTTTTCACACAAAATTTAATACAGATTCTTTTTTTTTTAGAATGGGAAAAAATCGAAGACGAGCCAAAACACGTGCAAGCAAAGCAGCTGTCAAAAATTAACTGAATATTCAAAATGGCCGAACTTGTCGGCATAAGTGAGAGACATGAGTACCAACATAACGCCACAAAAAAATCGAACATACGTAACCCGCGGAAATTCAAAATTCGCGATACTTTTTGAACAGACCTCGTATACAATAAAATGATAAATACGATTTTTTTATGATCGATATAATTAAAAGCGACGTTTTCTGTGTTAACATTATAACCAACATTAAAACAATACTATAAGAACTTAAATAAATTATAAAAGAATATTTGTTGAAGTTAATTATAAATAAAACCTATTTGAGAAAGTTTACTGTTTAATAATAAAATTAGTTATCAAAACAATTTTTTGAGGCTAGCGAGCTTTTTCTCTGAATGACTCGTATATTATTTAACAAACATATTTATATATTGCGTAATATTTTACGATATTCTATGCAGTTTATGGTAAATATTTGTGTTATTAAAACAACAATCAATTTTGAAACTATATAAAGTACAAATACCGTAATGTGATTGTTTTTAATAATTTTTTTCACTATTTATTCAAAAAATATATGCGAAAAAATAACGTTGAATAAGTAAATACCTTCAATTTATCCATATAAATGAAATTCGTCAAGGACAGTTTTTCGCCATTCTTGTCAAAACCATTTGCAAACCTAAAAAAATGAATAATAATTATTAAAGTTAATATTATAGTTTCTAATAAATAAAATAAAGTTATCGGTTTTTAATTGAAAATTACTTTTATATAAATTAAATATAAAAATATGATCCTAAATGACATAGTGTCACGTAAAAAGGAGCATAAACGTTTTTAAAATTAATTATTTCACAAGAGGAGAAAACGTTTTCAAATATAATTAAATTGTGGTACAATTCTGTTAGCAATACATTCGTAGAACGCACACACATGCAAAATAACAGAAACGGAGTAAATCATTGGGGGTTAATTTTAAACTGCAGTATGTGATTGAAGCGGTTCTTTTAAAATCATTTTCATATGTGATGTCATTTATGCGTACACAAATAGATTTTTTTAATATTGCTGGTTTTCGTTGTTTGATGGACAAAGTTTTGGAAATTTGCAATAAAACACAGTATTCTATTTTCAAATATTATTTATTTATTTATTATATTTTCATTTTATTTATTAAAATAGAATTACAAAGTTGAAAAGCATATAAAAATATAAATTGCAAGTTATCTGATTATATCAACACAAATTATGTTCACAAATAAAAATCCATTCGAAAAATGCAAAATGAATTAAATGAGAGAATGTAATATTATGTTTATGTTGAAATAAAACCACACCGCAACTTACCTAGTAAATATACAATTAAATGTTAAATATCATTAGTAGATACAAAAAGCATTTTAAGGAAATGGTAATTTAAATAGGCATTGTGCATTTAAATTAAATTTAAAACAAAAAGCATTAATTACATAGAATATAGAAGCAAACTGCTTTAAAACTAAATTACAAGGTGGAAAATTTATTGTACGTAAATAATTAATAACTAATATTCTAAAAAAAAAATGAAAACAATATTATTTAGTACATGCATTATAATATGGTCTAATAGAGCAAGCGAAAGCACAGCAATGGAAACAGACTGAAAAATTCGTTCCCTTAAACTTTCTTACACACACTTTACGTACACCAGCACTGAACTATTTTCTGGTAAACATAGCATTTGTTTACATTTATTGAATGCCGAACTTTTCACAGCTTTTTGACCACTTTTTGGATAAAATAAATCACTAAAAGGCATTTAGGCACATCACAAACTAAATGTTTGTTATTTTGTTTAGTAAAAATCAAGATGTCAACTTACCGAAAGAAAGAAATTCCCGATTTTTCTCATTTCGTCGAATTTCTGGCAATGCTTTATAAAACACTTAATTTTCTGAAATAAAAACTTCCTTTTAAATATTATTAACAATATAACTATTTATATAAACACTTACTTTTTCGTAAATACTTCTAAATAGATGAAAAACACACTTTTACTTGCACTTTCCGATTGTGCCAAAAAAAAACAAGTTGAAAAATGACAAAAGTATAGCTAATTATTTCGGTATGTTAGCACTTTCATGGAGACTGACGCATTTGAAAAACTCTCCGAAAGTCTACAAAATTGAGGCGTTTTATATTTCATTGATATTTACGAAATAATAATAGAATTCCATGTCATAGCAAAAGATTGTACAAAAAATAAAAATTGCCTATCGTTATGTTTAAATTGTATTTTTGTTTCCAATAAGTGAACTTCAATAAATTTCTATTACGAAAACTAGATGTTAGTGGGTGTCATGTCTACATAAAAAAAATCTACACAAAAATATATAATAATTGCCATTTCTCGCCGCTTGTGCAATAATTGTGTATACATATACGGGGACTATCCAGGTATTCTTTAATCTAAGCTTAAAACATATTGCCGCACATTCGGATCTCCATAAAAAGTTCCAAAAACCAATGCTCATTTTCATTGAACCTCAATTTCTCTCAAAAAAAATATTTATTATTTTTACAAAGCACACTAACCGAAATACGAGTACACCAATTTTTCACATTTATTATTATTATTTTGAAATATGTTTGCAAAAAAATTAATTTTATACTCGATTACTCACAAACAATCCAACAACTTTAATTATTCTTTTCAACAAACCGTTAACTGGTCGAAAATAACTTCTGTCACTTGGGAAAAAAACATTCATGTTTAACGAAGAATGCTTTTATAATTAAGTACGCAGCCAAAGGGAAAATTTTGAACGTAACTTACGGGCATATTTTAAATCTTAAGGTGGATAAATTCATTTTTCAAAAGAAAAAAAATGTGTTATAATATTATTCCGAATAATAATATGTAATAATAAATTCTTATATTATATTTTGTAAATTTTAAAATCAATATTAAATATTTGAAATAGTAAAAAAACAGAGCAATTACTACCATATAATAATCATTCGTTATCTCTTCAATTTGACGTCAATTCTTTCGAATTTATTACGTAAATATATAATTTCATATATTTTTGGACTGAAATTACCAAAAAAAATTATTTTTTGTTCTGTTATTTACAACATTTTTTAAGAAAAATATTTGCTATACGACAAATATAAAAAAAATTACTTTGTCTTCATTTAAAACTTTTCTTACAATAAAATAAAAAACCAAAGATTTGATATTATTGTGACAATAAAAATATGTCCAATATTCAAGACAATATTGGACATATTTTTATTGTCACAATAATATCAAATCTACATAAATTGGCGGCAGTTCTTTTCGTAGTTTGGAATCCACATTTTGTTCTTATACAATATTATCGTCCTTTACTGCTCCTTCATACAATGTTCATTTCGCTTACTCTTTTTTGCACTGCGTTAAGTTATTCGCGCAAATGTCAAAACAAAATTTAACAATAACAAAATATTAAAGGTGTAAGGCAGATTGTTTTTAAATTTTATAGGAATTATTTGAATTTTTTTAGTAAAATGGTTCTGGTTGGTATTGAGTAAACTTGAAAACTGAGAAAATACAATTTATGTACTGTACGGTATAGTTTTCTTACAAGGCTTTCCTTTAAAGTAAAATATTTGCGCCTGTATACTGAATATTGAACAGAATTGAAATGGAAAGGAGTTTGCTAATTAATTAATTGAATTACTTGTAAACGTATAGATCACGACGGATTTTGAGAGGCACCTTCAGACCAAATACTCACCTCCCTTCTTTTATCAATATACAACTAATTTCTATCGTAAGACATGTCACAAATTAAAACAAAAGCAAATATTAAAAACAAACTCAAATATTTAAATACACTTGTACGAATATTGCATTGCGTTCACATAACATATTGTATAAAGATTTAACCAATTCTGCATGAAATACAAATTTATGATTTTCTCTTAGTATGAATGTGTTAATTTTTTTGTTTTAAACTTCCATGATAAATGTATATATTTATACTCTTCTAGAGAATACAAAATGAGATCAACATAAAATAAATAAGATTAAACGGAAACATTTACATATCAGATCCAGTCAGTTGAATTTCGCGGAAGTTATTTCTTACAATTTTTCTTTTTTATTTAATATTATAATAATTTTACGTATAAATTCAACTATTCTATATTATATCATTATAAGAGTTTAAGTTAGTTGAAATTCATAAATTTAAAAAAAAAACTGCAAAAATGTATTGTGACTAAAAACATTCTATTCGACATATAATCGTAGTGCAATTCATTAATAAATATTTAGTTTATTTTAATTGAAAAAAAAAACAAATAAGAAGAAATATATCAAATATAGTTATGGACAAATTATATGTTGTGAAAAGGATTCAAAGAATTTTTTATCATAAATCTCACAGTAATAGTAGTAATCAGTTGTCATCATATCAAAATGAACAGGTTAATTTTAAAATATATCTTAAATATTGAAAATTTATAAAATTGTAGAATATTTTTTTTTAAACACAAGTACAATAGTGCAGTTAATTTTTTGTTTATTTAAGTAAATACTCTAAATGCTAAAAGTAACAATAAATAACACTCCTCACATTCATTGCGAATACTTGTTAAATAACATATTTGATAAAATTGAAATTAAAAGTTTATTTTATCATATAATTAATATATTTTCGTCAATGACTAATTTTTTTTCTTTTATACATACATACAAACAATCTTAAAATTAACAAATGGTACAAAACTTCAATTAATAATCTTTCTAATATTTCTGTAATTTAATATTTATTATTTGTATTAAGCAAAACTTTATTAGAACAACAAAAAATAACCAGTAATATTAAAATCAAAATTTTCTATCATTATTTCCTACATACTTATGTGTATGTACCATATATATTTATCTACAGCGCAAAATTATTTTTGATATTTTTCAGAATATAAGTGAGACAGAAAATTTTGCTGAATTCTTAGACAAACGTGATTTACTTCTTCCAAATAGCATGTCTTTATTGAAATTTTTAGCAATTGTAAGTATTTTTTTTCTTCTTCTACGAATATGTATAAATTAATATCTTCTTAACTGCACTATTACACTTTATTATTATTTATATTATTTGACAAGACATACAAATAGTACAATAATAAAATTAAATACGAACAAAAATTTAAGCTTAAAAGAAAGATAATTAAAATATTGAGATCATAAAATAATCTAATCAAAATAATAATACAAATATTTTAGCGGTTATAAAAATCTAAAAGTAAAGATTGTTTACAATCAATTCATAATCTAAGAGAGTAAATGTTATAAATATGGTTAACTAATTACACTTTTAAATATTTTTAGATTTAAACTAGTTGATAAAATAAAGTTATGTGGCAATTTTCCTAATAGAAATGATAGCAAAAATAATCGTGACTAAATTAAAAACGTGCTATGAAAATATCAATATACTCGTATGTATAAAAATAAATACCAAAAAAAAAAACCATTACTATTCCATACATTACTGCATTCTGGAAATATATTTTTTCTGCGCGGAAGGGCAGTCGGTCATCGAGCTTAAAAGTATTATTTACAAATTTATATTTTACCAATTGTTAGTTGCTTCTATTTAATAACAAAAAATTATCACAAATTGCATTATGAATTAATTTAATATTAAATTGAAATAGTATTATTGAACTAATTGAAATAGTATTATTTACAATAGAAATAATCAATATAGGTAATCGCCCTCGCTTCAATAACGAAAGTATGTGAAAAATTAAATAACTTGTAGAAAACGTGCCAACTTTTATGAATGTCAAGAATTATGTAGTTCGTTACTACTACTGTTTTTATTTATTATTAGTTTTATGATTTACAAATAAGAATTCTATTTACTATTTGCAATTGTGTTTTTTTTACTAGGTAAAAAATCTGATCGAAAGGGAATTTATAGTATTTTTTAATAAAAAAAACTTTTTGGTATTCATATTATAATTACCTATTATGTATAAATGATAAATAAAGGAAGAACTTTTCTCAATAATTCGTGAATACGTTAAAGTTAATTTTAATAACTCAGAAGATATTTACAATTTCTAAAAAAATAACTAGAAACTCGGTTATAGAGTCAAGTTGATTCGGAAAATTGCCTATTCATATAAGATCGTATATACGAGGTCTGTTCAAAAAGTATCGCTAATTTTGAATTTCCGCGGGTTACGTATATGTGATTTCCAATTTTTGTGGCGTTATGTTGGTACTCATGTTTCTCACTTATGCCGACAAGATCGGCCATTGTGAATGTTCAGTTCATTTTTGACAGCTGTTTTGCTTGCACGTGTTTTGGCTCGTCTTCGATTTTTGACCATTCCAAAAAATGGTTCAAAGAATCTGTTTTGGGAACAAGGAAAAGTCACAGGGAGCCAGATCTGGGGAAAACGGTGGCTCCGGCATTATTATTGTGTTGTTTTTGACAAAAAATTCTTGCTCAAGCAACGATGCGTTATTATGATGCAAAACCCAATTTTTGTTCCTCCACAAATCAGGGCGTTTCTGGCGGATTTCTTAGCGCAATTTGTGCATAATTTGCAGGTAATATTCTTTATTGACCGTTCAACCCTGTGGCAAGAACTCATGATGCACCACGACCCTGCAATCGAAGAAAACTGTAAGCAAAACCTTCAAATTCAACCGAACTTGGCGCGTTTTTTTTCGGTCTCGGCTCGTGCGGCAGCTTCCATTGGGATGATTGAGTTTCGGTTTCCACGTCATAACCATAGACCCATAATTCGTCACCAGTTTTGACCCTGTGGAGTAAATTTGGGTCGTCGCGAACACAGTTAATGCGAAGTTGTTTTGGTCGAATATGGGCAAAAATCAAACACGAGCCAAAAGAAGCAAAGCAGCTGTCAAAAATTAACTGAACATTCAAAATGGCCGAACCTGTTGGCATAAGTGAGAGACATAAGTACCAACATAATACCACAAAAAAATCGAAAATCGAATATACGTAACCCCCGGAAATTAAAAAAAAATTCGCGATACTTTTTGAACAGACCTCGTATAACAAATATTATGCAGATGACCCCTCCCCCCTTAAGAACTTTTTAACCAAAATAGTATGTTTTGGTGTTTATTTTTCTACGAATTTTAGAAAAGCCAATCAGTAAGAAATAGAGGCTTGCTCATTAAAAGATCGTATAAAGAATATAACTGCATAAATGTTCATACGTTCTAAAAATTATTTTTTTGAAAACTACCAAAATAAAATTATTTCCAAATATTTAGATTCGAAGAACTTATGTATATATACATATATTTATTTTTTGTATATAAATCAGTAATTTTTATATCACGCAGAGTATTTATTTTGCAAAACCAAAAGAAAAAATTGTTTATTTCAACAAGAGCAAAATTTCTTTAGAATTTTATTCCTATATTATCAATATTCCTGGCAAATTTATGGTTTTTACTAATTGCCTATATAAATTTTAAGAAGAGTCTAATTTAAAATATAAAATTGTTCATTAAATAATTAAATGATTATTTCAGTAAAAATAATATTTACTAGCAAAAAAAATTTAAATTTTCCCAAATTTTTCTATTATGACGACGGTTATTTTCTCATCGCAAATTAATATAAAGAAAAAAGTACTTTTTGAGTAAGAGTAAACAAATATTGTCTTTGTGAGAAAAAAAGATTTTAATTTATAAAAAAAAAATATTTTTCATATTAAATAATCAATTGTTATATTTAAATAAGATCTTCTAAAATTATTCTCTTTTGTAAGCATTGGTAGACTTTATTTAGAAAAAAGTGTGAAAACTTATTTAAATCAACTTAATTAAATTAGTTTTCTGATAATTTCTTAAAATTTTGCCAAAAAATATTTATTTAGCATACTTTCAAGATTATTTATTTAGCAAAAAATTTTAAAATTAAAAAAACAAAAAAAAATTTGATGACAAGATTCCGTGTATGATTTTTTGTATATTTTTGATTTTTTATTTTACAATTCAAAAATAAATTATAACTAATTGTCTAATTGGATTAAATTGGTAAAATGTGTTTTTAAAATTAATTGCAATAAAACTTTTCCAATATATTCAAATAAAAATAAGAAAAAAATCCAGAAAAATCTCGTCATATTAGAAGCACAAAAACACGAATAACCAATTTTGACGTACTGATCGAACACACGCACGTTAATGTACTCGTATAGATGCGTGCAGATAGAGTGTCAGCTATTCAGCCATATACACGTGCGTTATTTTCGAATACAAGATTCTTACAGAAAATGACGTACGTTCTATAATTTATTTGCATCCGTACGTTATCCGTGCGTTTTAATTCGCGTGTATTTACATTATCTGAAGACATAGAATTTTGTATTAATTTTAACATTTTCCCCTTATAAGTATTTATACTTATTTGTCTTTTTTTTATTTTAATATCCCAAAAAGGAAGTACAAAATTTTGCTTGTTAAAAATGATATAATAAAAATTAATTGTTTAATTATTGTAATTTAACAGATAGTAGATGTATGTATATTGTTTTAATTAAGAATATATGAAGTTAAAAAAAAAATAATAAGAAATTTCCATACAAGTAAAGTAAATAGCATCGTCGCATATTTTGTACAATTGTTTCAATTAAAAATAATGTTTATCACCCTCCATTTAAATACAGAATATGAACTTGTTCTATTATGCCTTATAACATTTAATACTTGATTATTTATATTTATATTTTGTTAGTTGTTTCTTATGTAAGTATATTAAAATGACTGTAGTTTTTCTTTTATAAATGAAGACATTTTTTCGCACTCATCATTTGTTAAATGAATTAAATATTATAATTGTTTTTCTGTACATACCATATGTGGCAAATACACATGTTTCTATTCTTGCTACTAAATAACATACAATTTTAAAAGTACTCAATTTTAATACTTTTCATTTTGTATTATTTTTATCCGTTTACATTTATATCAAGAGAGAGATTTCTCTGGAGTGTATTTGCAGAAAGAAAAAAACTAAATACTTTTTATAGTCATAAGATTACAAAAAAAACTGTTGCAATACGACTACTCCTTCCATGACCATAACAAATTATTAAATTGACAAAACATGATTGTAGCTGTTAATTATTTCCACACGCTCTTTTCTTAAAGAAATAAATGAATCTACAAAAACTATTACTTTTGGAATTCTATAGTTATTAATAGTATACAGAAATTGAAATATTGTTTTATATTTTTTTATTTTATATAAATGAAATTGTGCTTCTTCGATCTAGAAATAATATTTTCTGAAACTATCCAAGTACCTTTTGGCCAATATAAAATTTTTAAAAAAATGTACTCAAGGAATATTTAAAAAACCATCTTTTTACTTTTATTGAATTAATGTTATACGAGGTCTGTTCGAAAACTCACGCGAATTATTACGTATATTCGATTTTCGATTTTTTGTGGCGTTATGTTGGTACTCATATCTCTCACTTATGCCGACAAGTTCGGCCATTTTGAATGTTCAGTTAATTTTTGACAGCTGCTTTGCTTGCACGTGTTTTGGCTCGTCTTCGATTTTTGCCCATTCCAAAAAATGGATCAAAGAATCTCTATCAAATTTTGTGTGAAAAACAAAATTAATTGCGCGAACGCATTATTTAATTTTGTTATTCACACAAAATCTGTATCGAATATTAACTGTGGCATATGGTGAAGCTACCTTGGACCGGTGCAACGTTTATTGGTGGTACAAAATGTTCTCAGAGGGCTAAGAAGATGTGAACGACGAAAAGCGTGCCGGACGCCCGAACACGTCAACAACAGACGAAAACATTGATGAAGTGAAGAAAATAGTATTGGCCAATCGTCTAATCACCGTTAGAGAAGTTGCTGAGGACTTAAACACATCGATTGGCTCGTGCCATTCGATTTTTACCAATGATTTGGGCGTAAGACAGGTCGTCGCGAAATTCGTACCAAAATTGCCCAATTTTGACCAAAAACAGCATCGCATTTTAACATTTCTAAGGAGCTGTTGGACTCTGTCCGCGATGACCCAAATTTGCTCCAAAGGGTCATAACTGGTGACGAATTATGGGTTTATGGTTATGACGTGAAAACCAAAGCTCAATCATCCCAATGGAAGCTGCCGCACGAGCCAAGACCAAAAAAAGCCTCAAATTCGTCAATTGCAGAGGTGTGGTGCATCATGAGTTCTTGCCTCAGGGTAGAACGGTCAATAAGGAAATATTACCTGCAAGTCATGCGCAAGTTGCGCGAACCAATCCGCCAGAAACGACCGGATTTGTGGAAGAACAAAAATTGTCTTTTGTCATTTTTGGCCCAAAACAACACACTAATAATACCGCAGCCACTGTATTCCCCAGATCTGGCCCCCTGTGACTTTTTCTTGTTCCCGAAACTAAAGAGCCCCATGAAAGGACGACGCTACGCTACGATTGAGAAGATAAAGACGGCATCGAAGGATGTGAGCCAAACAAGATCACAAAAAATGATTTTTTGAAGTGCTTCGAGGATTGGAAAAAAAACCTTGGCACAAGTGTATAATATCTGGTGGGGATTATTTTAAAGGGGACAAAATAGATATTCATAAATAAATAAATAATTTTTGAAAAAAACATAAAATTCGCGATACTTTTTGAACAGACCTCGTATATTCAAACTGACAAAAAACTGCGAACAGCCATAGTTTTAGAATTTGCATAGGGAAAAATTCAGTAATTGAAAATATAAAATTCAGTAATTGAAAGTACATAATCTTCTTCTACTTTATAGTAAATACCTTTATAATTAAATCGACTTCAATAGTATTGCTATTATTTAGAATCTTAAATAAATTCCATTACTTAACTCAAGTGTTTAAATTGTCTTTAACAAAGAAGAATTTTATAGAGACTATCTAAAGGTGTTGCGTAGATATTTTTCTTATAAATTTTATGAGAATCCGAAGCTTTAAGTAATACAGTTCCACTACACAAATTATTCGGTCTAGTAAGATCATTTTCTAAAGTTAGAGTGACTTTATATAATAAAACAACTTAAAAAATTCCCAATGTGCTTTGATATTCCCATTTATTTCATCTGCTAGGCAAACATAATAAATAACGACGTTGCCAACTATTTTTACTATTAAGTCTACTATTACTAGAAAGTGTTTGTACATATTTGAATTGTTATTATTATTATTATTATTTGTAGTGATAATAGAATCATATTTAGTTAAATCAAAATAATATGATAAATACTTTTAAAAAAAAATCACATAAAAATGATCTTTTTTTTCGTTCTATTCAAATCGTATGTCACACATACGAGAATATTTGAATTGACGTCAAGGAATTATGGGTACTCGTATTTACGACAAGAGTTACAGCTTTCTGGCTTGACTTGCAAATTGATAAGCAATTTTATTTTTTATTTATTCAATTCTGATTGTAGATAAACTCTGAAAAAACGTTTACGTTGCTTTCTTAATAATTTTACATTGTGCCTGCTCTGTATTATTTTTTAATCACTCTATCTATGCCAAATCAATACAATAACAATGAACAATACAATTCAATATCAAATAAGAAACAGAAAATTAATATAAATAGAAAATTTTCTTCATTTTCTTATATAATTTTTGCACATATATTTTCGCATTTGAATATAATGAAATACAAGCAAATAATCAAAAATGACATAATGTATAGCAAAAACTCTAATCATATGTACAGAAATAATAAAAAGACTTCCATAAATATTATATAAAATTTAATGGGATTTCTGCCCATAAAAAATAACTTTAAAAATTACGTAACAATTTATTAGTTTTGAATTTTGAACATTAATAATATGAAAATGTACTAAAACTAATTTACGCTGTTTCTCTATCAATTTTCAGAATGCGCTTGAATTGAGTGCACCAGCCGCACCAGTTATACTACAGCATGGAAAACCAAAGACTACAGGATGGGTACAATTATCTGGTCATCCACAAAGGTAAACACTAATTATCCTAATTGCTTTTAAATATTTCGTAATGAATAAAAAAAAGGATTAAATTAACTTCAATACGTTTCCATTGTTAAACGCATACTTTGCTCCGGTATCTTGGTAGGCTAGTTTCTCTAATGATATTCTCCGTATCTGGTGCTATGCAACTAAGTGATTGCGGATTTTAAATAACAAGAAAAATTCAACATTTTTACTTAAAAATATAACTTTATTCAATTAGGTATTGTCCGTTTTTGTCGACGACCCTTTGCAATCTTTCAGGCAGTGTCATAATTCCGTGTTTGTAAAACTTATTACTTTTACTAGCAAAAAACTGAATTAAATGTGATTTTACATTATCAGCGTCATTAAAAATTTTACCATTAAAAGAGTTCTGCATGGAAAGAAATAAATGGTAATCTGAAGGCGCTAGGTCCTTCAGATTACCATTTATTTCGTTCCATGCAGAAACCTAATTCCAATAATTTTTGGCGAGTGGACCAATTTTGGCTGCTTTTCTTGAACTGAATTGCTCAGTTTGACGAGTTGTTGAACGTACACGTTGGAATTAATCTTTTGGTTTCTTGGTAAAAGTTCAAAGTGCAGAATTCTTTTATAATCCCACCAAACTGAAAGCATAATCTTTTTTTGGTGCATCTCAGCTTTTGATGTCGTCTGAGGTGGTTCATCTCGCATCACCCACGAACGTTTCCGATTAACGTTTTTGTAAACTATCCACTTTTCGTCGCCAGTTATCAGTCGTTTCAGAAGCGAATCGCAGATGCTATCCGCTTTGCGTCAAATGAATTTTCTTAAGCTGATAAGGAATCCATAAATCGAGTTTCTTAACATAGCCAAGCTATTTTAATTTTTTTTCAATTCATGTATGTGATCATTGAGCTTTTCTGCAATCTCACGTATTATGATATAATGATCTGAATCGATAATGGCTTGGATATGGGTCTCATAGTGAAAAATCACCAGTACGAAATTTAGCAAACCAATTTTGATACTGCCTTTCTTTCAAGGCTTTATTCTCATATATAGCACATAACTTCTTGTGTGCCTGCGATGCGTTCTTGCCTTTCGGAAATAATACAATAAAATATGTCTAAAATGCACGTCTTGTCCTTCCATTTTTAAATTTGGATGAAAACATAACTAAATAGCTAAACGATACAATTTTTTACTAAATTAAAGGCGGAAGTCCAAACAATAAGAAAACAATATAGGTTAGGTGCTTTGAACACGTTGACATAACAAAAGAATGTGCCTAATATCATCTATTGAAAAAATTCGCAATCACTTAGTTGCCAACCCAATATTAGCTGTATTCCATTGGACTAATTTTGCTACTCACAAGTACTTGCGAGTAAATGCCCAATGGAACGCAAAATTTACTGACAGAAGTAAAATATAACCTCAAAATAGTCAACATCAAAACCTATAATCTAAGATCAAAACCAATTACAGTACGTCCTTAATAGCTGTATTCCATTGGACCCATCTGTCATCATCTACTTTACCTCGAACAGAGCAGTAATTTTCCGCTGGAGTTACGCATACAATGTACGGTAGGTGGATTGTAGTTGCTACAGTGAAAATAGATAGATTTACGGGTTCGTTGGTTATTTTGAAATGTCATATTTTTGTTTTTATTGTTTATGTGTGCGTAAACTCAGTTTTTATTGTTTATGTGTGAATAAACTCAGTATTGTTGGTGACTATTGTATGATTGTATTTTACTGCTGTAGTGATATGTTCATTTTATTGAGAGTCTACAGCGCTGTAGCAAAATTGGTCCAATGGAATACAGCTAATGACTTGGTCGGTGTAAAAACCTACTGTATTCGGCTAAAAGAAAGTGATATTTACAACACTTATTTGTTAAATTATTGTTTAAAATGAATACTTGTTTATTTAAAGTGTTTCTTAAATTGCAAATCTGTGTCATTTCCAATTACATGTACATAATTTTCAACTCTAGCTTTCTTAATATATGGAGGCACAACAAAAATATGACACTTAAACATAACCAACGAACCCTCTAAGCCGTCTATTTTCATTTTGTGAACTAAAATCCCCCTACCGTAAATTGTATGCGTAACTACTTATTCGAACTACTCATTTGTACGAGCAAGAGTAGCTGCGAGTAGCTAGAAGTACTTGTGAGCAGCAAAATTGGTCCAATGGAATACAGCTTATGCAAGCAAAATTTTCTTCGCAAAAATATCATTTCAAACCATCTCAGATCTACGGGGAGATGCGGAAGTGAACAAGTAAAATTTACTACATTCAATGATAACAATCCTAAAAGTATATTACCCATCAACTCCTTAACAAGCAAACCATAAAATACCAGCCACTATTACCAACATGTTTCTGTTAAGCCTTGAATAAACGATTGATGGCACATTTACCAGATACAAACTATATCAATCTTAAGTCCTCGTAAGTCTTTAGTAAATATTTTATTCGAACTCGGCAAAGTGTACCATTCTCGGCACAGGTTGCTTTAATTAAAAATCATTCACACAACAAACTCGTCAGATAAAATTTTCACATATTGAAAAAATTGTTGTGCCAATTTTTTATTTTTCTTAAAGTTTAAAAATCATCGTTTTATAAGTATTCGAAGAAAATTCAATTTTTGTAAGTACAAAACCACTTTATTCTAGAAAATTTCAATATTTCCATTTATTCAATCTGTAAAAGTTTGATGACTCAAAAATCTTATGACAATACGTCAGAGTAATTTTCCCTATATTAACGTAGGTCATAATCATTTATTCACAAATCAGTGATTATTTTCTGTAATAGAAATACTTACAAACATTATAAGTCATATTTAATCGATTCGGCAGAATGAATTTTCTCCAATTGAACGATAAGAAATACGAACACTGATCCAAATTATAAAGTGTTAACTAACCTGAAGCGTAAAAAAAATCAATTTAGCTATTATTAACATCGCAAACTATTCATAATGATCGGTTAGAAAATGATTGATGGATTGTACAAAATGCTAAAGTAGATGATAGTTTATAAAAATGTCGAAAATAAATTAGAAAATTATGATACTTAAGGTTGGGAAACAGTAAAGTTTACTCTAGAAACGATAAAGATAATAAAAATAAAACTCCAACCGAATGTAAATGTACCAGGTATAGTATAAGCTTAAATTCGCTGTTTTTTAGTCAAAAAAACATGTTTTTTCATAGAAAGCAAAAAAAAAAAAATTTTAAAATACTTTCCCTCGCTAGCTACACATTTTTCCCATCTCTCGGGCGATTTGTGGATACCACGCCAAACAAATTCCTTCTCTTTCGAGACGTCTTCGTAAGAATCGAAGTGCTGCTCAGCGGGCGCGTGGCCCATTAACGAAAACAGGTGGTAGTCAGAAGGGGCCAGGTCTGGTTAATAAGTGGGGTGGGGTAGCATCTCCCAGTTGAGTGTCTCCAAATAGTTTTGGACCTTTTTTGACGTGTGCGATGGTATGTTGTCGTGGAGGAAAATCAGCTTGTAATGTCTTTGTTGATAATCCGTCCTTTTTTCATGCAGAGCACGGTGCAATTTGATCAGTTGTTGGTGATAGCGGTGGGCATTGACAGTTTCACCAGGTTTCAACATCTCATAGTAGACAATACCCTGCTGATCCCACCAAACGCACAGCATCGTCTTCCGTCCGAAGCGATTTAATCTTGGGGAAGATGTTGATGGTTGGCCGGGATCAACCCACGATTTATTGCGTTTAGGATTCTCGAAATATTTCCATTTTTCATCGCCTGCCACAATTCGATGCAGAAACGATTTTCTTTTTTGTTTGGCGAGCAAGATTTCACATGTTTTTTGGTGTCACTCCATCTGCCTATCGTTCAATTCATGCGGCACCCATTTTCCGATCTTTGCAATCTTCCCCATGGCACCCAGACGCATAAAAATGGCTGGTTGAGTAACATCCAATTGCTCTGCGAGCATTTTTTGCGATTGGGTAATGTCTTCGTCCAAAAGAGCCTCCAATCGATGGTCCTCAACCTTCCTAGGCTGATTTTTACACTTCTTATCCCACAAGTCAAAATTGCCGTCTTTGAACCGACGAAACTAACCTCGGCACGTTGTTTCCGATAAAGTACTGTTACCATAGGCCTCCATAAGCATTCGATGCGATTCGGCCGCCGATTTCTTCAAATTGAAGCAAAAAAGCAGAGCTTCCCGCATATGCTCTTTTTCTGGCACAAGACTAGACATGATTACCAAAAGAAAAATGTATGTTGTTGTACAAAATTGCTGACAATATGCACTGATTAATGTTGACAGATGTCAAACTCGCTCACTCACGCCTTCTATGACCAAACAGTAGATTTAAGCTTATACACCTGGTATATTTTTTATATGTTTTTCTGCAGAGTTTTTTTGTATTTTGCAAATACACTACTCATAAAAGGAGTTCAATAGTATTTTTATAATAAAGAATTTTTGTTACAATTACAAAAATTCAATTGAGCCCAAAAATATGAAAAAATCTCTATTAATAAGAATTAAAAGTTCATAAAATTTTATTAATATTTCGAATGCTATAAACATACTCCACCGCCAATGAGCATAATTTCTAAGATCTTCATTTTAAATGAAAAAAAAAAGAAAATAGGATTTCGAATATAAACAAAATTATCGAATTGAAATAAATAAGAGCATAATTTTAATTACTCGCGAAATAAAAACTGCAAAGAAAGGAAATTAAACTCAAATTCTATCAATTAAACTAAGAATAGTAAAACTTAATTGATTAAAATTTATGGTAAATCCATTAACTTTCTCAAACAGATGAACTTCCTTGATGGGAATACGTGTAGTTTTCAGAGAAAATACTCGTAATTACTCAAAGATACCAGATTTTTTTAAGGATCAATAAAAGTTTTTTATTATTATTATTATTATTCTTATGGTCAAAAGTTAATTCTAAACGTAAAAATCCGCATATAAATTTATAAAAACCGAGTTACTCGTATAAACACTAGAAGATGAAAGTTTCGTAAGAAAGGGGGGATTATTTACCATACGCATCTGGTTAATAAGGGAATATCAATGAATTATTTGCTTAATTTTTGTCTGGTAATAATCAACAGAAGAATTTGTTTATAAAAACATAAAAAAAGTTTGCCTCCATCGTTGTTTGTTTGTATTTGCATAGTTGCGTGTAAATATACACAATTAGCTGTACTTAAAAAGTAATAATGAATAAATTGCAAATTGTGATTAGTAGGGAAGGTTTCGGGGTTTGGTGGTGATTGTGCTTGAAAATTGAGAGCACAGCAAATATGCTAACAATGGAAAATTTTCTCAATGCGATATAAAAATTAGCAATTTAACGAGTACAAGTACATTTGTGACAGAATATTTTAACAGGAATTTTCTGTTTTCTTTTTATTTTCAGTATTGTTCCTGTATCAGATGGCATTGTTCGGAAGCGCATCTCTAGTCCGGCTGATGGAGAGGTGCAAGCCTATCAAGCACTTCATAGTGATTCATCCGCCTCGAAATTAGTGCCGAAATTCTACGGAGTCTCCGAGTTCAAGGGTGAAAACTACATTGAACTGCAAGACTTGTTACACGGTTTTAAGGATCCAAATGTGATGGATATAAAAATGGGAAGAAGGACCTTTTCAGAATCTGAAGTGACAAACAAAACGTTACGACCTGATTTATATAAGAAAATGATTGCAGTCGATTGTACAGCGCCCACAGAAGAAGAGCACAAACAGAAGGCAATCACAAAACTGCGATATATGTTGTTCAGAGAGAAAATGTCCTCATCCCATACGAAAGGCTTTCGAATTGAAGCTTTGCGTTTGCGCGGTGGAAATCCAGTTACAGATCTCAAAAAAGTCCAAACTACTAGTCAAATTGAAGAGACAATATCGAAGTTTCTGGACGACCGTGAAACCGTCACAAAAGATATTGTCAAACGACTGAAAACAATGCGAAGTCTTATGGAGAAATCAGAATTTTTCAGAACACACGAAGTGGTCGGTTCGAGCATCTTCATTGTATATGACGATGAGAAAATTGGAGCCTGGCTAATCGATTTTGCTAAAGCGCGACAGTTACCCGCAAATATCACTATCGATCACCGGAAAGAATGGCAACCGGGAAATTGTGAAGAGGGCATTCTACACGGTATGGATGAACTTATAAAGGTCTTCGATAACATTTATGAATCTCAAATAAATTTCGATCAGCGACAATGCAGCCGATTATAAAAAAACAAAGTAAATTTTTTTTGTTTCCATCTTTGAAGGAGGCCATCCATCTTGCAATCTAAAAAACAACAACATTCCATTGCCGTTAAATGAAAAAAAAAAAAAAAAAAAAAGGAGAGAAACAAAAATAAAAATTATAATGTCAATTTTGACTGATATGAGACTGATTGATTATTCAACTTAATTTCCTCTTATTTTGCCTTATTTACCATAGTTTATGCCGTGAAATCGAATTGATAAAGAAAGAAAGTATTTTTACTATTTTATTATTGTTATTTTATTAGTTTATATTTCACTAAAATGAAAATGTTTTATTATTTCATGAAGAAAAGTGTGTAATTATAAAGTTCAACAAAATTATTAATACATTTATTTAGTAAATTGAAATAAATCTCTTAAAGATATTCAAATAAAATGATGGCATTATGAAATACCATAGATTCAATTCAAGTACGAGATAAAAGGAATCTGCAATATTTTTATTGGTGTATGTTAAAAAATAGGCTTTCCTCTTTTTTAAGTTCAATTTAATTAACGAAAAAAGCTCATTTAATTGACAACAAATAAACAAAACTAATTCAAATTAATACCAAAATATATTTTTCGAAAAAAATTCTTTTTTGAATAGACTGAAAAGAAGCCCATTATTAATTAATTATTATTTATGTTTGTATAAGAAATTTTCCAATATTTTATTTTTAAAGAAGAGAATAAAAAAAAATCAAATTTAATGCATTCCACAATTTTATTAAACAGAACAAAATAACACCAGTAAGTAAGACAGCGTTCTGTACCAAAAAGGTGGAATATATTTTGAATGAAAAGAATAAGTGCATATTTGAGAGTAATTATAGTAGTTTTTTTTTTAGAAAAAAAAGAAAAATTATCATTAAAAAATTGTGTTATCTTTATAAGAATAAACTTATAAAGTTAATAGTAAATTTTTTTTGAATATTTATACTTATTTTGTAAATAACAATAAAATACTATTAATAATAATTCATTATTAACTATAAAAATAAAATCATAATTATATTTAATACTTTTTCCATATTGGAAATATTGATTTAGGCTAAAATTTATATTTTTATTTTAATCTTTTTTTAATTTTTTTCTTTTGTTTTTATAATATAATATAATATTATTTATATATTGTAATAATAATTATATAAATTCAATTTATTTTTTTCGTGTGCTATATAATTTTCCCTTTCGAATTATTTTTTATTGAAATTTTGTTGTTTTTTTCAAATTCTTAGCATTTTTCGTTTTTTTTTTTTTTGTGAATTATGTAAATTATTTATAGAAATAAATATAATAAAAAAAAACACATGTACTTGTGCATAATTAGGATATAAGAAAAATCATATTTGAAAAAATTATAATAATATTGATAAATATTTATTTGTAATTGAATAAAAATTATGTATTGTTAATATTTAAAAGAAATGTGTTTTGAATTGTGAATTGTAAACAGTGTAAATTGAGTTAAATTGTTAAAAATGTACTTCAGGATAAAAAAAAAGTATTTATTTTTTAGTTGGAGCACAATCTTTGGAATCTAATATGATGCATGTCATTTTCATGGGCATGTAATTAAAACGTTAATAAATAACTTAAGTTATAAAATTGAGGTGCAAGGAGATTTTGTACGGAAATACTACGAGGTCTGTTCAAAAAGTATTGCGAATTTTTAATTTCCGCGGGTTACGTATATTTGATTTTTCCATTTTTTGTGGCGTTATGTTGGTATTCATGTCGCCCACTTATGACGACAAGTTCGACCATTTTGAATATTCAGTTAATTTTTGACTGAACATTTAAAATTTTGATAATTTCAAAAAGTATCGCGATATTAGATTTTCGATGTTTTTGTTGAGTTATGTTGCTACTCATGTCTCTCACTTATGCCGTTCGGCCATTTTTGAATGTTCAGCTGCTTTGCTTGCACGTGTATTGGCTCGTCTTCGATTTTTGCCCATTCCAAAAAATGGATCAAAGAATCTGTATCAAATTTTGTGTGAAAAACAAAATTAATTGCGCGGACGCATTCCGAATATTGACTGTGGCATATGGTGAAGCTACCTTGGACCGAAGCAATGTTTATCGGTGGTACAAAATGTTCTCAGAGGACCGAGAAGATGTGAACGACGAAAAGCGTGCCGGACGCCCGAGCACGTCAATAACAGACGAAAACATTGATGAAGTGAAGAAAATAGTATTGGCCAATCGTCTAATCACCGTTAGAGAAGTTGCTGAGGACTTAAACATATCGATTGGTTCGTGCCATTCGATTTTTACCAATGATTTGCTCATGAGACGGGTCGCCGCGAAACTCGTACCAAAATTGCTCAATATCGACCAAAAACAGCATCGCATTAACATTGTTAAGGAACTGTTGGACTCTGTCCGCGACGATCCAAATTTGCTCCAGAGGCTCATAACTGGTGACGAATCATGGGTTTATGGTTATGACGTGGAAACCAAAGCTCAATCATCCCAATGGAAGCTGCCGCACGAGCCAAAACCGAAAAAAGTGCGCCAAGTTCGGTCGAATGTGAAGGTTTTGCTTACAATTTTGTTCGATTGCAGGGGCGTGGTGTATCATGAGTTCTTACCACAGGGTAGAACGGTCAATAAGGAATATTACCTACAAGTTATGCGCAAGTTGCGCGAACCAATCCGCCTAAAACGACCGGATTTGTGGAAGAATAAAAATTGGCTTTTGCCATTTTTGGCCCAAAACAACACACTAATAATGCCACAGCCACCTTATTCCCCAGATCTGGCTCCCTGTGTTTATTTCTTGTTCCTGAAACTGAAGAGCCCCATGAAAAGACGACGCAACGCTACGATTGAGGAGATAAAGACGGCTTCGAAGGAGGAGCTGAACAAGATCACAAAAAATGATGTGCTTCGAGGATTGGAAAAAACGTTGGCACAAGTGTATAATACCTGGTAGGGATTACTTTGAAGAGGATAAAATAGATATTCATAAATAAATAAATAATTTTTGAAAAATCACAAAATTCGCGATACTTTTTGAACAGACCTCGTACATGCACATACTTATGATTAATGATGCAATACTCCCGGAAAAGATTTACTCATCTTAAGATTGGGTATATTCAGTTTTCAGCCATTTATTTTGACAGCTTAAACGGAATTTAATTTTTAAATGAGATAATCTTGCACTACTCTTAAAAAATCACCCCCTTCTTATCTTAACCTAAACTTAAACAAAACTACTACAAAATTACCCAATTCAATCAATAAATTATTTTTGAGAGAAAAAACCTTGAGGCTCCATATTTTTTAACGGCAGTTACGTCATTATCTTGTTCTTGATTGCACAACGTTTTTAAAGAAAAAACGAAAAATTAACAAAATTTATAGTATTTTTTTTTTGTTGAGAAAATTTAAGCATAAAACTATTTTTTCAATCTTTTCTTTTTTAATAGTGAAAAATTCACCACCTCACGTGGTAGTAAGTATTCAGAGAAATTTTCACAATAACACTGCGTGAATAATGTGAAAATGACCGGAAATAATAAATTTCTAAATAACGTTTGTTTATTTGAAATTAATTTTGATATGATTCATATGTACTCGTATTTTTGATGAAAAGGTGAGAGATTAATTTTTATTTATTTATAAATTTTTGGGCATATTTTTTTCGGAAGTAGAAAATTAAAACCAAAAAAATAACTAAGCGAGTACGAATACATTCACTACAAAAACACGCTAAAATGGGCTGATTCTATTGAACCAACGAAAATATTGAATAAAACACACCAAATAAATATATTTTTATAAATTAAAGCTTATTGTAATGTTAATTTTCTTTTTATTCAAAAAAAAAATCCCTTAAAAATCTATTTTTCTTAAGTACAAAATTAAGAATAAAAGAAAATTCGTAAAATCAAGAAAATATCACATAGTTTAATCCTTCGACAAGATTTAAACTCATTAAATTTTGCTCGAAAGCACCATTCGTTAGATCTAGTTTCATACAAATAATTAGTGGCGATTTCGCTCGAGTAAAATGAACAATTGGCACAGTATAAGTAACTTTTCGTCTAACTTCATCAAAGTAAGCATAATGTTTTTCTATCTTTTCTGAAAAATTGAAGAAGAAGAAAAAAACTATTATATTAGTTGGATTTTGTATTGTGTAAATTACTTGTATCGACATCACAAAATGCTCGAACATTCGATTTGAATTCATCTGGCAGAGTACGAAAGAATCTACGACCTTGTTTGCCTGCATTCCAAATAGTAAAACCCTTTCGCCAATGCTGTTTTGATAACACATCACGAATAAGTCTTTTCAATCGTATGTTCCAGATTGTTTCCTCCGATATTGAAAATGTGGTTGCATTCGGATGATATGTGTACACAAGAAGAATCTCATCAACTCTTAAAATTTGTCCACCACCGTCAAGGTGTTTATAGAAAAAAATTAGATCCTCCGGTGTGCCTTTCCCCCTTTCAGAAAATCCTCCTACACTGCAAATTAATTAGATTCCATTTCAATCACAGCTAACGGCAAACAAAAACCATCTATAATCAATTACTTATCGTAGACTCTTCTATGGCAAAACCATGTCGGCATTACAACCGTTGGTCCATGTGAAGTAAAAATTTGTACATCCAATTTGTTGTTATTTAGCTCATTGGCCCATTTTGAGAAGCGACAAGTCGAATTTTCCGGCCTCCTAACAAACCTACTTCCTACTATCTAAAAATGTTTTAAAATATTATCCAATAAATAATCAAATAAAATATCACAAAAATAATAACAAATAAATACTACCGCATTTTCGTTTAAACGAGTTAATTCATATTGTTTAAGAATTCGTTCCGGTAACATTTCATCATCAATATCCTGAAAGCATAAATAATCTCCGGTAGAATTGTCAATAGCAATATTGCGACCATATCCCACTATTAGGAAAAAAATTCAATTAATTCTCTTTTGAAATTATTCTTCACTATCTATTGGGTTGGAAACTAAAGTGATTGCGAATTTTAAACATGAAGAAAAATTCAAAATTTTTACTTAAAAATATAACTTTTTTCAATTAGGTATTGTCCGTTTTTGTCGATGACCCTTTGCAATCTTTCAGGCAGTGTCATAATTCCGTGTTTATAAAACTTATTACTTTTACTAGCAAAAAACTGAATTAAATGTGATTTTATATTATCAGCGTCATTAAAAATTTTACCATTTAAGGAGTTCTGCATGGAACGAAATAAATGGTAATCTGAAGGCGCTAGGTCAGGGCTATATGGTGGATGTGACAACACATCCCAACCTTATTCCAATAATTTTTGGCGAAAGACCAAAGATGTGTGCGGCTTTGCATTGTCTTGCTGGACCAATTCTGGCCGCTTTTCTTGAACTGCATTGCTCAGTTTGACGAGTTGTTGAACGTGCACGTTGGAATTAATCATTTGGTTTCTTGGTAAAAGTTCAAAGTGTGGAATTTCTTTATAATCCCACCAAACTGACAGCATAATCTTCTTTTGGTGCATCTCAGCTTTTGATGTCGTCTGAGGTGATTCATCTCGCATCACCCACGAACGTTTCCGATTAACGTTGTTGTAAACTATCTACTTTTCGTCGCCAGTTATCAGTCGTCTCAGAAATGGATCCGTTTCGTTGCGTTTCAGGAGCGAGGAATCCATAAATCGAGTTTCCTAACATAGCCAAACTGGGATACATTGAGCTTCTCTGCAATCTCACGTATTGTGCTATGACGATATGAGTCGTTTCAGAAATGGATCCGTTTCGTTGCGTTTTAGGAGCGAGGAATCCATAAATCGAGTTTCCTAACATAGCCAAACTGGGATACATTGAGCTTCTCTGCAATCTCACGGGGTGGTGCTATGACGATATGAATCGCTAATGGCTTGACATGCCTTTGTTGATAATCCCTCATTTTGTCACGCAGAGCACGGTGGAATTTGATCAGTTGTTGGTGGTAGCGGTGGGCATTGACAGTTTCACCAGGTTTCAACATCTCATAGTAGACGATACCCTGCCGATCCCATTAAACGCGCAGCATCGTCTTCCGTCCGAAGCAATTTGGTTTTGGGGAAGATGTTGATGGTTGGCCGCATCAACCCACGATTTCTTGCGTTTAGGATTCTCGAAATATTTCCACTTTTCATCGCCTGTCATAATCCGATGCAGGAACGATTTTCTTTTTTGTGTGGCGAGCAAGATTTCGCATGTTTTTTGGTATCGCTCCATCTGCCTATCGTTCAATTCATGCGGCACCCATTTTCCGATCTTTTAAATCTTCCCCATGGCACGCAGACGCATGGAAATGGCTGGTTGAGTAACACCCAATTGCTCCTCGAGCATTTTTTGCAATTGGGTATTGTCTTCGTCAAAAAGAGCCTGCAATTGATGGTCCTGCACCTACCTAGGCGGATTTTCACGCTTCTTGTCTCACAAATCAAAATTGCCGTCTTTGAACAGAAGAAACCAATCTCGGCACGTTGTTTCCGATAAAGAACTGTCACCATAGGCTTCCATAAGCATTCGATGCGATTCGGCAGCAGATTTCTTCAAATTGAAGCAGAAAAGCAGACCTTTCCGCATATGCCCTTTTTCTGGCACAAAACTTGACATGATTACCAAAGGACAAATGTATGTTGTACAAAATTGCTGACAATGTGCACTGATTAATATTGACAGAGGTCAAACTCATAAAAAAAGTATGGCGTGCCCATGGTAGCTTAATACGCTCACTCACGCCATCTATGACCAAACAGCGGATTTAAGCTTATACACCTGGTAATGCGTTGCGTCAAATGAATTTTCTTAAGCTAATGAGGAATCCATAAATCCAGTTTCTTAACATAGCCCAGCTATTTTTATTTTTTTTAACGCATGTATGCGATACTTCTCTGCAATCTCACGTGTTGTGCTATGACGATCTGAATCGATAATGGCCTGGATATGGGTCTCATCAACTTCAACTGTTGCGCATTTTTTAGTGAAAAATCACCAGAACGAAATTTATCAAACCATTTTCGGACACTGCCTTTCTTTCAAGGCTTCATTCCCATATACGGCACATAACTTTTTGTGTACCTGCGATACGTACTTACATTTTCGGAAATAATACAATAAAATATGTCTAAAAAGCACCTCTTGTCTTTCTATTTTTAATTTTGGATGAAAACAAAACTAAATAGCTAAATGATACAATTCTGTACTAAATTAAAGGCGGAAGTCCAAACAACAAGAAAACAATATAGGTTAGGTGCTTTAAACACGTTGACATAACAAAAGAATGAGCTAATACCATCTATTGACAAAATTCGCAATCACTTAGTTGCCAACCCAATAAATACATACTACGATTACCGTTTTTCTTACTTTATAATTTAAATAGCAAACATAATAATAGTTAGAAGAATTTTTAGATAAATTTCATTTTAATTTTTTTTTTAATAACTACAAAATAAATTAATACAATCTGAGAGGATATCTGAAATTCTTGAATTGGAAGACAAATCAAATTTCTTAAATTGGGTCTAGAGCAATTCCGACTTATTTTGAAATGAATATAATTGAACAAAATTTCTGTAAGGGAAATGTAACAGATTTGTTTGCTTTATATGTAAGGTATATAAGACAAAAGACAGAGGCCATTCCATAGCGTCACGACCATAAGGTCTTTTGAGCGATAAACAAAGTCGCAAAATGGATTTTTGCCAATTAAATTCTAAACTTCTAGAGTATTTAAATAAAAATTTAAAAATAAAACAGAATAAATCAAAAAATTTTTTTAAAAAACTCAATTTTGAATTTTTTGAAAAAAGCCCCGAAAATGAAGTTTTTAATTTAAAAAAAAAATTTCAAATTGAAATCTTTTCACATTGGTTGTGGTGTAACCAACGATTTGGCTTTGATAAATTCGTTTCTAATATTATATTCGATTACATTTTTGAATATCTTTATAAAAATACTCAATCAATTATTAATGAAATGGCTACAAACCGCCTGTAGGAAATTCAAATATATTTTTTTTTAAATTTTCATTTCAATATTGGCTGCAGTTATTTCTTAACCGAAGCATACATTTTACATATTATATGAAATTTAATTGATTTAAATAAGTGAAAATAACACTACATAATCAATAAATACGAAAAAATTACACAAAAACTAAGAAGAAAAACGAAATTACTTCTAGGACAACCCAATACAGACACACACATTTGAACTGTGCTGCAGATAAACAGACGGTGCAGCAAAATAATGCAGTTTAATGCACCCTGCCGGTATTACCTGCATACAAAAATGACATTTTTTTCAAAATCCGTAATTAAGGGTGTTTTTAAAAAAATAAAAAATACACATGGTGTAGGAGAAATAGTTTTATAGTTTTACATCCGAAGAGAAGGGAGGGGGGGGGGGGGATGTATCCAATTTGAGGAGTAAAAAAGATAATTAGTTTAGTTTATTTGGTAAACTGACAACCAAATAAACTTAACTACGACCAAATCGTAGAATTCGTTTCTAAAATTATATACGATTAAATTTTTGAATATTTTTATATTCAAAAATCAATCAATTATTAATGAAATAGCTACAAACCGCCTTTAGGAAATCCAAATATATTTTTCAAAATTTTCATTTCAATTTTTAATTTATAAAATTTCCGCTTCCATTTTCTCATCAGTAGCGCAGTTCTGTCCACACTAGCATCATCGAAGACACAAACCTCTATTGAGAATTCGGACAATTGCAGAACAGTTTGACAAGCTATGGATGATAAACAGCTGTCAATCCAATTTTCCCCATTGAGAACTGTCACAATAACCGACTAAAAAACCTATCATTAAATACAAAATAAATTACTAAATACAATTAATTTCATTTTACCACTTTTATTGTCATAAGTAAAACACTTTCTGTTGTCACAAAAATAATTTTTTATAATATTAAAACATACTATTTATATAGAAATGCAGTCACGACGTAATATTAATGTTTATATACCACCCACTCTCCTTACACACTGAGCTTCAGAACTTTCCGTTGTCAGTATTTCTAGACTGACATCTTGCTGCCAATGTTTGAAAATTTTCAACATGTTGCTGCAAACCTAATCTATCTAAACTTTCATATGAAAAATAATTAATTTTTTTAAAGGTGAAATTTTTTTTTTGAAAATATTTGTTTTACCTTTAAATGAAATATGTTGTTTAGGATATCATAAAATTGACAAAAATATTTGGTCGAATTTATTTTGGTATATTTGGTAAAAAGATCATGCACTGCACTGGTGGTAATACTACTCCTTGCAAATTGACATTTGTACAATGTTTTCCAGTGAATTTTTACGCAATTGTATAAAACCGGATGACATTTAGCCGAATGTTGTTTAGTTAAATTATGGAGAAGATACGTAAATGTGGCTGTAAGGGTTGTAGAACCTGTTTGTTTTGTGAAAATTTATACGAAATTGAACGTAAAGATTTTTTCAAAGAATATCAGGTCCGTACGATATAATAACATATAGTTTTCTTAATAGCAAAAACAATCCCGCTGATAAGTAAACAAACGTATTCAACGTATTCCACAAATAATTTTTTATGTCATCTGATTTTTTGGTAAATTTCAATATATTCATCAATTTATTTGTGTTATTTTATATTATAGGCTCTTAATTCATATGTATTTTGCTTTGGATGTAAAAAATTGTATTCCGGATGGGATGTGGAAACTGTTCTAGCAGATCATAAAAACCATGATCCAAATGAAGGACTAGACTTTCCTGGTATTTCTGTAATTCCAAACTTCCTGACTACTGCTGAAGGTGCAAATATAATCAGTTGTCTTGATTCTATACCATGGCAAGGTTCTCAAAGTGGTCGACGGAAACAGCATTTCGGGCCAAAAACCAATTTCAAGAAGATGAAACTACAAGTGGGCGAATTTAATGGATTTCCTGATTTTTCACAATTTATTCAAGATAAATTCAAAACAACCCCTTTGATGGAGAGTTTTCAAACAATAGAACAGTGTACACTTGAATATGAGCCTACTCGTGGGGCATCTATTGATCCGCACATAGATGATTGTTGGATATGGGGTGAAAGAGTAGTAACTGTAAATTGTTTAGGGGATTCCGTTTTAACATTAGTTAAATATAATGGCGATGAGAGCAAATATAATTTAAAAGTTATTTCAAAATATAAAGAGAAATTGATTTGTGATTTGTTAGATAAGGAAACACTAAATAACTATAATAATATGGTTATAAGAATACCAATGCCAAAGTAAAATATTCTTGCAAATTTATAATTATCTTTTCAATTAGGATATATATTATAATTTATTTTTAGCTTATCAATCATAATGATGTATGGACCTGCAAGATATCAATATGAACATTCGGTTCTAAGGGAGGATATTAAAACCAGACGGGTTTGTTTGGCTTATCGAGAATTCACACCTATGTACCTAGAAGGCGGAGAAGAATATGAAAAAGGAAAACCAGTTACAGAAAGGGCGAAAATATTTGTTAGCACATGAAATTGTAATATTGTTTAATACAAAGTATATGCTAATAAAATGTATGTCTACTGGTTTTATATATTTCTTTTTAGTATCCGTTCCTCTTAGTTTATTTTAATATTGTAGTTCCATTGGATGTGTAAATATCTACTGAACTGTTCTAATTAATGAACATTTCTGGTATACCAATGATAAGATCCTTTTAAATTTTTTACACAAAATATTGTGCCTCTATGATTGACTAAAAAAATCTGAAAACATTTGTTCACTGAAGAAATAATTATAAAATTATTCAGTTCTAAAGAAATTAAGTGAAAAATGTGAAATTTATGAACCTACGAGATATGTTCGATTTTTGATTTTTTTGTTGAAAATATTCGATTTTCGATTTTTTGTGGCGTTATGTTGGTACTCATGTGTCTCGCTTATGCTGACAAGTTCCGCCATTTTGAACGTTCATTTAATTTCTGACAGCTGTTTTGCTTGCACTTGTTTTGGCTTGTCTTCGATTTTTGCTCAATTTTCTACCAAAAACAGCATCGCATTAACATTGCTAAGGAGCTGTTGGACTCTGTCCGCAACGACCATAATTTGCTCCAGAGGGTCATAACTGGTGACGAATCATGGGTTTATGGTTATGACGTGGAAACCGAATCTCAATCATCACAATGGAAGCTGCCGCACGAGCCAAGACCGAAAAAAGCGCGCCAAGTTCGGTCGAATGTGAAGGTTTTGCTTACAGTTTTCTTCGATTGCAGGGGCGTGGCGCATCATGAGTTCTTGCCACAGGGTAGAACGGTCAATTAGGAATATTACCTGTAAGTTATGCGGAAGTTGCGCAAAGCAATCCGCCAGAAACGCCCGGATTTGTGGAAGAACAAAAATTGGCTTTTGCCAATTGTGGCCAAAAACAACACACTAATAATGCCGCAGCCACCGTATTCCTCAGATCTGGCTCGCTGTGACTTTTTCTAGTTCCCAAAACTAAAAAATCCCATGAAAAGACGACGCTACGCTACGATTGAGGAGATAAAGACGGCATCGAAGGAGGAGCCGAACAAGATCACAAAAAATTATTGTTTGAAGTGCTTCGAGGATTGGAAAGAAACCTTGGCACAAGTGTATAATATCTGGTGGGGATTACTTTGAAGGGGACAAAATAGATATTCATAAATAAATAAATAATTTTTGAGAAAAAAAACACAAAATTCGTGATACTTTTTGAGCACAGCGCGTATTCTTCGATTGGCATTTAATTTTCTATTGAACATCCTTTGAAACATAATACCAAATCTGATTAATATATTATCGCGTTTAACACGTTGACTGCCACGGCAATTTTCAGAATTCCGGTCTAAAAAGCCAATTTCATTTAATCATATTATATTATTAAAAACTCTAATTTACATAGTTATCTTCAAAAAGCATAGAAAACGTATTTTTTTTTAAAAAAAAAAAAGATCTTACGAATTATTTCGTAGTTGGCTTATGTAACAAAAATCTCTTCGCGGAAGCCAACTACGAGTTAATTCGTACACAGGCACGCTTAGACCTGTCGCTTCGCTAAAGCTGAATCAGAGATATGCGTCCATATTCGTCAGTAGTATCTCAGATATTGTCGACTGCATCTCATTTACGTCTTTCTTGAGTGTGTTGTTTTATAATTATTGTTATAATTAAACTATGAAGACCCCAATATGGCTAAGAAAAGACCACTGACTCAAAATGAACTTGAGTACTACGCTAATCAGAATTTCAGAATTTGAAGAGATTTTTGGTGAGGATGGTAACGACAGTAGCAATTATGAACCTTCTGAGAATTCAAGTGATAGTGACGATGAAGTCGTCTCCGAACCTGAAGTTGTTCCCGAACCTGATGATAATGACGATGATTCCCAAGCAACAATATCAAATGCGGATGATAATTTATGGACAGATATTCAACAAAATCCTGAATTATTTATTTTCCAAGAAAATGTTGGTGTGAAATTGGATACGTCAAATTTTAAAGTGCAAACGCTGGTGGACCTTTTTTTTCGGAAGAGTTTCTTGCATTACTGGTCGAATAAACTAATTTACGAGGTCTGTTCAAAAAGTATCGTGAATTTTGAAATTCCGCGGGTTACGTATATTAGATTTTCGATTTTTTGTGCCGTTATATTGGTACTCATGTCTCTCACTTATGCCGACAAGTTCGGCCATTTTGAATATTCAGTTAATTTTTGATAGATGCTTTGCTTGCACGTATTTTGGCTCGTCTTCGATTTTTGCCCGTTTTCGACCAAAAATAGCATTGCATAACATTGCTAAGGAGCTGTTGGACTCTGTCCGCGATGATCCAAATTTGCTCCAGAGGGTCATCACTGGTGACGAACCATGGGTTTATGGTTATGACATGAAAACCAAAGCTCAATCATCACAATGGAAGCTGCCGCATGAGCCAAGACCGAAAAAAGCGCTCCAAGTTCGGTCGAATGTGAAGGTTTTGCTGCTTACAGTTTTCTTCGATTGCAGGGGCGTGGTGCATCATGAGTTCTTGCCACAGGGTAGAACGGTCAATAAGGAATATTACCTGCAAGTTATGCGCAAGTTGCGCGAAGCAATCCGCCAGAAACGCCCGGATTTGTGGAAGAATATAAATTGGATTTTGCACCATGATAACGCTCCCGTTCACGTATCGTTGCGTATGCGCGAATTTTTTGCCAAAAAACAACACATTAATAATGCCGCAGCCACCGTATTCCCTATATCTGGGCCCCTGTGACTTTTTCTTGTTCCCGAACCAGATTCGTTGATCCATTTTTTGTAATGGGCAAAAATCGAAGATGAGCCAAAACATGTGCAAGCAAAACAGCTGTCAAAAATTAACTGAGCATTCAAAATGGCCGAACTTGTCGGCATAAGTGAGATACATGAGTTCCAACATAACGGCACAAGTAATGTGCGATACTTTTTGAACAGACCTCGTATATGATGCGCAAGAAATTGCAAAACGCAAAGCAATAAAAAAAATCGAACAGGGTATCAAAGTGGAGAGACGTCAGTGCTGCAGAGATGAAAGCTTTTATTGGACTTTTGTTACAAATGGGGCCTTGTTCTTTTCCATCAATTGAACATTACTGGAGCATGATACTAAATCATGTCAATAATATTATGCGTGAAAACTATGTACAATACCATATAAAAATATTTTTATTGACGAATCCATGATGCTGTGGCGTGGAAGATTACATTCCCGCCAGTACATAAAAATTAAAAAAACACAAATACGGTGTTAAACTGTATGAATTATGTGAGTCCGACGGTCTTGTAATGAAAATAAAGATTTACAGCGGTAAATCTGAGGAAACTGACCATAATTTAGGTCACACTACTAATGTTGTGTTACATTTACTTGAGGACTATCCCGATAAGGGCTGCACGGTTTACATGGATAATTTTTATAATTCTGTTACTCTTACGAAACTGCTAAATACATGAAAAACTTATGTGTGTGGAACCCTACGAAATAACAGAAAGGTGTCCAATCGCAATGGGAAACTTTCTATGAAACCGAATATAATTTGAGATTACATTAAAGTAATGTCTGGCATTGACCGATCAGATCAAATGCTGTTGTACAACACATCTCTAAGAAAAACTATTAGATGGCCCAAAAAGGTTTCAGTACATATTAAAAAAAAAAGGTTTCACTACATATTATATTACAATGCGCACAAATTTTTTCAAAAAGTAAATTCTTCTAAAATAAAACTGAAAAAGTTTAGAGAAGAATTCGTCGTCGCGTTGATTGGAGAAGAGATTCAACCAGAAGAGAATTAAAAAATTAAATTGCAAGAGCTGCATTATTTAGAGAGTCTGCCACCTACCAAAAAAACAGCGTCCGACAAAGCCGAGAAACGCGTTATTTTTGCCCGACCTGTGAAGAGAAGCCAGCCCTTTGTGTGGAAGATTGTTTTAAAAAGTTTCACAAACAATAAAAATATGTTATTCTTTTACTTCTTGATTTTGAATAAATTTTTTATAATTATATTTTCTGTTCATTTATTAATAAATTTTCTGTTCATGTAAGGCAGCATTGATTTTTTGTTCTCTTCCCAGAAGCCATCTATCCATATTAGCACTGATATACTACGAGCTTAATTCGTAGTAAACACAGTACGAGATTACTCATAGTCGGCATCTTAGCAAAGAACGCAATCTACGAGTTATTTCGTAGTTGGCAGTCAATGTGTTAAGCTTGATTTATATTATCGTAGAAATGAACCAATAATAATTATTTATATGCAGTTGTTACAGAAAAAACTTACTCACAATTTATATGGAAAAAAAATTTCTAAAATACCAGGTGTATAAGCTTAAATGCGAGGGCAAGTACTTTGAATAAATTTGTTTTGCTTTCTATGAAAAAAAAACACATGTTTTTTCAAAGTACTTGCCCTCGCTGGCTACACATTTTCCCATCTCTCGGGCAATTTGTGGATACCTTCCTTCTCTTTCGAGGTAAACCACTCATCAAGCCATTTTCGGACGTCTACGTAAGAATCGAAGTGCTACTCAGCGAGCGCGTGGCCCATCGACGAAAACAGGTGGTAGTCGGAAGGGGCCAGGTCTGGTGAATAAACGGAATGGGGTAGCACCTCTCAGTTGAGTGTCTCCAAGTAGTTTCGGACCATTTTTGACGTGTGTGATGGTGCGTTGTCGTGGAGGAAAATCAGCTTGTCATGTCTTTGTTGATAATCCGTCCTTTTTTCACGTAGAGCACGGTGCAATTTGATCAGTTGTTGGTGGTAGTGGTTGGCATTGACAGTTTCACCAGGTTTCAACATCTCATAGTAGACGATACCCTGCTGATCCAAACAAACCCACAGCATCGTCTTCCGTCCCAAGCGATTTGGTCTTGGGGAATATGTTGATGGTTTGCCGGGATCAACCCACAATTTTTTGCGCTTAGGATTCTTGAAATATATCCATTTTTTATCGCCTGTCACAATCCGAAGCAGGAACGACTCTCTTTTTTGTCTGGAGAGCAAGATTTCGCATGTGTTTTGACGTCGCTCCATATGCCTATCGTTCAATTCATGCGGTAACCATTTTTCGATCTTTTCAATCTTCCCCATGACACGCAGACGCATGGAAATGGCTGGTTGAGTAACCAGCCATTTCTGGGTATCGTCTTCGTCCAAAAGAGACTGCAATTGATGGTCCTCAACCTTCCAAGGCCGATTTGCACGCTTCTTGTCCCAGAAGTCAAAATTGCCGTCGGAACCAAAGAAACCAATTTCGGTATGTTGTTTCCGATAAAGCACTGTCACCATAGGCCTCCATAAGCATTCGATACGATTCGGCAGTAGATTTCTTCAAATTGAAGCAGAAAAGCAGTCCTTCCCGCATATTCTCTCTTTCTGGCACAAAACTAGACATGATTACCAAAGGAAAAATATATGTTGTTGTACGAAATTGCTGACAATGTGCACTGATTAATGTTGACAGATGTCAAACTCGTAAAAAAAAAGTATGGCGTGCTCATGGTAGCTTAATACGCTTACTCACGCTATCTATGACCAAACAGCGGATTTAAGCTTATACACCTGGTATTTAGAAATTATAAAATATTTAAATGAATAATGTTAAAAATGAATTTAAAGAAAACATAGCGATTTTTATAATTTGTGCAATTACAATATTTTTCTCTTATCACTTTGTGTAGTTTTTATAATAATTAACAGTTTTGATTTCAATGTTTTTCTATTCACTCAATTTTGAAATATAATTTTACTTATATGGTATATAATACTAATTAAAAATAGAACTCTTTTTTTTTTTTTTCTTTAAGATAACTTTTATCTATATTTCATTGTTTTGAAATTATTAAAAATTTGCACTTAATTACATCAGCCATTAGATTATTTTATTAAAATAGTATTTATTAAAATTAATATTCAATATTTTTTACAACTATGTATCAATATCATTGCATTTATATACTAACAACTATGTATATAAATAATAAGTAAAACTATTAAATTTTATTTCCATTATTATTGTTTTTTTTTTAGCGATACTATTCTAAATGATTTTACTGATTTTATTGTTGCGTATAGTATTTTTTTTTAAAGATTATAAGAGAGTAAATATAGGGTTTTCCAAAAGGAGTGATGATTTCTTTTCAATAAAAAAACATACTAATTGTTAAGGAAAGTCAAATGTTTTTTATTTAATATGAAGTACAATCGATACAATTAAGTTCTGAATAAAACGTCATTCAAATGGCCTCCACGACTTCTTTTGCAAGAACGAATTCGATGAACCCAATTTTCGAGAACTTTTTCCACTAAATCAAGTCGTTTGTCATAAATAGCCAATATCAATATTGACTTCTAAAGCTTGAAGAGAGTCTTTTTTATTGCTAAAGACCAATGACTTCAAATAACCCCACAAGAAATAGTCTAATGGTGTTAAATCACAACTTCTTGGAGGCCATTCAATGTCACAATTTCTTGAAATAATCGAATATCCAAACTTTTCTCGCAATAATTCGGTTGTTGCACGTGCTGTGTGGCACGTAGCCCCGTCTTATTGGAACCAGATGTTGTCAAGATCAACTTCTTCCAATTTCGGACATAAAAAGTTGGTTATCATTGATCTATACCGTTCTCCATTGACAGTAACAGTGTTACCAGCTTCATTTCGAAAGAAGTACGGACCGATGATTCCTCCACGTTGTGGTTTGAAACAGTCCCAATTCTTGAGAACGTCTTGGAATCGACAAATTGCGGTCTTCAGCAACACTTAGCTGAACAGCAGCAATATTTCCATTACTTCGAGCGGTTCTTTGTCTTATTGGCACTTGAACTTTATATAAAGAAAATGTACGCTCGAAATTTTTAACAATTCGACGAATAGCGAGCACAGTTGGACGATTATTACGACCATAAAATGGCAAAAGCGCACGAAAAGTTGCAATTGGAGAACGATTATTTTGATAATAAAATTGAATAATTTGTAAACGTTGTTCTTGCGTATATCTCTCCATGATAGAATTGTAAACATTACTGAATACAATGGAGAAAAAAATGATAGATCATGACATATTACAAATGGCCGAAACGTCACTTAGAAATCATATCACTCTTATTGGAAAACCCTATATAAGTAAAGAAATAATTAATCAACAATTAATATAGTTTAATTACAATACTTTATAAATAAATGCCTATATATATATTGTATATATATATAACTGTACATATATATTCTCATTTTTGTTTTACATTTCGTCGTTTCATTGAAATCATATCACAAGATAAATTTAAATTTAATATACATATTCTAATTATTTATATTTATAGTTTTTCGAGTCTCCAATGCAAATTCAAATACCTCAATAGCTGTGATTATTGGATAATGCATTAGATGCTGAGCTTGTTTATTTTGACCAGTGTTATTTATTAGATAATAACGTCAAACCGATTTGTTTATAATAAAATTTTACTCATTATTTTCATTAAAAAATTGAATGGTGGTAACTGTATGGACACGTAAGCTAATTTATTTGAAAAATAAGTGCAACAATAAAGACTCCAATTGGATAGGGTGTGTGTAGAGTATAATAATATGCTTATTATTGGATCAGAATGCTATGACGCTAGTATAAAGGAATAGTATGAATGTCTTATCCAATCTTTCATTTTGTTATTATTTTGCATGAAAAAAAAAATATATTTTTATTTTAAACAACAGTTTTTGTTACATACACTAATAAGAGAAATACTATTTTCTATAATAATAAATAGGCACATACCATTAGTTAATTTTTTTTAAATTGTTCCATTTTAATACAGCTATCGAGTATACTTCATACTACAACAAACACTATATTAATACTCTTTAATTAAATACTTCAGAATTTCTTTATATTATTTTATAATTATTCTGTTTAAAAATTATTTAAGTCATTGAAATAAGCTATATTCATTCAATCAGAATTTATGAATACATATACTCTTCTTCATGAAAAAAGACCACCAGTTCTCACAGTTTTAATTATGTACCATTATAATTATTTAATATTTTATTAAATTCTAATATAATAAATAATTGTTTTTTGAAAATTAATTTTCTAAATCAAAACTTATTTTTATATTTGTGGTTTAATAATGTGCATATAGGAGATTTAAGGAAGGGGGGTAGGGAGGGAGTTGGGTTTATTCGATAATGCATGATCATTATTACACACACAAAATTTTTTATAGGCAACCAATTCATTCGTATTTAGATCGGCCATGATAGGCTGTAGATGATAGGCAATTATTTATAAATTTACAAACACAATGTATATATTGATGAGGATATTTTATAAATATTTTCACATGTTCAGCATCCTCAAAACATATTTTAGTTACATCAACTCCAAGCCGTTGTCGATAATTGGCAAAATTTTCAATATCCTTAAAAAAAAATTTTAAAGTTTTTTTTTTAAAGTATTCCAATGCATTTACTAATATTTTCTTACCGTATATGGTATAACAACATCACCTTTCGAATATAAAAATAATTGTGGCCAATCGGTCATTTCACTCTTAAGATTATGGAACGGATTCGCTTGGGCCAAATCACCCGCAACAAATAAACTTTTAAAGGCAGTATAGCTTTCCTATTTTATATGTAAACATTCAATAATATAATAGTATAATTATTATTTCTTAATTTAAATTTATAAATCTTATATATTAATTTTAACATAATTTTATGGCAAATTCTAAAAATGGGATACGTATAAATATGATCAACAAAAACTGAAAATTTTGTTTTTAAATAATAAGTGATGTATTTTATGTATGTACTAGGTGTATAAGCTTAAATCCGTTGTTTGGTCATAAATGGCGTAAGTGAGCGTATTAAGCTACAATGGGCACGTCATACTTTTTTTTATGAGTTTGACATCTGTCAACATTAATCAGTGCACATTGTCAGCAATTTCGTACAACAACATACATTTTTCCTTTGGTTTTGTGCCAGAAAGAGCATATGCGGGAAGCTCTGCTTTTCTGTTTTAATTTGAAGAAATCTACTGCCGAATCGTATCGAATGCTTATGGAGGCCTATGGTGATAGTGCTTTATCGGAAACAACGTACCGGGATTGGTTTGGTCAGTTCAAAGACGGCAATTTTGACTTGTGGGACAAGAAGCGTGAAAATCGGCCTTGGAAGGTTGAGGACCATCATTTGCAGGCTCTTTTGGATGAAGACGATACCCAATCGCAAAAAATGCTCGAGGAGCAATTGGGTGTTACTCAACCAGCCATTTCCATGTGTCTGCGTGCCATGGGGAAGATTGAAAAGGTCGGAAAATGGGCGCCGCATGAATTCAACAATAGCCAGATGGAGCAACGCCAAAACACATGCAAAATTTTGCTCTCCAGACAAAAAAGAAAGTCGGTCCTGCATCGGATTGTGACAGGCGATGAAAAATGGATATATTTCGAGAATCCTTAGCGCAAAAAATTGTGGGTTGATCCCGGCAAACCATCAACATCTTCCCCAAGACCAAATCGCTTGGGACGGAAGACAATGCTGTGCGTTTGGTTGGATCAGCAGGGTATCGTCTACTATGAGATGTTGAAACCTGGTGAAACTGTCAATGCCCACCGCTACCACCAGCAACTGATCACATTGCACCATGCTATGCGTGAAAAAAGGACGGATTATCAAGCTGATTTTCCTCCACGACAACGCACCATCGCACACGTCAAAAATGGTCCGAAACTACTTGGAAACACTCAACTGGGAGGGGTTACTCCACCCCGCTTATTCACCAGACCTGGCCCCTTCCGACTACCACCTGTTTTCGTCGATGGGCCACGCGCTCGCTGAGCAGCACTTCGATTCTTACGTAGACGTCCGAAAATGGCTTGATGAGTGGTTTACCTCGAAAGAGAAGGAATTCGTTTGGCGTGGTATCCACAAATTGCCCGAGAGATGGGAAAAATGTGTAGCCAGCGAGGGCAAATACTTTGAATAAATTTGTTTTTGCTTTCTATGAAAACAAACATGTGTTTTTTTTTAAAACAGCGGATTTAAGTTTATACACCTGGTATATGTATTAATAATAAGTAGAAGAATATATGAATGACTACGAAATAGATATGATTAAAAAATTTCACAATAATTAAAAATAATATTTTATAATACAATTCAATATTGGCTTATAAAATAAGAACTGTGTTTGGATAATTTGACGTAAACACAAGAAACTATTATTTTTGCATTATTTTCCTTTTAAAATTTTTTTTTTAATTTTTAACCTCAAAATACAATTGGTTTAATCCAAGCGATAAAGTTTAACATGCATACATAAATACGAGGTCTTTTCAAAAAGTATCGCGAATTTTGAATTTCCGCGGGTTACGTATTTCCGTATTTTTTTTGCGGCGTTATGTTGGCACTCGTGTCTCTCACTTATGCCGACAAGTTCGGCCATTTTGAATATTCAGTTAATATTGAATTTTCCGCGGGTTACGTATTCGGTTTTCGATTTTTTTTTGTGGCGTTATGTTGGCACTCGTGCCTCTCACTTATGCCGACAAGTTCGGCCATTTTGAATATTCAGTTAATTTTTGACAGCTGCTTTTCTTGCACGTGTTTTGGCGCATCTTCGAGTTTTGGCCATTTTCGACCAAAAACAGCATCGCATTAACATTGTCCGCGCCAACCTAAATTTGCTCCAGAGGATCATAATTGGTGACGAATCATGGGCTTATGGTTATGACGTGGAAACCAAAGCTCAATCACCCCAATGGAAGCTGACGCACGAGCCAAGACCGAGAAAAGCGCGCCAAGTTCGGTCGAATGTGAAGGTTTTGCTGCTTACAGTTTTTTTCAATTGCAGGGTCGTGGTGCATCATGAGTTCTTACCACACGGTAGAGCGGTCAATAAGGAATATTACCTGCAAGGTATGCGCAAGTTGCTCGAAGCAATCCGCCGGAAACGCCCGGATTTGTGGAAGAACAAAAATTGACTTTTGCACCATGATAACGCCCCTGCTCACGCATCGTTGCTTCTGCCCGAATTTTTGGCCAAAAACAACACATTAATAATGCTACAGCCACCGTATTCCCCAGATCTGGCCCCCTGTGACTTTCTTGATCCATTTTTTGGAATGGGCAAAAATCTAAGACGAGCCAAAACACGTGCTAGCAGAGCAGCTGTCAAAAATTAACTGAACATTCAAAATGGCCGAACCTGTCGGCATAAGTGAGAAACATGAGTACCAACATAACGCCACAAAAAATCGAAAATCGAATATACGTAACCCGCGGAAATTCAATATTCGCGGTACTTTTTGAACAGACCTCATACATAAATATGCAAGTAAAATAATATGAAATACTTTGATAAAATTATAAAAATTTGATTTGAAAGCTTTTAATTAAAATAATTTCTATTATAATTGATAATATCTGTTTTTGTTAAGTTTTTCTTTTGTAGAAACCATACTAAGAATTAATTCGAAAATAAAAAGCATTAAAAGAAAATTCTTTAGTAGCTTTTAACAAAAATATAACTAAGCTATTTTCTAGAACACAAGTAATATTAAAAAAAGAAAATCCTGACAAAATCAAATAAAATAATTAAAATGTTGTTCTTCAAGTCCAATCGACAGTTATCGTTACTGGCATGAATTGAATTTAAATTCAGCACAGCCGTTATATAGGGTTTTCCAATAAGAGTTATATGATTTCTAAGTGACGTTTCGACTATTTGTAATACGTGAATGTCATGATCTGTCTTTTTTTTCATTGTATTCAGTAATGTTTACAATTTCATCATGGAGAGATATACACAAGAACAACGTTTAAAAATTATTGAATTTTATTATTAAAATAATCGTTCTCCAATTGAAACTTTTCGTGCGCTTTTGACATTTTATTGTCGTAATAATCGTCCAACTGTGCTCGCTATTCGTCGAATTTTTAAAAATTTCGAGCGTACATTTTCTTTACATAATGTTCAAGTGCCTATAAGACAAAGAACCGCTCGAAGTAATGAAAATATTGCTGCCGTTCAGGCAAGTGTTGCTGAAGACCGCAATTTGTCGATTCCAAGACGTTCTCAAGAATTGGGACTGTCTCAAATCACAACCTGGCGGATTTTGAGAAAGGATTTGGGCTTGCATCCGTATAAAATTGTTATCACTCCAGAACTGAAGCCATTGGACCACCGTAAACGTCGTGAATTTGCTGATTTTGTCTTAGAACAACTAGAAAACGATAACGATTTTTTTAAGAAAATCATCTCCGATGAGGCTCACTTTCATCTGAGTGGTACGGTAAATAAACAAAACTGTCCATTCTGGTGCGAAGAAAATCCACAAATTATTCATGAACACCCATTACATTCACCTAAATTGACAGTTTGGTGTGGTTTTTGGTCTGGTGGAATCATCGGTCCGCACTTCTTTCGAAATGAACCTGGTAACACTGTTACTATCAATGGAGAGCGGTATAGATCGATGATAACCAACTTTTTATGACCGAAATTGGAAGAAGTTGATCTTGACAATACCTGGTTTCAACAAGACGGGGCTACGTGCCACACAGCACATGCAACAACCGAATTATTGCGAGAAAAGTTTGAAGATTCGATTATTTCAAGAAATTATGACATTGAATGGCCTCCAAGAAGTTGTGATTTAACACCATTAGACTATTTCTTGTGGGATTATTTGAAGTCATTAGTCTTTAGCAATAAACCAGACTGTCTTCAAGCTTTAGAAGTCAATATTGATATTGGCTATTCATGACATACGAATTGATTTAGTGGAAAAAGTGCTCGAAAATTGGGTTCATCGAATTCGTTCTTGCAAAAGAAGTCGTGGAGGCCATTTGAATGACGTTTTATTCAGAACTTAATTGTATCGAGTGTACTTCACATTAAATAAAAAACATTTGAATTTCCTTAACAATTACTGTGTTTTGTTTTGAAAAGAAATCATACCACTCTTATTCGAAAACCCTTTACTTCACTAATATTCTTAGTTGAAAATTATTATTTCCGGATTTTCACTAACAATGAAATTAAGAACAGTTTTCAGAAAGAATTTTCGTCTATGCTAAAGCACAAATATTATCGAATGCTGATGGTTTGTGTCTATAATATTTTGGCTGTTAAACACGAATTGATCTTATAAAGAGATCAGAAATATTGATAAATAAAAAAGTTGATACTTTCCGATATATTAGTATTAAAATATTATTTAAATCTGCAAACACAAATTGATCAATATTACTCTGTAGTTTGTGTTTATTTTATATTTTTAATACTGTTATAATATTTGATTATACTTTCAAGCATAATTACTCTTTGCAGATTCTATCAAGCAATTTGAGTTTGTAATAGATCTTTTTGTTAGTTAAAAAATATGCACAATAACAGAAATACATTTATATTATCGATTAATAAAAAGCAGTTTAATCAGCAGCATTCAAAAAACAATAACATTATCCGTTATTTCAAATAATTTTTTAAACATACTAAAAGAGACGGATTTTTTAGGTTTTCTTTCCATTTGATCAATATTATTTTTAAACTTATAAATATTCTCCTCTCAATTTATTAAAAAAAAAACCATAAAAGAATAAAATGAACTTCTTTGTACCGAAAAGTATAAAAATCTTTATAATTATAACTTTATAATTGGATTTATAGAAAATACGTAAAATTTGTAAAATTTTTATAAGAAAATCAAAGGGGAAACTTTGAAAATATTTTTAAAAATATGAAATATTTAATATATGTTATACTCGTAAGTAGAATTTTACTAATGAATATATTGTGATAAAAAAATACGCACCTCTACAAACCACATAAAAGTTAAAGTTAACGTTATAAACCATGCTGCTACACAATTGCACTTTTTCCTTTCCCGACCATAAATAGCAGAAATGGCACGATAGAGACCCAGGAAACGTCTTTCACCTGGTGCCGAATCGAATATCATTCCACGTATTTGAATTGGTCTATTTGTTTTTTTCAACGCTAACGATATGTGCTGATATAGATAGGCACCACCATTTGAAAATACGTGAAATATTAAAGGATGTGTATCAAAATTCATATCATATATTAGTTTTAATATTTTTTCACCAATTGGCTTCATTGCAGATCGTTTCCAAAATAAATTCTCAACTGGCGCAGTATATCGAATTGTAATGAGCCTTGTTGAATGGATTAATAAAAATTATTTGAAAAAATCACATTAAAGTTATCTAAAATATAATATTTACCCACGATCTTCGTATATTTTTGAATATTTCATAAGGTACCTATCCTGGCAACCAGCCCATCCCAGAAGCATAACAATAGGAACATTTGTCTCATTATAAACAAAAACAAAATCCGACTCAGCTGAATCGATATCATTGCGAAAATTTGGTGTTGGGAATTTAATAAAGAATTCCAAATTGTCATCCTGTAACTGAGAGTTTGCTGTTGCTGAACTTGGTGCGGCTGTCGTACTTCCACCATAAATCTTATTGATCCTTGGACCATAACCAGATCCAATGTTATTGCTGCTATTACTTAATGTGTTTCCAAGTCGTGAAGTCATTGCAAAAAAACTCTACAAAATTTTTATTATTCTTAATATTTTCAATATAAACCAAACTTTAAATGTCGATGGGTATTTGTTTTGTTGTTAAATTTTTATTACCAATTAACAGAGATTTTTTCAACTTAAGAATTTATACACTTGATGGTGACGAAAATTTTATTTTATTGCTTTTCCATCGGTATGCCTAAAATTACCGGCAAATAACATTGACAAAAATAACGTTTTCCCTACTGAATTGCCCTTTTCATCAATTCTACAATTGGAACATAATTTTTAATTTTTTTTAATAAAATTTTTATTCTTTCCGATTGTCACCCACTTATGAAGACTTCAATTTTTGATTGCAGTTTCCTTGAATTCACTTCTGAAGGGGAACACTGCCTCTTATACACATGCGTCTCTTCTCCAAATTACCCTACACATGTTCACAATATTAGCTTTTTAATATTTATTTAGAATTTATTTAGAATTTATGATTAAAATTTTAATATATTTCATAATACCCCTAATTTATTAGTTAATATTATTTAAATTTTCAACACTTCCAACGCCTAATTCATTTCAATTATTTGAATTTAAATGCAAAAAAAAAAAAATAAAGAAAATATTATTTCCACATTTATTATATTGATAAATTTTGTTAATTATATAAAAAAAATTAAATCAAATTTATCATCAATAATTTATACTGCCATTGATTTGTTGTGACTTTTATGTTAGATTAAACAATACGAAATTAATAATAATAAAGAACAATTTTATAATTGTGTAAACACTCTTATTTAATAAATTTTATTTATAGAGAATAACATTAAAATTTTACAAAAGTTTTTTTAAAAATATGAATAATAATTCTTTTCACAAAGGATAATTCAAATTTCGTTCCAAATAAAATATAACTTGTTAGAATTGCTGTTGAATGGATTGTCTTTAAATTAATGGTATCAGATGTGTTGGCCAAGCTTTGGAAGCAACTGGAAATATAACAAATTTTCGCGCCGCGCATTAAGCTATATGCCGGGAAACCGCAATCATTCTAGCAGAACTTTGACAGCTGTAAGCACATCGTTTCTATATTTGAAATTTTGTAGTGGCGTTTAACCGATTTAACATTGATTTGATATTATTTTTATACTGTATTTATTCAATTCATGTAAGTATATATTTTATATTACTGTAACATATATAATTAAAGTATAATAATGGAAAAATTGATGTTACTATCGCTTGTATACGCGCATAGCCTACTACGTGTTAAGATGCAAAAATAACTCATATTTTTCGAAATGGATCCGGTATTCATTGAAATTCATTAAAGTTCACTTACTTGAATTGTTAAAGTCGATTTTTCAATAATCATTTTTAAATAATATTTTAAATATATCAGTCTATACAAAGTAAAAGAAAGTAATTTGTTCTTAGATCATACAATTATAATCGAATATGTCGAGTAAAGGTAAAAGTCGCGGACGTAAGAAGGTTCAGAATGCACCAGAACATATTGCTGGTAAGCTTAAATATCGTTTTTAATCAATTTATATATATATATATATATGTGAATTATTTTGTGAAAACAAATTATATTTGTTTGTTCTAATATAGTAGAAAACGATGAAGAAACTTTGGGTGTTGGAATTGAGCTGGATCAAAACAATTTAAAACGGAGGGCTACGCAAAATAAAGTGAAAAAATTAGACGATGCTGATCATGATTTGCCTACTAAACGCGGCAGGGGCGGTAAAAAACAAGCAATCAAAGTTGATGTAGAAAACGAAATTGTAGGAGATAAAAATATAGTAGAAGATGAAGTAAAACCAAAGCGTGGTATGAGAAAAACTAAAGCAGCGGCGATCGTAAAAAATCAAACCGAAGAATCTGGTGAAGAAATAGAGAGTGCTGAAGAGGTTTTACCTGTCAAAGTTTATAAATCATCACGTAGCAGGAAAATTGTTGAATCAGTTGCACCTCAAATTAAGCCACAAAAAGAAAGAAAGGGCGCCAAAAATGTGAGTGAAAGTAAGGCGTCCGAACAAGATGAAGTTGCTCAGGAATCACATAATAATAACGCAAGCTCAGATGAAACGCGAGTAAACGACACACCACCTAAAAAGGTTAGGAGCAGAAAAGCGCCATTAAAAAAAACACAAGATGTTGTCGAAACAATTGTTAAGAAGTCTGAAGAGAGCGCAAATAAAATGGATGTAAAGAAAGTTGGTAATAAATCTACAAAAGAAAAAGATATTGCCGAAAACGGTTTTGATGAGCAGAAAAGTAAGTTTAAATAAAGCAAATTTTCAAAAATTATATCTAATGTATTTTATTATTAATAGAAGCTACTAAAAGGGTTGGAGCAAAAAAGCCCGCTACGGGTGGTCGCATAGCGAAAAAAAGAGGAGCACCCGCTGCTGAGCTAAGCGATGACGATTTCGTTAATGGTAAATAAAGTTAACAATCAATCGTTGACAAAAAAAAATTGAAAGTTTGGAGAAAAATCTGTCGAACCAAGCAATTTTTTTTAATTATCATTATTTTTTATATCTATTATTGATTATATATAACTTTTGTTTTTGTGTTTTTTTTTTAATCATAATTATGAATTACCATTATCTATATCGATTTTAATAGAAAATTAAAACCGATAAATATTGTTTTCTTTAATTTTAAGAATTTTGGTTGTACAAATAATACGAATTGACTAAATATGCTTCTATTTTTATTAATTATATTATATATAAAAGAATAAAATGGAATGCTATTGGTTTTTCGGATTATTTCCTCAATCAACTAATAATGATAAAAGAAGTGTTATTAAAAGAAGAAAACAAGGAGTTTTAAAAAAAAATAACATCATTTGATACACTTTTTAAGGAAAATAATAAAAATGTATAACATTCAAAATATCATTTGAAGCACATTTAGAAGCATAAGTGAACGTTACGTTTAATGACCAAACTTTAACTGATGGAAATGAACAACAATAATTTATTTTCTATATGATTTAAAATATGTCAATAAAGAGGAGGCTTTTTTATGTAAAATAATAGTTTGGTTGTTTGATTTTTCTCATAATTTACTTTCACTTTTTTCCTTTAATACATTTATTTATTTTTGTTTATTACTTATTTTATCATTCTCGACTTTACAATTAATATAGCATGTTTTAGTTCGTTTTTATCTATCTATTATTTATTGTACTATGGTAAATTTGGTAGTGTGGAAAATTTTTCTGAATATGAGATAGAAATATTTATGCGTATATTTACAGGATATTTATGTATTTCTATTAGTTAGTATATATTCTTTTCCACTGCTATGCTTGTATATATAATTTGATTTTGTTCCCTGTATTTATAATAGATGAACTGTTATACAAACGGTAAATTTCGTTACTCCATTAATGGAATATTTACGCATAATTTACCTATTTAAGATAAATGATCTAACTTTTTTTTAAAAAAATTATATTTTTAACTACACAATTAAAGAATAATTCATATTTAATACGATTCATATACTACTATAAGAGTATATTGTTTAATATTTTGGTGTTCGGTTAATGATAAAAACACGTAGAGATTAGGTGTTAATTTTATTTGATCAACGTAAATTTCGAAAAATGATAAAATGACGCCTCTAAGGCTAAAAACAAATAAATTTTATCACTGTTATATGGTATTATTTTTGTTTACGTATGTAGACGGATCTGATAAAGTACCTGGATGTGTGCATATCAGTAAATATCCATAAGAAATTATCATTTATGTTAAAAAGCTGAAAAGGTAAACATTTTGTAAATTATCGACGAACAATTGAATAGTTAGTCATCGAAGTAATGCACTTGTGCGAATTCGTGATTATATTTCGTACGATTCACTGAAAGTATTATATTTCCTATTGGGGTGGTTTGTTGTTTATACATACATTCGCATAAGGTGTACGTATATACATGTGCTACGAATACAAATGAACAGAGTGAGTGTACAGTTGCACTAGGACGTGTTCCATTTCATTATTTGTGCAGTTTTAAATGAAAATATTGTGAAAAAAGGACAATTAAATGAAATATTTATTTATATGATAACTTTCAAAGAATTAACCATAAAGTGTATAATTTTTTAAATAATATGTGGTGTCGAAAAACGTTCAATTTTTGTACAAGTTTTTTAAGTAATAATTATAATTTTTATCAAGTACAAATGATATAATATATTCATAGAAAATTATTTGAAAATAATAATATTTGAAAGTTATTTTGATAATCAATTCTACTTTGAAAAGCTATATACATATGTATATTGCACAAATCTAACAAATGGATATATATTATAGAGTAGAAATTAACCACTTCATCTCCTCCAAAAGAAAATATGTACTTAATATTAACTACGTGCTATTTAAATGATAGCAATATTAAGTGTAAATGATTTTGTGAGTCATTTAGACGTACTCGTATGATTGTGTTTACAGTTTTAATGTTCATATTCCTGCCCCTCCTCCCCAATTTTTTAATATTGTCGCACCGTTATGTGCGTTAATAGAATCGTGTAGTGCATGCTCTACCTTGACATCATAACATAATTATGTTGCATGTTTTTTGCCTTATATGAGATCAATCAAATGATATTTCTAGGGCTATGTGATAGAAGGAAATTTAAAGGGAAGTTGTTAAATTGCGAATTTTTATAGCGTCTCGGCTATTATGATATTATCTACATGCCGGTGGACAATGGACATTCGACTAAACATACCGGTCACCCGGCATTTTGTTTTCAAAAGTTTGACGTTAACTAACATGGATACCTATCTACATGCATTTATACCTCTCACCATACATCCATACTTATATGAATCGCCAAACATAACCTGAATAGTGGGTTGTGAATATTATGAATGTTACTACTACAATGCAGCTGATTTTTATTGGCTTAACATTTAAGGACTATTTCCTATCCATTTCAATTAAGTTTGTAGGCTTTTTATATGAAACTATTGAAATATAATTATTGATCAGATGCTACTATTAAAATTTTTTTTGAGCTATGAGGATGTGATGTGTTGAGGTATATTTAGAACAAAATAAGATTCATTAGTTAGAAATAATATATTTAAAATAAATATAATTTTACCGTGTTTTTAAAAAATATTTATATTTTGTAAAATCAGAAATGATAAAACAAAATTAAAAATTTAGCAATCTAATTTTCTAAATATGGATAGAATGTATTTGTTAAAAAAAAGGAACTTTATATTAAGTTACATTTTCCATTTTCTATTATAATTTCATGGATACAATGTTGGAACAGATTCGAGCAACAACCCATCCTGTACAGTTTCTAAATTAATATATTCTTAATGTCAATAGTTAGAGAAATTGTAAAATAACATTCTATTAATGTCAATATCATCTCATATAGTTAAATAATTTTTTAGAGGCCGATATGTATTTTAATAAAATTTTTATATTTAAATATAGAACCAACAGAGGGAAAAAAACCAAAAACCAAAGCGGGATCAACAAAGGCAAATCAAACAAAAACACCATATTCATCAATCAATTTCGATATAAATAAGGATTATAACTTCAAAATTTCTAGTTGGAATGTTGCCGGTCTAAGAGCGTTAATACTTAAAGGAGGTTTAGAATATGTTGATTATGAGAAACCGGACATATTATGTTTACAGGTATTATTATTTCTTATTTTATAGTAATTCATCTGAATATTTTTTAAATTGTGTTATTTTGATTTTATTAGGAAATAAAATGTACACAGGATCTAATACCAGATGCAGCAAAATTGCATGGCTATCACAAATATTGGCTATGCAAGGAAGGTGGTCATGCTGGTGTAGCACTGTATTCGAAAATAATGCCAATAAATGTTGAATACGGTATTGGGGATCCTGAACAAGACGAATCTGGTCGTATATTAACGGCAGAATATGAGAAATTCTTTTTAATAAATGTTTACGTACCAAATTCGGGTAGAAAACTAGTTACGTTATCGCAACGACTTAGATGGAATCAACTATTTCAGGATTACGTATTGAAATTGAATAATAGCAAACCAGTGATTATATGTGGTGATATGAACGTTTCGCATAAAGAGATCGATTTAACAAATCCAAAATCAAATAAGCGAAATGCTGGATTTACTCAGGAAGAACGTGATGGTATGACAGAATTATTATCACATGGTTTAGTAGATAGTTTCCGCCATTATTATCCAAATCAGGAGAAAGCCTATACATTCTGGTCATATATGATGAACTCAAGGGCAAAAAATGTTGGATGGCGTCTAGACTATTTTATTATTTCAGAACGTTTTATTTCAAAAACTGCAGACGTTGTTATACGCTCAGAAGTCTTAGGAAGTGACCATTGTCCAATAACACTATTTCTAAAATTATAATTTTCCTTTATTTATGTCTTTTGGTTTTTATATAAACGAACAAATATTTTACAAAAAATCAAACTATACGGATGCATATATATATTAACAATATTTTAGTATTTTGCGCATATTTTTATTATACATACTTGCATAGTTCTTTCTACTAATTTTTATATTAGAACATTGTTGCTTTTACATGTGTTAATAATTTCAAATTTAAAAATTATACGTTCCAATTGTTAATATTTTTTTATTTATTTGATTGTCTTTTTGTTTGTTTCTTGCTTATTATTTGGTATCATTACATAATAATGTTACATTATATAAAAATTTGTTCAAAATTTATTTATCATATAAATAAGAATGTAAAATTTTGGCTTGTTCTGATTAAATATATAATATAAACTTAATAGTTAAATTTCTAATTATTCCGCATTAAAATAAAATGCAGAAAATATTTGTTTTAAAATTAATATCATATTATTTGATTGTACGCTGAGTAATTTTAACATTTTGAGAAATAAAAACAGTACAATTATATTAATTGCATTTAATAATATGAACAGGAAAATGTTTTGTGCAAATCACAAGGAGTGAATGTATGTTTACATGTCGCAATGAGTATTTATCTAAGAATAGCCGTTGGCTAAGCTAGATACACAACTATCCACTTAATGTATAAATATAGTAGTATAGCTAAATAAATGTATATAAATACATATTGTTTTTCTTATTAATATCAAAAATTTGCTAAATTCATCTTGTGCTTAGTTGCCGAATTACTTTCTGAGCCATTCAATAATGAGATGTCAACATTAAAGACGAATCAGACACGAATTAAACTGTTTTCTAATCTACCATCAAAGGAAGAGAAAATCCTCACATTGCCCTTAACAAATAGCAAAACGAACTCTGTGCCAGCTTGAAAGAGCATCGTTCGATATATATTTGACGGCGTGTGTAAGAATGGACATTTCCGATACCTATTCAATAATAAATATTGTATATGATTATTGATGAAATTCGGTCTAATATGTTGCTATGAATAGGTCAATTAATCTATATGGACTCAAAACACATTGCATAGAATGTATACAGTGGTTAAATATATGGCACCAATTTAACTCATTTCTATTTGAAATTTATTAGATTAGAGTAAATATATAGGTAAATTATTAGATCTAATAAATTGGTAAAATACATTAAAAGTTTCCAAAGATTTAATTTATTTCAATTGATTGTTGATATTTCAAGAATTTAGGAAAAAAGCTCAAGTAAATTTTTGCTGTTTTTCAGTAAAAATTTTTTTTTCTGCATAAAGAATCCTGTGTACGTACATATTTCTTTTTTTTTGTTAAGCACAAGAAAAATTAATTATGAATTCAAAATAAACAATTTTAGTGCTAAAGCCATAAAGTATTGTAACAAAGTAGTGATTGAGCATGTGTAATAAAGAAAGACCAACTGTATTAGTAGGGCATATTTAGACGCGGTAAACAGAACAACCGCAACATGGCATCAAACGAAGTTTTGTTAACAAACCGGTTTTCCCTATATATGGGTTAGTGAAAAAATGTTCATTTTGATCTAAACCTCCGAACTCAAATGCGTATGTTTATGTGTTAGTGATTGCATTCATTTTGTGATGTAAATTTGTTGATCGGTCAACAGTCGTCTCCGCACATAAAAGCAATTTTTCGGCGAGCGCATGTAAAAAAGGTGTAAGGTGGCAAGTGTTGCAGTTAACAGAAATACAAATTTGAATACGGTCATTGATTAATACCATTAATAATATGTTTCTGAACCTTTTCATTTACTATAAAATTCACTTTTATTTTATTGTCGTCTTATAAAAACTTTTGAGATGACCTTTGATGAAAAAATGTATTTATTCTATAAATACATAAAGCATATTATTTGCTATTAATTATATTCAATTCCGAGTAAATAGTAAAATTTTGAATATTTGGCTTAAAAAGTGTTGAGTTCGAATCCAGCTAAGGAAATTGCCGGAGTTCCGTTAAGTTGTTGCCAAATGGTCTGAGTTTGGGTTGTGGTGTCGCTAAGAATTTACATTCACTACAATTGTTACTAGAAATAAATTCTATTATTGAAGAAAATTCAATTATTACATAGAATTTCATGGACGTTTGGAGTTTACTATTTTGGGATTTAGCGGCTAGAAAATTTGCCGGATATCCCAATTTCAATTTCTTAAGTACACAGTTTTACAAATTGTTTCCTTTGAGTTTGATAGGGAATTTTTGCATGTAGTATGGCTACTCACTTATTGTTGTATTAGAGCAGGCTTATTTAGTTTTAATTTAAATTCATACTATTTTATCTTACAAAAATATAATAAATATTTTTAATATTTGAAGATGTTTTTATCATTTATTTTTACTAATCAAATGGAAATTTTTTATTTTGATATTGATTCTTAATTATACAATATCATATTGTATAATTTGAAGTGATTTTGCTTTTGAATTCAAACGAATTAATTTTTAACAGACACATTATACACATTTATATTTCGAAGTACAAGAATTGTGTGGGAGCTCGTAATCAACGACTTACGGAAAACAATTCAGCAATCTTATCAGTGATGCATAGCAATTATAGATGTCAGCAACAATTCAATCATATATGGCTATATGCAAAAACATAACCAAAAAATATTTGATTGAATAAACCCGGCGCATGTTATTTTTGGTAATAAACTTGACGATAAAATATGTCTTCTTATCGTGTTAAAATAGATTTAAGTAATTTTTTTAATGACTATCGGGATAAAAGTTATGTTTTAATAAGAAAAGAATGGAAATGTGTGGAGTGTTTGCAAAAACATGTTGAAAATTTGTTTGACTTGAACAACATTAATTTTATGTTGGAAGATATATTTTTACCACCAAAGGAAAACATTAATGTCATCTGTTCTGGTGATACAATAAAGTATAAATTACCTATTAATAAACGCATTTAGAATTTTATTAAAAGTAAATGTTTATTATAAAGGGCCATTAATCAAGAAGCGAGAGAAGCACCAGTTAAAGATTTGTTATTAAAGAAAAAGAGAAAGAAGTCCAAAACAAATGACACGGAAAAAATTATAACACCAGAGGAAACAGAATTATCTGACATTGATACTTCAATAAATAAAGATAGTAGTCATAATTTGGGAATAATAAAACCAAAACGAAAGCGGAAACGTCCAAAAAAAAATTCTAATCTTTTGAATTCAACCATACTTGACGAGAGCACCAATGTTATAAAAAAAGAAAATAATTCGGCATTTAAGAAAATTAGTAAACATATACGATTTGATGAAAATAATGATCCTATTGAAAAGCAAAAAAGTTGTGATATTCAAACAAAGCCGCATATTCAATTTGTTGATAGTATCGAGCAGCTGGATAAGAAGAAGCCTAGACTTATTAAGGGTACATTTAGCTCTGTTACGATAATAAATAAAAATTAGTATTATTTATTTTTAGCCATTGAATATTTATCAACTAATGCTAGTAATTACAAAGGAAATTTTATGCAGGATCAAGAAGACAAAATTTCTGTATCATCCGTAAATGTCGAATTAACGCCTAGCAATGTAGCTAATGCGGATACATTTTCAATTGGTAATAAAAAAGATGGTAAGCTTTTTAAATTGAAATGTATTTTGTTACAAAAATGGATTTCGAAATAAATTTATATAAAAAATTAAATTAAATAGGGGAAAAAATTAGATTATTGCAATTGATAGTGAGAACTTTCAATGAAGTGGATTATATAAATTATGCTTTTAATATCTCAATAATAAGAAATATTCTAAATTATTTTTATTCGATTGATTCTAGGTCTATCCAATGGAATTCATCTAAAGGATAAACAATTTAATCCAAGTTCCAATCAATGTAATAATGATGAAGCTATAATAGAAAAACTTAATGATGAATCATCATCTGGAGGTTTGATTAATTATTGTGGTTCTGGGACTATATCAAGTACATAATTCTTTTAATTTTATTTCTAGCTAAGTCAAATAAAGAAATTGATGAAAATAAAAATGATAGTTTATCAACAAAATTCATCACAGTAGAAAGTTTACTTTCGAAATCACAACCATTTGTTACTATACCTGCTGTTGGTGATTTAATATTGTTTAAGGTAAGTGGATGTTTTTAAGTTAATAATGTAAACATTAAATGACTAAGAAAATTTAATATCGCAAGCTCCTTCGACTTAATGCGCATAATGAACCCACACTATCAGAGTATATTTGTGGAAAATTAGAGGACGTGTATGACGAAGTTTTAAATATATTTATTATTGGTAAATTATTATATGGTTATTTGTATTTATTGTAAAGTAAAAATAGTGGTTTTTATTTCTTGCATTGCATTTAAGATGGACATGAAGAAACGAAAGATCTTGATGGGAAACATTCGCTGGCCGAAAGAAACGAAAGTGATGATTATCTGTTATTGACATTAGAGGAAATGTTTGATAAAAAAGTTTTTCCAATGTAATTTATTGAAAATATAAATAGTTATGATAAACATTGTCAATAACTAGGCAAAACTTATTGCTATAACAATGGTTCGAATATTATGCGAGATTCTGAATATGAATAAAACGATTGAAATAATTCAATTTTAAATAATAATATTTTTGACTGTTGGAAAATTTCTATTGCAGAAATAATATTATTTTACTAGTAAAAACGTTAGTATAGAATCGTTAAAAATGCATCCATTTAGTGCTGTCAGTGAAAATTCAGGTTCCGAAAGTCTATAGTAAAGTTTTATGATGGTATAAGACGAGACATCGTAGATATGTGAGTTTATCTATCTCCAGAAGTTATAGAACGCGGTTGATTCTATTTCAGTCTTTAATTTTCGAGTATCAAAGTAAATTTTTTTTAATTTAAGAAATAAAAATTGAATATAGTGAAAAGTAATAACTTGAAAAAAAAAACATCATTTATTAATCGATAATTTTTAGTTTATTTTGTTTTCTGTTAAAAATTACTAGTTTTTAATCGGTATAAAACTAAAATATCATTTATTTAAAGAAACATTTTAATAAGCTTTGATTTTTATTATTGTTATTACAATAGTTAAAATGAAATGTATGTATATATGATGTTAGGGATTAAAGCTTTCACTTCACTTTTAATTTACTAGATAATTATTGTTAGCCTATTTTCGAACAACTAGTTTGATTACGTTCAATTTAGCTAATTTTCTTTGATAAATCATTACAATTGCAAAAAAATAACAATCATTGCAAAAAATTATTATTTTAATAAAAAAAATGATAGTAATATTATGATATTTGAATACTACTTCACCAAATGATGGAAAACCATTTCGATTTAATTGTTCTTTATTCATCTGTAAATGTACTTTAAAAACATAGGCGAGTGAGTGGTTTCGAATATGTGATATCCCTAAAATTTCTTAGGTCTTCTCAGCACATAATAACGAAAGTATAACTTCTCTTTAATTTAAAGGACATAGGTACACAATTGAGTATATATAACAGCATAATCAATATAGCATAATTGAACGAAATTAACATTATTAGTACCAATATTATATAATTAAAAAAACGAAAAAAACTAAAATCTTTTAATGTAATAACTTTTTATTATGCTGTTAAAAGAAAAAACTATAAAATGTAAATTTAAATTTAATTGATCATTTTTATAAAATATTCCCTACATCACAAAAATCTTTTAATTTGTAAATACGTTCTTTTAAAATTTGTAAATATGTTTTAGCTAAAATAAAAAAATGTATATTTTTCATAACTAATGATATGCAAGTCAAAATAGCATTAATTGTGTAAATTTGCTCAGTTCTTTTTAAAACTGACACAACTCTTAATTTAGTATAAATATAGTACTTTTTTTTTTTTTACATTATGATTGATTATTAAATTAATGACTACTCAAATTAATTCAAATAAAAACTAATTAAATGTTCACTGACATGAAAAAAAAAATTAATCAAAAACTATGGTTTAAAGTACGTTCACAGAATTAATAAATAAACATTTTTTGTTGGTTTTCCTTCTCAGTACATTATGAAGCAATAAATTTCTCTTAGTTAATAATTTCAATATAAAGCTTATACTAATTATTATATATCTAAGCGAAAACTCCCTGCACAATACGGAATGCAAAATATATAATCAATTATAGAAGAAATGTTACATAGTATACTTTTTGAAAAGAATCTCAATAATTTAATAAATAGAAAGGATTCATTACAATGATAACTATAATAGTAATAAAATTTAATTTTCTATTTTTTTGTTAATTAAATTAAATATGCCCTGTCTATAAATAATAAATATATCATTCATATATTAATTTAACTAAGCTAATAATTAATAAAATGATAAACAAAATTTTTAATTAAAATGCATAAATTTTTTGTAATATGTATCTAAAATATTTAATTCGATTCATTTCGTTTCTTATATGATTAGAAAATAAAAATAAATTTAATATTAAACAACAACAGCACCAGCCTCAGATCGGCTTATTGGAAGATCAGGACAATTTCTCCATGTATCTGTGTATGGATCGTAGCATTCAACAGAGCTGAGTGTTGTCTGAGCTCGATAGAAATTTTCCTCACATGTCTATAATTGAAAATAATGTTAATTTGATGCAGTTTAATATTTATCGTATGCAAAAAAAAGAAAAGGAACTGTTTAACCTCAAAAATAAATAATAATGGTATACGACAATATACATATTATATTTATAATACCTGATCACCGCCGGCTACGTATAAGCAACCATCGGCTGCTGCAACTGCTGGAATTGAACGACTCACAGACATTGGAGACACTAGTGACCATTTATCATCGTCAAAACTATATTTTTCAACAGTTCGTAAAACGTCTTGTTGACTACTATTACCACCGACAACGTATAAATGTCGATCTAAAATTGCAACGCCCATTTGGCAACGTGCAGTTTGCATTCGTGCCAAAGGTGTAAATTCTCCAGTCACCGGATTATAACTAAATTTTGTATTGGGAACAATAAGTAGATCATTTATAAAAAAAATATGTTGAATATCAGATATATAGAATATTAGACCTTATTAAATCTGGTAAATAACGACTGGATGTATTGCAACCGCCCACAATATAAATTAGGCCTTCAAAACTAACTACTCCCATACTAAATTTTGGCTCTGGCAAATTTCCGACCATACTCCACTGATTTTTAATAGGTTCGTATGCTTCCATAGATCCACCAATGTCGACTCCAATCCATCCGCCAATTGCCCAAAGAGTTTCACCGACGGTACAGAGACCAAATTCACAACGTGGTGTTATCATTGGAGCGATCGGTTGCCAGTTATTGTTTTGCGGGTCGTATACTTCACCGTTGGCTAGTATTTGACTACCTCGTTCACCGCCAACAACATAAATTTTACCATTTAGTGCAGCAACTCCTGGTAAAATTCTTCCAATCTCCATTGGTGCAGTTTCGCTCCATTCACGACGAAATATATCGAATTTGGCAACTGTTTCGAAAATACTATCCGGTCTGTCGAAACCGCCCATTTCGCGACGTGATCCTCCAATTATATAAATACTTTTCTTTGCCGATAGTCTGGGATTGACCCGTAATAAAACCAATTGTCCTCTTTTCGAAGATAAATCCTTACGAACCGATCGTAGTGCTACCTTTAGTGACATATCGCCGCATTCGTTAATGGCTTGATCAATATTGCGCACCGGAACTAAGGCTAAACGGACATTTGATAATATATCGAATACAAAACGCCGTCTCTGTACCACACAGTGTTTAATCCATCGTAAGGCCGCTTGAAACACTTGCGCCTCACTGTCTACGAGTAAATATTCAGATTTTAACAGTCGGGATAGAAGAGTTTGCGGAGTATCCAGGAATTCATCTTCCAGTGTAACCTAAAAAGAATTAAATACGTTATTGTTAATTGACGTATTAATGTAAACAGGAGAAAAAAGTATTTCGGGTATATATATATATACATTAAAAAAAAAATTGGAAATGTTATGCTTTCTTTAATTAAATTCAATGGATATCAAAAACAATAATTCATTTGTTTGTTGAAAAGTGAGCAGCCAATGTTTATCATAATGAATTCTCGTTAATATTTGAATAGATATGGATATTCCCTTATTGATTATGAAGAAACTTTATATATTGGCATTATATTATACTACTTATAAATATTAAAACCTTTAAAACACAGTAAATAATATAAAGTAAAATGTATCACTTACAAGTGGGAAATGTGTATAAATATATTTAAGAGCATTTTCCGCTAAAGATTCACAATTATGATCTTCGGCAAATCGTAAAATGCCAATCGCATTGGTTGCATGCAATTCTCGACAGAGGAACTCGCAACAGCCTTCAACAACTTCTGGCAATTGAATCATATCAGCTGCGGCTAACAATTCCTGTACATTAACCTAAAATGAAGATATTTTTAAAAAAATTTCTTCGTATGATTTGTAATTATATTACTTGGGTTATGATAATTTTTCCTGTATACATAAATTCGAGTAAAATTTTGAGTATTTCTGGTTCGATAGTGTGTATTACAACGGATTTCTGTTTATTTTCGCTAAGTCCTAATTCGGGCCGGAACATGGCTTCAAAGTAAGCACTGGCTGCACTAAGAACAGCACGATGTGCGGATAATGCTGTCTCTCCTGCAATTATTTCAACATCGCAGAACCGCGACTCTTCGCGCAGAGCATTCAGATTCATAAGCACTTTTTGCGGATATTGGGCATTGGAATATGGACCGCATTCGACTGTTGATCCATTTAGAGGTGCTCCATTTGTAGGTGCATTGTCACATCGGGCATATTCATTGTGTGGAGTATAACTTTTCAAAGGCGGCATTTTCGATACCAGAAAATTGTTATATTTGTTTGATTATATATTGTGAATCCTGTGAAAGCAATACTGGAGAGTTTCACCTCACAAGCTTGTGTGAATCATGGAAAATCATTAAAATGGAATACGTCTCTCCTTCGTAATATGTTATTCTACTTAGTTATCAGGATTTTTATACCACAAATTATTGCTTCGTGGAAGTATAAATTTGTCAAAATGTGACATAAAACACTACACTTTATAAACGCCCAACAAATCAACTCACAGCTGATCTTGATTTTTCTCTGAACTGTCATAATTAAATTGCATAAAAAGTCATTTGACTTAACAATTACACTGTTAACAATAGCAACTGAGGAGTCCTCTATTGGACAATGGCAGTTCGAAATTTTTGTCAAAAGATAAATTACAGTTGTTTAGAAAATTTGTACACTGTATTAAACCTTTATTTAATTAATAACATTTTTCATAACAACGAACTTAAGTAGATTCTTATAACAATAACAATTGCTTACATTAAATATTATCATCGTTCATATGATGAATGTGAGTCAGAACGGTTTATTAATTTCCACTCTTAATCTTTGGTACATTTTCTGCAAATATGTCCAGTATGAACCTATTGAATTTAACGAATCGTAGTCGAACTTTTTCATGGCTTCTAATTGCTCTCTCTGTAAATGGAGATTTTTTAATGTTTTATTTATTACCAACAAATCAAGTGGTGAATTTAAATCATTTATAGGATAGTCACAATATTGAATAGATATTATGATAAGGAAGTAAAAATGGCCAATTCTAAAAGATTTTCATTAAAAATTTGTGCTTCTAAATTGAATTTTCAATTTGGTAATCAAAAATTTCGTTCTCAAATCATTTATTGTGAATATAGCTTCTAAAATTAAGTTGAATGAATAATTTTTTTTAATTTTATAAAATAAAGTTAAAATTCTTCTTTGTTTAAATTTTAATATTAAAAATACAATGTATCTTAGTTTATAATTTTCACGATATATTAAATTTTCTAATATCCTGTAATACCATATTAATAAAGATGGGCACTGAGATGTCGTAGCGCCGAGTAACTTTATTTTTAGCACAAATTTTATTTTTTCAACACAAATTTTATTGTATACAAATACATAAAATGAATTTTCAGTATTGCTGTTAATTTTAAGATCTAATTTTACTGGTTAAATATAAATATGCTAATTGTGGAAAGATACTCGGAATTGTTGTGCAATAAACATCGGAGTAATTTTTACCAAAGAAATGTAGTTTTATAAACTTGAAAATATTGCATAGAAAACGTATGCGTTCCGTCTTCGATAACTCAATACACATTTATTAATTATAAATTGTGGTCTTATGGAAAAAAATATCTAAAATTAATTAAAAATTCAACATACAAAATAGCTTACCTGTAATTAGAACTAATTAGAAAATACATCCAAAATATTAAACTAATTAAATTTTAATACTCACCGCAAATATTTGTGCAAACTCATCCAAAATAATATTATCGTGTGCATAGATATCTTTATTAATCTTCTCAATTAAATGTGTTTTAATAACAAACGATGCCCCTGCATCTGTAGATTTAATAATTATACAGTTGTCTAATTCTTTATGCTCGACATGAACATTTTTATTTAGTACGAATAATGTGAGATTATTGTCATGATTCGAAAATTTGTTGAATTGAAATATTTCCGACAAATCTTCTCTGCTAAAGACCATAGGAGTTGGAATCTTTGTAATGCAATGTCTCGTGGAAAAAGCATTAGAATCTAGAAGATGATTTTGTTGCGTTAGTTTAATAATAAAATTGTTAATAGTATTGGTTTTCGAATCCTGGAATAACATTTTTGATTTTGATGAAATTATCTCTTTCAAGTGAACTTGTATTAATGATGAAGGAATATGAATACACAAAGAATCGTTAACATCGTGAACTAATGATATTATGTCGACGGTTATTCTTGGTAATATGAAATATTTCAATTCTTTCACATGTAAAATAATATTGAATGGTTCGTTTATGTAATCGGGAATAATTCGAATACATCGAACTTGCTGAGTTTCGCCATCAAGATTTATTAGTAAATTCCACATTCCACTCTTGAAAATTTTACTTGGCGTTATTTGAACTAAAACTTTTATAAAATATGAATCTTTGGAAATGTTCATACTATCTTCGGGAAAAAATGTTGTTAGCCTATCTGTGTTCGTATCCGTTATTGGCATTTGTGCACAATATGTAATCTGCGCTGTTAATAGGTCCTTGTACAAATATTTATTTTGTGCAATCGATAATACTTCTTGCTTCAGTAATTCTTTTTCAATTTTCTCGTTAATATTTTTCGGTTCCTCTGATAAATACAGCAAATCGATCATATCTCTTTGGAAAATTTTTATTTTCTCCGGTGTTAGTTCATACAATTCTTGAGATTTCTTTTCAGATTTTGAACTTCCAAATTTAATGCGATAAAAAATATTATTTTCACTTAAACAAATTAGCTTCTTAAGAGATTTCGAATACGTTAAGGCTGCAATTCCTCGCACCGGCTTTTCATTTTTTATAATTCCTAGGATGTGATTTTCGTCATCATAGAGTAAGTAAACTTTTACGACTTTATAGCCGTCTGAGTAATAGAAGCAGGTTTCGTCGAACGTTATTGAAACAATATTCGAACAAAGAATTTCCAAATTCCGTTCAATGGTTTCAGATAACTTCGAAAGGTATAAAATCTCGATAGCTCCTGAACTCATAAACAGTAAAATCGTTTCCATTTCTTCTAAATAACGTATGCAGTCTATATTTCCTGAAACTGTATGTAAGAGAATTATTTCATAATCACTGGGATCGTCTGTACTATTGCTGTACACACAGAATAAACTGTTAGACATAGTAAAAAAGAAAATCTCTTTTATATTATCCACCGTTTTTTTAACTATTTTACTAAGAAATTGCTTATTTGTAGCATTTACAACAATGCAGATTACATGAAATGTTTGCTCAGAATAGGAACTATTGAAGATGTTCTTTTCATCGAATGTTAAGTTGAAAACGTTACATCGATCATGTAATTCAGATACATCTGAGAAATCTGGGTATGTTTCCAAATAAATCTGCTTAGAATCAGTGTCCACCCGAATAATAGCAAAACCCTCGGTGCGGGAACAAAAACATCGGATCCCATGTAAATTGTTCAATTTCTTGAGACTCTTACACGATGCAAAATAGAAAATATTTCCTTCCTTAGTTAAGCATATAGTATTCTTTTCGGTTGTTATTATATCGTGCATAATTTCACTGAATGACATTTTATAAATATCCACTAATGAACTAGCGTTGCCAGTCTTTTTAAAAATACACGTTATGATTGAATTAAATCCCCATGCAACAAATACAACTTTGCTTTTACTAGCATTACTAAATAATCCCAATGGATAAAATAATGTATCATCAATTTTCCAATTATGAAAATTATCCATATTTATATTTAATGTATTAAAAAAAAGGAAAAACAATATGCACGGAAGGCGCTTAAATATAAATATTGACTTAGACGGTCTGTCAACTAATTAATTGTTTTCAAAGTACAAGCGCTACCGCCAAAATAACATTTACTTACGTTCCACCTTTGCTATTTGGATTTCGATATCCATATTTTTTCTCTAAAGGTTGTCTAAATTTAAAAGAAAAAACATTAGACAAAACAGTAAAAAAATTTTATTTTAAAACCAGTATTAATGTTTTAACAAATTAAAAATTAATGTTGTGTGGATTTTTGTCCAAATTTTTGTTTGTGAAATGATGAACTTCAGTATTTATAAATCAGAATGAAGCGTCATTAATAAAAGTTTTTTAAAAGACGAAAAGCAAAAAAAATTGCTTTTCAGTAATTATTTACAGTGCTCCAAACACATGGCTTTATTTATGTATTTTCAACAGTGTGCTGAATAGCTGAGCTAGGTTTACAGTGACGTTTGCAATCTTGAAGTTAGATTTAGATATTTTATTCTGTTGGTGACAGCAGAATTTTTATTTTATATTTGTCAAGAATATATAATAAAGATTTGGGTTGTGATAGTATAAATTTTTAGTAAAAAACCATTAAGTACTTTTGGATTATTCGAAAGAGTGAAAATTCGCGTTTTTAAGGGCAGTATGACGACCGTACTAAACAGATGCGTCGTACGTGGTGTAACCGCAAGAAAGGTAAATTTTATCATAGATGAACTTTACTATTTGTAAATGATATAATAAGTGCCTAAATGGGAAGTAAAATATTTGATATTATGGTTGCTAGGTTATGCCACACGATGAATTTATGGAACGCATTAAGAAAACACTGTATTATGGTTCGGGTACAGCCTACAAGAATATGGCGGTAAGCAGTCCTCTGGCAGAATATGCATCGGAATTATTTTCCGAGCCTCATAAAGGACACTCATTAAATCGTTTAAACAAGATTACTGCTGGCAGTGTTAGGACCAATCCATGCTCACTTATAATGGCACTCATTTATTTGGATCGTATGCAGGCTACCGATCCAAACTACGTGAGACGGATTACACCATCAGAACTTTTTATAGTGTCAATGGTAATTGTGTAATACTAGCTAATATGATTACATAAAGTGGTAGTAAACGTTCGGTATTTACGATGAAAATTGGAAATCGACGTTTGAATAACCACTGTTATGCCAGAAATGTATTATAATTTTTATTGTGGTTTGCTTGCTCTTAGATGGTTTCAACAAAGTTCTATTGCGGTCACGATGAGCAAATAGATTTAGCTGTATGGGCGAAAGAGGGCAATATGTCGGAGGAGCGTATTAAGGAACTTGAACTAGAATTTCTTTTAGCAATAGTAAGAGAAATTGCAATGGAAAATTTTTAAATATTTTGAAATATATAATTAATTTTTAGGAATGGAATGCTTACATATCGAATGAACAATTTTTTTCAAAATTAGCTGTTGTTGAGAAGATTTTAGCGCACAGGGAAGGTATACGGCGCGGTTGGTTAACATATACCGAATTGCTCAATTTTTTGCCACCATTTACGTTAGCAAAGTTTCTCTGCAATAGTATTACAGTAATGGCGGTCAGTTATGCTGCTAGTGTTATAACAATAGCTGGAGCATTCTTCTTAGTTAGCCAAATACCTGGAAATGCCTTATCGCAAGTGTCTACTGATACGCAAATAAAAACAAATACATCAACGCTGAACTCCGACATAGACAGTACAACTGAGGCATTATCAACTGCAACTGATACAGTTGAATATTGCGATATTCGATATTACAATTTCTGTGCATTCGAAAAGAGCAACTATGATGATTTACAAAAACTGCATAATGAATCTGATGAGAAGAAAGTTTCTAGACAGAAAAATAACGAAGTGGGTGGACCTCTTATAAATTTCAACGAAAATTACCTGATGAAAGAGATTCGTATCGGTATGGATAGTGGAATTAATTGGCATCGATTTAAGGATAACAAAAGTGATTACGAAGAAGACGATGCTGAATATAATCTTTGCGGAAATTGTACAGATACGAGCCATTGCACAACATTTAATTGGCATTCACCAAATTCATGGTTGCAATATCCTGTTATATGGTTTAAATACATTTAGTAGATGTATAATAAGGAACCGTTCGAGAGTTGGGCCATGTTTTGTGACCACCAAAGAAGATATCGTAAAACACTAAATCATCATATAAATTTTCTATTATTAGTAAATTAATTCCATACTAATTATCGTCGGTGTCTTCCACGGCTCTATTCTTTAAAAAAATACGACTTAATATTGAAAATAAAATAAAAGGTTGCGTAATGTTACTTAGTTATATAAATGAATCATCAGAAAATCAGTCAATCATTGAATGTATATAATATACAGAAAATTATTTATAAAGTACTATGGAATATATTTTTTACAATATATGAAAATAATAAATTTGTAGAAAAAAAATTAAAATTATGATTATTTATTGCCCATTTTGATGCTGGTTGAGAATTAAAATTTATTGGTTTTTTAACATTGCAAGAATGTGATATTTATGTATAGGAATAATAGACGTTGAAATAGTCAGTAAGGCGGTTAAGAAAATTTTTCCTTCAGCCGCTGTATTCAAGTGTGAATTTTTGATGAACATGATATGCTTCAAATTGAATTATGAAATTTGTTAACAAAAAGCATAGCAAAGTACTCAATTTCAGCATAAAACGAAAATCGCACATGTTTCTTTTAAATTGTCCAATTTTTGGAAGATTTTATGAAATACGATGAACGCAGATTTTAAATCGAAAACCTTTTCATAATTATTATATTCATATAAAACTAGTTTCAAAACAATCAATCTATCAATTTTTATTAAAATACTGATAATGAAATATCCGTATATCCATAATAATAATGCAAAGGGAATACTAAATAAAAATCATAAAAATTAAGATTGAAAATAAAATGGAGATTTTTCTGTTTATTAAATATCTTTACTATTTATGAAAAGCCTGAAAAGAAATGTTGGTAAAGACTAGAAGTGAAAATTTCATGTAGTTTTTGTGATCGTAACTTTTATCCTGATTTGAATGAAGCAGCCTTGGCACCACATGATAGCACATTTTCGATATCATCGCAGCTCTGAATGTCCTCGTTGAAGGCACGACCCTCACCGCAAGCGTGTTGTCTCGGTTTTCCATCAATGCATAGGTAATAGTGTTGGCAATTATTATTTGATCTGTAGAAATGTTGTTCTGGTTCGCCAAGCAGTTCGGATTTAGCAACTTGTGGGCACTTGAAGTTTAAGAAAGCTTCAGCGTTACAAGACTCAACTTGATCGGGCCATTCGCACAGATAGGTTGCTGGATTAAACGCTAAACTATCTGGGCAGTCAAAAGTAAATGCTTGACCGTTGACACAGTTTTTAAATTGTCCACAATTATTGGCATCTCCAATTTTGAAATATCCAAACTGATGTGGGCATTCATCTGTTGGCTCAGCTGAACGTAATTTGGAACGAGCTCCGCACTCGACATCGATAGGATAGTGGCATGGGTATGCAAATGGGTTGTCACTTTCCTTAAACAATAAACCATCAGGGCATGTTTTCTCCTCTGCAACACCGTTGATGCATTCAATATAGGCATCACATTGTCCAGCAACAGGGAAACGGCCATTCTTCTCTGCGCACTGAGAATTACCTTAAATTATATGAGAAAGAGAACGTTAACACGTTTATATTTTTAAACAATTATTTATGTACGATAATAAAAACAGCTGTGCATATTCCTAAACGATGATTTTATCTGCACATGTATGAACAGCATTTTTCTTAATTTAAATTTCTACATTAACATTATCACCAAAATGGAAAGAAAGTTATCTGTATAATTTTTGCTTGTAATCTCATATTAAAAATGTACCATGGCACTGCATCTATTTTAAGTGAATATTTGAAGGAAAAAATCTCTGCAAGAATCAAAGTTTGGAAGAACTATTTTGTACTATTCAGCAAGTGTGATGATAAAAACCATTAACCGAATAACGAAATAACTATCCGAAATTATTAAAAAAAAATATAATTAAAGACGTGGCACATAAAATTGGATTTGAGTACTTATATTACTTGAAATGATAACAAAATAAACATGTTAAAATTCTGATAATTATGAGTAGACATTTGCAATATTGCAATCAATTCTTTTTATTCATAGATTTGAAAATCTTTACGATTAAATGGCCTTTTTCTGTTTAATTATTTCGAAGCGTTATAAACTTAATTGGAAAAAAAATAAAAGAAATAAAATATTTCTTAAAATTTTATTTTAACAACTTAATAAAATATTTGAAATGATTCGGACCCATTACTGGACTAGATAAATTTATTACAAAGACTTTATTTAATATTATTGTTTTCAATATAATTATTATTTTTTCAATTAATTCATTTTACTATTGATAAAATTAATTGTGTCGAAGCTCATTGCTTGCTACACATCCAGGAACTTCCTCAGCATCATCACACTTCTGTATATCTTCGTTGAAAGCTTGATCTTCGCCACATGTCAGAAGTCTTGGTTTTCCAGAAATACAAATATAGTATTCTTGACAATTGTTGACTGAACGGAAATATTTGACATCATCACCATCATTGAAATCGGAACGTCCATTAGCGGGGCACGAAAATCCTAAATATGAATCAGCATCACAATCTTCAACTTGATCGGCCCAATCACAGCGATAGGTATTTTCGTCGAAAGCCAGTCCTTGAGGGCAATCAAATTCGAAAGCTTGTCCAGCGGCACAATTCTTAAATTTACCACAATTAGTGCCATCTCCAATTTTATAGTAGCCATATTGACGTGGGCACTGCGGAGTTGATTGTGGTGGTTGAAGATTTTCTCTACCTTCGCACGATACATCAAGCGGATATTGGCAAGGGAATGCCTTTGGGCTCAGGTCAGCATTGAAGACGAGTCCATCGGGGCACAGTTTCTCTTCTCCAACTCCATCGACACAATCAATGTAAGCATCACATTGTCCATTGACGGGGAATCGTCCATCTGCTTCCGGGCATGCTTGGGCATTACCTTTAAATAGGCCATAACTCAGAATTCACTCACATCCAATATAAAAATTGTTATATTTTATTTTTCTTTGTGATATTTTTTTTTTTTATAGATTATATAAAATCATCATACGAGTATATTTATTATAATAGATAACGTGCATTTAAATAATTTTTCACCACCAAATCATTTTTAATATCACACAAGAAAAATGCAATTTTATTCCGTTATACAAACAAAATAAGCATAACAATAATAACGCATAACACTAACAAAAAATAAATATTTTTTACCAAATTATTACATGCAAATACCAAATAACTATTTTAATGATTTCCTTTTGCATAAGTGCAGACATTAACGTACAAGTTCATCCGATTATCCGAATAACATTTCTTAATATATTTATAAAAACTCTCAATTAAAGGTATTTTTTCCCTCTATAATATTAATGCATTTATTTACGTGTACTAATAAAGAAAATATTATTAGGAAGAGTAATTGAAATTTAAACTGGACTTATGAAATCTTTAATAACTTATGCTATTAACGCTACACATTTTAAACTCTACTCGTGCTTAATAGCAAACATTTTACATATTTTCAATCTCTTACACATAGTCGTTATCATATACAATATTAGTTCGAATAATAGAAATCATTACAAAAATATTCTATTTGTATATATAAATGCTGGTAGCGTTTTTATTACCAATATTTACTACATGGAAATTAAGAAGTCCCAACTTGCTTATCTGGATAAATAATTAAATATCCAATCAATAATTTGGTATTAAAAAAATGTTAAATCAGCAACATTTAGTTAAATACTTGTGATAAAGTCAATTTGAAAAATGCAACAACTTTTAAGCAACTAAAAGTAATATACGTGTAATTTAGAATGATTATAATCTTTAAAAATACTAGGACGATTATTTTAAATTAAAAATGAAATGATTTTTATAATATTAAATGTAATTTAACCCAATAAAAAAAAATCCAAATACTCCTCAAGCAATAGTCTGCATGACACAAATGTCTGTCATACGGTTGCATGGCATGCAACGTATACCATATGTACCTTCCTTACCATATTTTCATATGGCAACAGACAATGTCATGTGACTACGTGCGCTTCATACTACATTGCATGCCAGTTTCTGTAATGTAAAACCATGACTAATCTTCATATGTGCTTCTAAATCCTCAAAATGAACAATATAAGCATGACAATTTTCTTATCCGTTTTATATGGAGAACATTTTAAAAATTCTAATTTCAAGTGATGACAGAACATCACACAACACTTCGAAATGGTTTTTCAAAAACAATTATTATAATCGAATTATTCGAAGATAATTGTTATTATAATATATGAAAAAAATTATCATATAAGTATGTACATATTGGTATAAATATTCATATATTTTTTTATTATAATATTTAATTAAAAGTATTTTACCAAATGGAAAAAAAAGAAAACAATTTTACCGACGAAACATTAGGAAATGGAATGAAAAACCAGACGAACAGAATTCAAACATAATTCCGAATCGTCCAAAAGATGTTCTGACAAACAGAGAGCACCCGATCAACTCTGCACAAGCCGATGACAATCAACATTCCAATTGTTGGTGTCAAAAGAACACGGAAAAGTGTCTGCAAATTCCTCAATCGCTCTTCCTGATTTTATGCACAAAACTTTGTTCCGCAGCACTGCAGATTGAAAAGTGGCGAAGGATAACAAATGCAAATGTGTCTTACATCAAAATCTGCTTAATATTTGCTAATATTTTCTATCAAATGTAGTGATTACTTTGATTCGTTCCAAATATATCAATTTCTTATAAAAATTTCAAACAAAATTAAAATTTTTTTATCCTTAATAATGCCTGATTGTATGAAATTTTTCTATTTCTCTTATAACTTTTGATTCTTGAAAAATTAATGCAAAAAAAAAATTAAGTGTAACTATTCCAATTTTCTAATTTTATTTCTAAATTAAAACTTATTTTAATTGCTAGACATTAATTTTTCTCAAATGACTTTTTAACATTTCTTTTTGAAAATAGACGTCTTTTATCTTTCGATATTGTATTTGTATTTTTTAATAGCTTACATAGGTTCAAATAATTTTTATGTTGTGCAAATTTTCAACTAATTTTCATTAGAAAAAAAATTATTTAATTCAAAAAATTGAAAATTTTTAAGACACTAGCTAAAAGCAGGCGTGCGCTGCTGTGCCCCTCAATCAATAAAACATTTGAGTTTTAAAGTCTTAAATATAAGACTTTATTGTAATGCAAGTGGGTATTTTTTGGTGCTCCTCCTCTGGAGGAAATACCGTATAGTTGACCAAGGGCAAAGCAAGCATTTTCTAAATTCAATCCAGCAACACTTGGGCTTTGTTGATTGTTATTACGAAGGCAAGGCGCACTGGAACCTGAAATCGCTAGAAATCGAATTGGGGTATCGCGAATTTTGAATTTTTACTGTTCAAAAAGTATCGCGAATTTTGAATTTCCGCGGGTTGCGTATATTCGATTTTCGATTTTTTGTGGCGTTACGTTGGTACTCATGTCTCTCACTTATGCCGACAAGTTCGGCCATTTTGAATGTTCAGTAAATTTTTGACAGTTGCTTTGCTTGCACGTGTTTTGGCTCGTCTTCGATTTTTGCCCATTCCAAAAAATGGATCAAAGAATCTGTATCAAATTTTGTGTGAAAAACAAAATTAATTGCGCGGACGCATTCCGAATGTTGACTTTGGCATATGGTGAAGCCTACCTTGGCTGAACAAGGATTGGAGAAAACGTTGGCACAAGTGTATAATATCTGGTCGGGATTACTTTGAAATGGACAAAATAGATATTCATCAATAAATGAATAATTTCTGAAAAAACACAAAATTCGCGATATTTTTTGAATAGACCTTGTATATTATTTTACAATAAATAGTTTCATTACAGTGCCATTTTGGCGACCAATTAGAGCAAAATGGGCAGCGCAGAAACACTCCCCGTACCCAGAAATCTTTATATACAAATTTTCATGATGATCAGTTGACTTGTTTAGGAGTCTATAGGGAACATACAGACAGAAAAATATTCATTTCAGTTCGTATAAAAATTTATATAAACACATAAAATATTCTAGAAGAAAAAATATTTAATCCGATTCAATCTATAATCCAATCAATGAAAATATAACTCTCTTGCTCGTTTAAAGTATATAAATAACACTGTAATACTGTTAAATATGCATCTATTTCTAAAGAGTATAACACGAACCTATATTTCTGTCTAAAAGCACACCTACCTATTTAAAGTATCGCTAAAAATGCTTTGCAATTCTTTTATATTTATTGAATAGCTCCTTCTCCCAATCAACATAAATATCCATTTAAGTAAGTATGAAGATTTACAACGATATGCGGTTTGAGAAACCATCATCAATCACAATACTGCATTAAGCATTTAGAAATGTTATCGCGGAATACCGATTTTTATTATTTCAGTAAATAAACAGAAGTCAATTTCAGTATCTCTACTTAATATGAGTAGCTAAAAGAAATGATGACGCATTGTTAAATAAGGTACGAGAATAAAATATTTATACAATTTAAATGTTAATTTTTTATAAATTAAATTTAACTTATAAATTGCATAAACCTATAAGTAAAAGACATAAAATAGATATTTGAGACTTGATCTTCTTAAATGGGAAAAAATTAATATTTATCTTGAGTTTTGTTTTTAAATACGTGTTAAGCATTTGTTTCAGCAATGACCTCATAATTTAAACCAAACCATTTTCCGCTGAGCCATTTGTTCATATTCGAAAATAGGAAATAATCGCTGTGGCATAAATGGGGCGAATATGGTGGATGCAAAAGCAATTCGTATCCTAACTCATGGAATATACTTGTAGCCATGGAAAATATGTTTCTTTACTATATGCGGACGTTCCGTCTTGATTTCGTTATTATTCCTGTTGGCGTTTTTCCTTCTTTAACATGGTCAATGAAGATTATACGAGGGTCGTTCAATAAGTCCTTCCGAGAAATTGCGCTCGTAGTGTCGGTAAAGATTTTTTTTGTAAGTAGCATTATCGACAGGAAAGCTGTCAAAATTTCAGCTCGATCCATAGCGTAGGTCAATTTCTATCGTCGATTAAAGTTAACGACATTTATTTGTGTATAACAATGGAAAAAAGCGAGTTTAGGGCTGTCATCAAACATCTCCATTTGAAAGGCTTAAGCCCGAAAGAAATCAAAGCCGAGTTGGATGCAGTTCATGGCACATCTGCATCTGTGTTTGCGACGTTTTACAATTGGGTGAATGAATTTAAACGTGGCCGTTCATCCACAAAAGATGAACATCGTTCAGGATGCCCAGTTGAGGGGTCTACTCCTGAAATCATCGACAAAATCCACGATCTGATTTTGAACGATCGGCGAATTAAAGTGCGCGAATTAGTTGAGGCCACGGGCATATCACAAGGTACAGTCGCTTCAATTTTGCATGAAAAATTGTCTGTGAAAAAAATTTCGGCAAGATGGGTGCCGCGTTTGCTCTCAGAGGAGAATAAGCGCAATCGTGTAGTGCACTCTGAGGCTATGTTGGCACTCTTTTATCGCAATCCTGCCGAATTCCTTCGTCGATATGTCACTGTGGAAGAAACCTGGATACACTACTACACTCCAGAAGCGAAGAGACATTCATCACAGTGGATTTTAAAGGGTGACCGGGCTCCGAAGAAGGCAAAAACTGTGCCATCGGCCGGCAAGGTGATGGCCACGGTCTTTTGGGATTCGCAGGGCATCATTTTTATCGACTACTTGGAAAAAGGAAAAACAATAACAGGAGCGTATTACGCGTCGTTATTGCAACGGTTGAGCGAGGAAATCAAAGAGAAACGCCCCCATCTGAAGAAGAAAAAAATCCTCTTGCATCAGGACAATGCGCGTGTGCACACCTGCGCTGTTTCCATGGCCAAAATTGTGGAATTGAGAATGGAATTGTTGCAGCATCCCGCTTATTCACCACATTTGGCCCCGAGTGACTATTTTCTTTTACCCAATCTGAAGAAATGGCTTCGCGACGGTTCACTTCCAACGAGGATAGAATAGTACACCGATTCGATAAATCGAATGACAATAGCACTTTTTGTCGATAGAAGAGTACACCGAAAAATTTATTTTACCAATTTAATTAAACTTTTTTCATATTTTCTTAGAAGATTTCAAAGAGCAATTGTTTGTTAAAGATGTAATTTTTCTATATTTTTTAAAAATCAATAAAAAAAAGTAAACAATTTTTAAAGATGGCAAATCGAAACTGCATAAATTGGAATTTTTAATTAGTGTAGAAATAGTAAAAGAGAAACTTTGAACTGAGCGCAGATGAACGAACGTAGACGATCAATGCAAGAGAATGATGACATAAGTGACCGTGAATACGTAATTCAATCGAATGCCGCTAGGTGTTCTTCGCCAAATGTCAAAGAGTGTAAGTGAATCGAGATAACGAACAGTGAAAGTAAAAAGTTAGCTTTTACCATATTTTGGAATGCAGATGCGATCACACCTTAAGTGAATGGACAAAAATGTGCGCATTTTTTTATCTTCTTGAACAAAATAACATATAATATTGGAAGGATGTGTTTACGTTTGGTATTTTAATTTAATTTGACTATAAAACAGTTAGTTGATTTTTTTTTACGTTTGGTATTTTAATTTAATTTGACTGAAACCGGGCTCAGAACTAGAATTGATAAAATATATTTTGTAATTTAAGACCCGGAACTGATAAAAAGATAGCAAATTATCACGTACGATTATGATTGAAACAACAATATCCACACCGATTATGATTATGATGATTATTCGTATAAAATTATAGATTTTTTAATATTCTATTTTGAATAGGGTAATAAAAATATTTACTTATATTCCTGCTCACATATACTTGTAAATGTAGATGGAAGTTATTTGGAAGAATTTTAATCAGTTAAATCATACCCAAAATTTGTCGAATTATAATATAATTTTCGAAATCAGCTATTATAATTAAAACTAACACATATTTATATTAATAAGTTAATAAAATCGCAGCTGAATTATAGTAGCTTGGTGTAGATTATCTAAATTTTTGAATTTGTTTTTTGAGAACGTAAAAATTAAGAAAAAATTATGATTGCTGAAACAAATGCCTATTTTGAAAAGCTGTAGAGAGCGTATTTTTGGTTAAATGGGATACAAAAGATAAAAAAGTTAGACTAACTGTATCGAACTGAAAAGAGATATTTAGAAATAAAAATGTTTTTTTTTGGTCGAAGCCAGGTATTATTCATACAACCCTCGCACTATCATAGAAATAAAATAGCTGCAATACTACTACTATTAGGATTGCAAGTCGTCGCAGTTTATATGAATGAGTATTTATCAGCTTGTTTTATAATGTCATAACCGATGGTATTTGCAATATTTTCCTCTTTGGTGTGAAGGTGAACTTATCCGATTTTGTAATACAATATCTCACCTGCACCATACGAAGTGCATACTCCAATCCGTTAGCGAAAAATATTTACTCCACTTCGTATTTACGTCTACGATTGTGCTGTTTTAGCTAATATAGCAACTCGTCTATGATTAATATTAACTGAATTGATTGCATTCCAAACCATTCGTACAAATTACAATAACATCATAATTCGTAGTAATATTAATCAATCAAATAAAGAAGAACAGGTAAACATTATTGCACACCTAAAATTTTATACATTTAATTTTAGCGTTGTCATAAATATTGTATTCATTTTCTGTGAATTTTCATAAATTAATCCGATAAAATCTTATAGTTTTCGGTTATTTTTTTTTGTCATACAAATCAGTTTTGAATACGATTAGTTTCTCTTTAGATTCAATGAAGAGAAAATGATATAAAATTAATGATATTCCTTTTGAAATCTAATAAACTTGACCTTGATTTATTTATTTACGACGATTCATTGTTTATTTGATTTGTTGACTTTTACATAAATGTGGTAAACAGAAATACGAATATGATCTTTAAGAGATTTTTGTGGTTATTACGACTATCCACGACGAACTTGTTTATATTAAAAATGATCAAATTGTTGTTAAGAAATTTGTTTGTTTTTTTTTGTTGAAAATCTTACGACATTTTTCTTAAAGGTAATATTGATTGTATATTTAATTATTATTAATGTTTTATAATAATTTCACTGGAAATATTTTAAATCAGCTTATAAGATAGGAGATTTTTCTTAAAAACACAGTTATAGGAGATGTTGAAAACTAATACACTCGTACTTTGTGCTTTGTGGGTGGAATCGTATTTTGTTTCTTCATTTACATAAAATATCTTTAAAGGAATGGAAAGTTAAACAGTCGGTACTATTTGTTAATATAAATAAAAGTTTCGACTTAAATTTTGCTTTAAATTTAGAGTCAAACAGATATCAATAAAAGAAATGAAGGGAAAACATTTTTTTTCAGCTAAAATTGTTGGAATTTTTATTGAAAAATTGATTTATTTAAACTCATAAAATTGACGCTAAATAATTATTTGAAAATAATACCGTAAATTTTATAAGATTAAAGTTGATAGAAAAATTGAAATTGATTGAAAAATATTAGTTAGTTAAACGGAGTTTAAAAGCAAAAAACTCAGTCACAACACTAGACGCGCGTTTGAAACGTGACACTTAAAGCTTTGCGTAGCGCAAAATTTTATTGAAATCGGTGTCGTGTATCAAAAATTATTCAAGTTTAAAAATGGACCAGAATAAAAAGAAAGATCGCTATATTTTACAATGCCGCTATAACAAAGGCGACAAAGCTTTGCAGTCTTATGCAAAAATTTATGATATTTATGGTGAAGGTACTGTATTAAAATCACAAGCACGCAAATGGTTTGCTCGCCTCTTTTCTGGAAATTTCGATGTCAAAGATGAGCTCCGTTCTAGTCGACCAATTACCAAAAAAGTAATGAAATTCTCGAAAAAATTAAGCAAGATCTAAATATTAGCAGTCATGATATACGAGATTATGAATTAAACATTCATCATCAAACCGTTTTAAGCCATTTTCTAAAGACGGGATTCAGAAAAAAACTCTATATTTGGGTACCTCATGAATTAAGTGTGAAAAACAAGATGGACTGACTTAAAATTCGCGACACGCTGCTAAAGCGCAATGAAATCAAGCCATTTCTGAAGTAAATCATAACTGCCGATGAAAAATGGGTAAAATGCGAGAATATTGTTCCAAAGAAATCATGGAAAAAGAGAATTTGAACGATCACAAACTAATTGAAAGCAAGGATTGTTGGCTAATAACGTTATTGGAAGATAATCGTTCATTATTACTGATCCTGTTCGGTCAAACTATTAATTGGGGACTGTATTGCGAGTAACTTGAGAGATTACGCCAAGTGATTGAGAGAAAAAGGGCAGATAAAAGAGAGGTGTCTGGGAAATTTTGATGCATCCCCACCGTATAGGCCAGACATAGCACACTCAGGCTTCCACTTATTTTGATTCTCTGCAAAACTGTCTTAATTGAATCAAGTTGGCTTCAAGAGAGGCCTGTAAAAAACCACACAAGCTTTATATTAATGGAATGATGGCTCTGTCCGAAAAATGACGAAACATTACCAATATTAATGGAGAATATTTGGTTTAGATAAATTGATTTTAATACTCTGATTTAATCGTCTCTATCTTACTCAAAAACACCACGAACTTTTTCGGTTAGTCAATATTTAAAATCTTTGAATATTCATTAGCTGTACCCAATTCTGATTTTACATGGTAGATACACTATGTTCCATAAAAAAACGTGTAAAAAAATACCGTGTAAAAAAAGACATTGTACACATACTTAGAAAAATAGAGGATTGGTTTTAAGACCTTAAAAAAAACAATTCATGAAAGAATGTACATATTCGTATTTTTGATTAGAAAATTAGAGATTTTTTTTCTCGATTCCTTGACTAGTCTGATCTAGGAAGTGTACACAGATTAGACACTATCTGCACTCAATAAGAAAGTAGATTTGGGAGGTTGGTTCCAATTACCCAAAAGTAAATATATAATATCTTAATGTACCTCAACACTGAATATAATAACTTTAAAAGATATAATTGGAAAATGTTTGAAAATCATAAAAATAATAAAAGAGCAACCACACAAGGCACTATTTCGTATCTGTTTGTTAGACTCACCAAAATATTTTCTTTCAGTAGAAAATATGAATTTTTTATAATGGGAAATACCAAATTCAAGATCACACGCATAGTAAATTTAAGTCTATTGAGAAGATAATCGTTCTTAAAATTATAATTTAAAGCATTTGAAAACTTTTAGATTTGAGGTACGCATGGGTAATATTCGTACGTTAAGATGAGTTGAAAACCCGTTTTGAATTGAAAATCAGCCTTACATTAGTATATTAACTAGTATAACTGATAATAATTTATGATGGCCTTGAATCATTAAAAATCGAAATCATAATCAAATTTGAAATTCATTCCTTGAATCAGTTTTGAACAAAACATTAATTATTAATGACCAAACCGAATTGAATCGAGGTACATTTTTACATACTACACTTATTATTCATATGAGAATTTAAAAAATTTTGTTGTTTCTACGAGTCTTTAATATTCAATTATTAAGATGCGATGATTTCGAGGAAACTTGAATTCGCAAACATTTTCCATACTATATTCGTATCGTACTTTGACATTTCTCACTATTGAAACTGTGTTACTGATCCCTTTCCCTCCACCGAACCACTAAAAAAATTGTGATCATACGTGAAAGAATTTGTTTGTTTCTAGTAAAGGTCACTTAGCCCGGGATCCACTTTTATAGTGCGACGAGAATGTGGTCATTTGGAGAATTCGTATTTCGTGTGGTTAAGCTATTCCAACGGGACTGATCTGTATTTAGTTTAGTAGAATAAAAATAATTTTTTAAAATTTTTTTAGGGCAGATTAATATTTTGTCAGAAATTAGAAATAGGTTCTGGGATTGGGGCTATTGGATCGAGAAGTTCCACAAAGTTCTTCTGGATATATTTACTTAATGAAAGGGTCTACCGATTAGAAATAATTTTACGAAAATTCCGTTTTTCTTTATTGAATTATGTTATAAAGACTTTACCATTTATGAATGAAAAACAATATCGGGCATATATCTACCATGACTACGTTTACAGACATCGATCCTTTTGATCACATTTTTGCATAATTGTGGCTATATTTCACGGACGACGCGGTTGATATTGGCTTTTAGCTCCGGAATTGTGTGTCGACTATTCTAATAAAGCTTTTCCTTTACCATTGATAACCACGTCATCCGAAATAGGCTCTAAAAAGTGGATTACCATGTCTCTGTAGTGCAGTCCACTGACAGTAATTGTAGTATCAACTTCATTTTGAAAAAAAAATACGAACCAATAATGCCTTCTATCCATAAAGAGCACCATACAGTGTGACATGATGAATGTAATGGTTGTTCAATAACTGCTCTTTGATTTTCAGATGTCCAAATGGAACAATTTTACTTTTTAACATATGTGTAGACATCTAAATGAAAATGATCTTCGCTAGAAAAGATGTATTGTATTTTTTCTGAAAAAACCAGATTTGTCAGATCGACCATTTTCATAATGGGTTTGAATTATTTTAATACAATTTTCAAGCAAAATTGAAGATATTATAACAATTTTAACTCTATTTAAAAAAAATTATATGAGGAATAATAAGCTGAGTGCCACAGGGTCCTAGTGGATTAATTGCCATTCTGTTAGTAGACGATCAAGATTGGAGACAAATACGAACACTTGGCGATGTAGAGTTTGTCTTGCCAGCTTGTTAACACCTTACATATATTGCAGTGAAATAATTTTATTTATATTAAAAGTTAAAGCTGATTGAAAAATTCCAAACATGTTTGGTTATATAATAAGTAATAAATTTGTTTTAAAATAATTTCTATTATCTAATAATTGTCAACTAGAGTAAAATTTCTTTAAAAATCTTTTACTCAATATCCGCCCGAACAAATCTTTTACTCAATATGTAATAAAAGTGGGCATGTTTTTGTAGTTGGTTTTTTTTTTAAATTGGAAAAAATCTCATTATGGTTTTTTGGCACTCAACAGAAAATATTTAAGTCGGTCTTCAATTAATAATATCTTTATACCTTATTCGAAAATTCGGGCCCTTAGAAGGAATCATTCGGAATTTTTGGTTGCGTTTGAGAGAAACGCAACAGTGTAATATATGCGCGGGCATGCACGAATTTTGCTCGTGCACAGAATTGTGGAGGTTCGCTACAAAAAATTTACCCATTGCAAAAGCAGTCAAATTATAGTGTAATTGCTTATTTACTTCATATTATGAATGACGTTTTCAAATTCATTTATTTATTCGTTTATTTATTTTAATAAACATTTTATATTTTATTTTAACATTTAATTTCAGATATTTAAAATCTATTGTACATTATTTACTTTTTATTTTATTTTTTTTGTTTTTCTAATCAACATTATTAATTTTTATATCAACTACAATAAATTTTTCATCAAATTTTTGATTGTAAATATTAAATTATTTGATACAAACAGCGTTATATATTCATCGGGTATGCTTCACTTTGGATAAATCAAAATAGATTTTAAAATATAAATAATAAATAATAAAATGATAAAATTAATGAAATTTTTCATATGTGTATATAAAATAAACACCTTTGAATAAATATATTGTCAAATGTCAAAATAAACGATGCGGAAATGACGAGTTCGCAATGAGCAACATGAACAATATCATATGGTATGTAACATATAGACTTATGAGCACGCTCGATTAAATCATATACGAGTATAGATGCGCTGAACTCGATTAAATCATATGTAGCTGCGCTGAACTTTCCCTTTTCCATGCATGCCACAAGCAAAAATTGATTATCCTCGAAAACAAATCTTTGAATTGAACGTTCCGGCGAGCTGTTTATAGAATTGAACGATTTGTCAGGGAATCATTTACTGGGGAAAATTGGGCATTGCACGAACGGTGTAATCTAAGCTTAAGAATGTTGGGACTCCTGCATAAGGATTGACGGTTCCGAAGCCATTTGAAAAATAAATTTGCTTAACTCAATAGAATTATTTCGTTTTGGTAAGATAGATTTTTAGCTCGAAAAGTCTATGATAGCCTAAAGGGCGGGCGTTTCTTGCAATAGAATAGTGTAGATAAATAAAATACTTAAGACCGTTATGACCTTTAGACTGATACAAAGTCGATTAAACTAACGAACTGATAACAAAGCTTCTATAAGACTATAAATACTCTTATTTTTAATAAACTTCCATCCAAGTAGATCATGTTTTGTAACTAATGAATTGCCAAAAAATGTTAAAATAATCCATCGTTTATTATATAAAAATTTAAAGCAGACTATCAACATAAATAACATTTTTTCTGGGACAATAATTTAAAAAGTCCGCTAAGAAAATAAATTTGTTTACTTATATTAGCGTTCAATCATTTGTTAAGTGAAATTATATTTGTAAAGTATTGAAATCAAATATTCTGAATACAAGAGGTAAATTATTCTATAGAGGTCTCAATTATCTATAGTGGCTAAGAGGTCTATCGAAACTAATAACAAACGTTAAATAGTTGATGTACGCACAAAATCACCGTCGAATATACTCTCTAGCTACTAAATTACAGTCCTTAATCTCAAGATACACTATATATTATTGCCATCAATTGATAATTATCGATATCATCTAAATAATCAATAGATTATTCATTAATTAAAGAACACATAAAAAAAATCATATTATTAGAAATAAACAAAAAGCTTCTTCCTTTTATGATAAACAAATTTTATCTTTGCATTTTTCTATTAATTATTATAAAGTTTCCTTTTCCTTTAAATTTCGATGGTAGTTATTTATAAAATATGCAATAATTTTTTTATAAAATGCATTAATTTAGAAGGTGTGACTTTTTATTTATTTATAAGCAATTTTTTTTTGTTATTTTTAGTTTTATTTTTTTTACATATTGAACTTATTAACTTTCTATTTGAATAGTTCAAAAAAATATTTTTCAATTAATATTCCTTGAATGTTTTCTATCAAACTAAAAAATATATTTTTTTTAATGGAATTAAAATAAAGTAAGAAAAGGTCAATTATTCAAAATTTGAACTCATTTCCATATTCAGATAAGGTGTGGTCATTACCTTGTCGTAGTGATTTTTTTCTTTGGGTTTTCTTTCCCATTGGAAGCTAACACTTTAAAATAGTATTAAGAAAGTATGCACTCTAATTCTAAGTATGCTTAGATATGCCAATAAATATAGAAATACAATTCGTTAAAATTTTCTTGTTTTTAATTTGTTTTCATTTATTAACAATAAATATTTCTACATGAATTCCTAGATACTAATTTAAGATAATTTTTACTCTTGAAAGAATTTGATATAATTTTTAATATCTTAACATTTAGTATATTTGTTTATTTACTTGAGTTTGAAATAAAATAATTCTATTCCGGTCACTTTTAATTGAATTACTAAATTTTGGAAGCACTGCGGCAAAAAAAGTTCATATTTGGTTACAAATTAAGGTATCTTCTTAAGACCATTTGACTAGCTGGATTTGAACTTTTCCGAAGAGAAATTAAATTTTTCCAAAATCCTATCCCGATAGTTTCACTATTTAAATTCGAACTCAAGGCATTTAAGATAAACTAAAATAACCGCTCTTATTAAAAAACAAATTTTACCAGTTTTTAAAGTTTTTTTTTGAAGCAAAAACATCTGAGCGAATAATATCTTCTGTTTAATATCAGAACATTTTTTTATAAATAAATTTTTCAAATCAGATTATTTTTTAACAATTTTTTGTTTACTTTGAAAACCGTCTACAATTATGTAGTTTTTGCATATTAGAGTTTCTCCTTCCATTATCAAATAAAAATCTTTTACGAAATTAAATTTTCCTAAAAAAATACGTTATTATCAATTAAATTAAATTTTCTATTTTATAATTTTATCAAAATTTTCAAATTCATCTTTTGTGTATATCAGTAAGAAAGATGAGATTATTCATATATTTTTAATGCTTTAATAAAAATTATTCCTAAAAGAATATACTTGAAGAATTATTTGTAATTTTTTTTTATAATACTCGTAAATGTTTAATTTTGTTTGGAACTATAAAAATATCTTCAGAATCAATAGTAAATGAAAGAAAATTGTTGAAACAATATAATCAAAAAAGAATTGTTCGGAAAGGCCAGAAATACCGAATAGGGTAGATAAAAAGACCACAAGCCGGATATATGCAAAGATCACCGTAGCTGGTAAACAGAAACACAATAACAGGGAAGATATAAAATTAAGTCATCGGATCTTATAAGAAATTATTTTGAATAATGTCACGTTCCTCTAAAAATTTCGGGAATACAATACTATTCACAATTGTATTCCTTAAAACTAAAAAACAAAAAAAAAATCATTTTATTTATTATGAATTTGTAAATTGAGTATTAATTGCTTATTATTTGTTAAGTAAAGTTAGGATTAGTCAATAAATTTAGGTGAATTTTGTAGATATTTGTTCTTTATTTCATATAATATTATATTGTAAATTCCTCAATAACTTAAAAAATTTATAAGATTTTAAACAGTGTGTTTTAGTATAATTAATTATTAATATCCAAACTATGTGCTCATCTAAAATATCTGTTCATTATTGTTAAAGTTATTTGATTTACTTTTTTTAAATGTACAATTTAAGATACAAAGAGGCACACCTGGTAATTTTTATTTTTTTTCCAAAATAATTTGATTTTTTTTGGTTTAGGGTATATAAAATTTATAATAAATTAATATAAAAATAATTAACAATAATGACAAATAAAATGTTATTATTAATAGAACAAATTAATTTATATATTCTTCTAATGGGTGGACCATTTAAAAGCATTTTAAAAAGTAAATAAAAAAAACTAGTGTATATTTTTCAATTTTCCGGTTTTTTTTTATAGAAATATTGAACTTTGAAATTTAAGAATGAAACACAACATCATTCTCAGAAAACTGGGAAATAATGAGAACTTTCGAAAACCGAATAATCAGCCGAAATTCTGATCAATTGGCCACCTCGGAGCTGTGATTTGAGCCCGTTGGATTATTTTCTGTGGGGAGCCGTTAAGGATAATTGTTACGCAAGCCATCCAGAGACAATTGAGGCCTTGAAACAGATACAGGCCCAGACAATCGAAAATGTACTGAAAAATTGGGTCAAGCGAATGGGGTACTGTAAGGCCAGCCGTGGCAGTCATTTCTTAAATTTCAAGGTTCAATCTTTCTAATAAAACCGGAAATTTAAAAAAAATGTACACTAGTTTTTTTTAAATTTACTTTTTAAAATACAACTTTTAACTGTGCACCATATTTGTGGTCCACCCATAGATTCAAAATTATCTTCTTAAAAATCTTCAAAGAGCCAATTATAAAATATATAAAATGTTGACCTGAATTATTTATTGAAATTCATTTTAATTTCTAATAAAAATAGTCCTTAATAATATAATCCCAATATATGGGATTTAGTATAAATATTAAATATAATATATGCAATTATAAATTGGACACAAATAATTATAGTCCTTTGACTAAAGTGAAAATTTAATGAAATTCTTTTAAAATATACTATTATCCATTTTCTTAGTCGAGTTTTACTTTATTTTTAAGTCTAAATTTGTTATACGTGTATGTGAATTTTTTTAAAAACGAAATTTTGATTTGAATACTACACTATTCATATTATAAAATAAATTTATTAGTTGAATATATAAAAAAAAAATATGAACAAAATTTTTACCACCATTTTTTAAGTTGGCTGCGTAGCGATTTTTAAGGACAATATTTTTGAGTAAAAATATATTTTTTTGTAATAAATGTTAATTATTTTATTAATGAATCATAACTTTTGTATTAGTTTATTAGACTATTTTTAAATTAGATGTCAGAGTATCATTTATAACCATTAGAGTTTAAAAAAATATAACGTAAAAAATCTTTCTAAAGCAAAAAAATGCAATCCTTTTTTTGTAGATTTAAAATGAAAGAAATTTTCTAATATCTCAAAATATTTTAAAATATTTTTAATAAAACGTGTACACTTTTTGGTTGTTCCACAAACTTTTTTTAATCAAATTTGTTAATAATGCCTAACTTTTTCAGTGCATCCAATTTTCTTTATAGAGAAAACTAATGGTACAACAATAGAATTTTAAGATAAAATTCAATAATAATTATTAAAATATAAAAAAATCAACTTTTATTATCAAGTTTTAAATATTTTTAATATCATTTTGATAGTTAAGATATTTGAGTCGATTACAAGAATACTATACACTACAAATGTTGTAGAAATTGTTGTGTGTCATAAAGAAATCCCTGAAATGTTTGTAAAAGTCACAATATGTGTACATTTTTGTAGATTTCCCAAAATTCTCCTTTAGATTTTAAAAATTTTCATTATAAAATTTTTGATGCTTCAAATTGAATTTTTAAGTATTTTAATTTTTTTTTGGTTGTAATTTTTTTTTTACAAAAAAATAGTTATTGTAGAACAGATTGAAAAAAATGATTTGTTGAGTAAATTATTCTATTCTAAAGTATTCTGGATTTTTTTAATTAAAAAACAAATTCACAAAATTATCCAAAATTTAATTTTATAGAAAAAATTATCTAAAATTAAATTAAATGGAATTTTTATGAAGAAAATTTCAAGGAAAACAACATTTTTCATTATATTTATGTGAGTTAATTTTTTTATTTCAGTCTTGAAAATATTAAATATTTTTTAGCATTTTATTAATTAAAACAAATGGTTTTTTTTTGTTAAAGGTGATTTTTCTTAATAACCAGTGGGAAACTTTTACTGATTTAAGTGGCAAATAGAGGAAAATTTCTTTCGCTTTTATAATAACATCTTTTATTGAGTAGTAATTAAAATATTAAAATAGAATTTTTATCTTAAAAAAAAAAAACTGTTGAAAATTATTGTTTTTTTTATGCACTTTATGATATAATTTAAAAAATTAAAATAATTTCAGTTAGTATTATTTGTAAAAGAAATCTTTTTAAAAATTGGTCTGATAAAATTGTTTTTTTTTGGGGGGGGGGGGGGGTTATGAAAGTTCACAAATACATTTTAAACTTTATCGTAAAAATATTTAAAAAAAAATAGAAAAATTCATCGTTACTTCCACATTATTATAAAAATACTCTACACTCTCATAGTCTTGTAGACTTTAATTTTAAATAGTTATTTTTTGGCACAATAAAATCAAAAAAAACTTCTTCAAAAAAAAAAACAATCTTTCAAAAACTTTTAAAAGTATTTTAAAATTATTTTTCTTTTAATTAAATATAGAAAAATAATTTTCATGACAGTAAAAATAATTGTAATATTAATAATATTTACAAAAAAATGTGTTATTTACATAAAAAAGCAAGTGAATTTTAGCTATTTCGATTAAAACAAACAAAAATAAAATATCAAAAATACCAACAAAAAAATAGTAAAAAATTCTATATAACCATAAAAAAAAACAGAAATGTTTATAGCAAAAATTATAAAAAAAAGCTCATTATCACAATATTAATAATAGATAATTTGATAAAATCGTTCTTACCTGTGGCAGCGAAATATGCCAAAAATAGTGCTGATATTAAAATAATCCTGCTCATGTTGATATGAAGTTATTGAGTTTTCTATTACACAAAAAAATAAAAAATAAAAATTAAAAAAATTTAAAATAAAAATTAATGAATTTAATTGTAAACTTTTCCAAAAATAAAAAAAAACTTAATCTTTTAGTGTTTTAAAAAATAAGCGGACCTTTTTAAAGTAAAAATAATTATCGTTGTGAACTGCTGAACAACTTCGAATTGACTGAATAAGTTGCTGGCTTATTAAATGCTAGACAATCTCATAAGTCAGGTGTGCCTAGGTCAGCTTCTTATTATGTACATAAACGCATTTGTATGCAAACAGGTGGTTTAATAACAGCTTTGAAGATCGACCGATTGAAGATGATCCAGCCACCAACAAATACAATTGCGCAAAAATGTTGAAAACGATACTGGTTGGATTGGGTGGGTGAAAATATTACAGTTTCAAAATACACAGAAACGTATTGTAGAAATGCGAAGAAATTTTAAAATTTTCAATAATTAGCTGTGAATAAGAGGGAGGCTGATTGATGGAAGGGAAGACACGCGCAGTCGATAGCATATTCCGAAAACCATCAATTCAAATTGATGCTTATCCAAGCATTCCATCTTACCCATTCTCGGTATTTAACATATTTACTAGATACGAGCCCGTTTGACATTTACGTAATATGCAAATTGTTCAGATGCCAGAGTGTTACTTTGGCAATAAAAAAAAACAAATTAAATAAAAAAACAATAAAAGTAAACGGTCATTTATAAATATTAAGTGCTTTAAAATTGCAATCAACTCAAATGAGCTTTATGGTAACTTGAAAGCTTTTTGTGGAGTAAGTAGTATGAGTTTTTGGTAGGAGCACAATTCCGACGCCAACTGTAAAGTGCACGAATTCGCCGCTGTTAAAATCTTAAAACCTTTATAATTTGATGGGAGTGCATAAAATTCTGATGGCGGACGCTAACTGCCGACTCTTCTATTGTCGAATCAGATCTTGTTTTAATTTTGCAGTTGTAGTTCTCTTTATTGGGCGAACTACGTAAATTTTTAACAGTATTTGCATTTGTAGCTTTTAGTTGGTGTCGGAATTGTGTTCCTATCATCTGAATTGGTATATTCTGTACATATACCATATTTGCGGGGTGATATACTAACCGATTATCATTTCCAATTAATAACCAGGTAGTTATTCGATTAAAAATAGTTAATTTTTTTTTGGATTTGATTATCTCTGATTTTGTTGTTTTCCTTTGAGGTTTCTGTTGTTTTACTCTATTTATGATATTAGCTTCTTTTCGTAAGGTGATCATTTTAATATTTCTTATTCGCTTAAATGGTGGTAAAAATGTTTTTTTTTTTTTTTTGGATGAGTAAACTTACAAGACAGACTACAGACCATATGAAATTTTGTGCTTTATTAATATGCGAGTTACACTGGGCTAATGTCTACTATTTATGCGTTCATTCGCATTAATTCAACTAGTTTTCATATATGTAACTCGACTTACTTACTTATCATTCTTTGTTACTATCTAAAAATAAGATAGAGAAAATGAACATCCTTGACATTTAAATGGCGTCAAATAAGTTGGTTTTATAGTTAAATATTTATAAAAATTTTTACAAAAAAAAAACCGATTTCATTATAAAATTCCGATTTTTCAGTATAAAAAAGAAAAAAAAAGTTGAAAACTTATGATTTTATGCTAAGTAGACTCTGATATAATGTGATGGGTTGTTTGTAGTCAAAAAAAAAATGGAAAGAAAATTAAAAAAAAAACCTGTGGCAGTGATAGACATATTGGTCGCTATGCTGTTATATATAGTGTACATTGCAGGCTAAAAGTGTTCGACCATCTTGATAAAAACTTATTCTGTAGAAATCTTAATAAATCGACTGAAGAATTATAATTCGTTTTTGTACGGAGGCGATATACTGCACCAAACAGTTCATCAATTAATTGTACAAATATAGGACAGTGAATCAATGACCGATGACTGGCACCTTGGCATTATGTGTTCCATACTCAAAAAAGGTGATATCACAGAATATACGAGGGTCGTTCAATAAGTCCTTAGAAAATCCGAAATTGCGCTCGTAGTGTCGGTAAAGATTTTTTTTTGTAAGTAACATTATCGACAGGAAAGCTGTCAAAATTTCAGCTCGATCCATATCGTAGGTCAATTTCTATCGTCGATTAAAGTTAACGACATTTATTTGTGCATAACAATGGAAAAAAGCGAGTTTAGGACTGTCATCAAACATCACCATTTGAAAGGCTTAAGCCCGAAAGAAATCAAAGCCGAGTTGGATGCAGTTCATGGCACATCTGCACCTGTGTTTGGATGAACATCGTTCAGGACGCCCAGTTGAGGTGTCTACTCCTGAAATCATCGACAAAATCCACGATCTGATTTTGAACGATCGGCGAATTAAAGTGCGCAAATTAGTTGAGGCCACGGGCATATCACAAGGTACAGTCGCTTCAATTTTGCATGAAAAATTGTCTGTGAAAAAAATTTCGGCAAGATGGGTGCCGCGTTTGCTCTCAGAGGAGAATAAGCGCAATCGTGCAGTGGACCCTGAGGCAATGTCAGGGACACTCTTTCATCACAATCCTGCCGAATTACTTCGTCGATATGTCACTGTGGAAGAAACCTGGATACACTACTACACTCCAGAAACGAAGAGACAGTCATCACAGTGGATTTTCAAGGGTGAACGGGCTCCGAAGAAGGCAAAAACTGTGCCATCGGCCGGCAAGGTGATGGCCACGGTCTTTTGGGATTCGCAGGGCATCATTTTTATCGACTACTTGGAAAAAGGAAAAACAATAACAGGAGCGTATTACGCGTCGTTATTGCAACGGTTGAGCGAGGAAATCAAAGAGAAACACCCCCATCTGAAGAAGAAAAAAATCCTCTTGCATGAGGACAATGCGCGTGTGCACACCTGCGCTGTTTCCATGGCCAAAATTGTGGAATTGAGAATGGAATTGTTGCAGCATCCCGCTTATTCACCAGATTTGGCCCCGAGTGACTATTTTCTTTTCCCCAATCTGAAGAAATAGCTTGGCGGACGACGGTTCACTTCCAACGAGGACGTCATTGCTCAAACGGACGAGTATTTTACAGAACTTCCGAAATCCTATTTTTTGGACGGGATAAAATTTTTTGGAAAAACGGTTGGAAGAGTGTATAGAGCTAACAAGAGATTATGTTGAATAATAAAATTTTTTTTTTTTAAATAGTTCTTTTCCTTTTTTTTCTAAGGACTTATTGAACGACCCTCGTAGCAATTAGGGAGGTATTACATCGGCAGTTGACGGAAATACTGTTGCAATATGGTCAACAGATCCATTATCTGTTCACCGACTTGAAAGTTGCTTATGATACTCGTAGCATAGCCAGGGTAAAACTCCATTAAAGAGAGTTCAGCATCCCAATAAAATTAATTAGACTGAATAAGCTGATCATGACTAGTGTAAGAGAAAGATTAAATGCAGCCGAATCGCTTTCAGAGCCATTTAACATCCACAATAGTCTCCGGGCAGAAAACGAACTTTCATGTGTTCTCTTTAGCCTGGCGCTGGAACAAGTCATTCGTAACTCAGTGGTAAGCATAATGGGTACCATCCTCATTAAGTTTGGCAAGCTTTAGAATACGCCAACGACAGTGACATTATTTGTCGATCAGAAAGAGTTGTACGAGAAGCCTTACATCAAGATTGAGTCAGCGACAAAAAATCTTGGGCTGCAAATAAATGAAGGCAAAACAAAGTATATGGTGACAGCGTCGGCGTCGAAGACAATATCAATTAGTGGTAGTCTTGCCAGTCCACATGTATTCTTCGGTAACTTGGGTTCTCAGAAACAACCATTGCAACCTCTTGTCGGCATTGAAGAAGATGATTTTTCGAAGAATTTTCGGCTTCCTCCATGATTGTGGACAATACCTTCGGTGGATCGGCGACTTTAGCCAGAACGCCAAAACCACGCTGGGAGTCTCGAACTGGAAGATCGCGGCCCAAAGCAGGGACACCTGGAGTTCTTTGATTCAGTAAGCCTACACCGAACTACCGATTGTCGTGCCGTTAATGATGATGAATCGAAAACTTATATTAATTCTTAGGATGTATATTATAATATATGGTAAATTAGATTAAATAGCAATTGAAATATTTTATTATTACTTCAAATATTAAAAAAGAAGTCCTAATGCCCATTTTTTGCCATAACAGGCCAAATGCAATTACCGAGTCTCGGCAACTGTGTTTTTAAGACGTAAAAAAAACGTACAATTTTTATGATGCTATTTTTGGAAATGTGGGTATTTTATTTTCTTACTCTGTCTAAACATTATTCTGTATAGATATACAATCAAAGAATTAAGTAGGTCTTCTTTTTTTAATATTTATCTGAAATTGAAGCTTTTAAGTAATATATATTTAACTAAATATTTAAAAACTTGGAAAAAATTCGTCATATTAGTGTTGAAATGCGTTCAACTATTGTTCGAAGAGTTACGTTCATACACGTAGAACACGTTATAATCAGATCGGAAGTTGTCGGACCTTACCACGATCTGGTAGACCTAAAATTACTAGTTTAAGCGACAATCGGTCAATTAATAATTGAGAGACTTACAACACCTCAAATTGGGTGCTTTAACAACGGTGTTATAACAACAACGGTAAAAATGCGATTAACAGCTGCTGCTCTATTTGGGCGCGTGGCGAGAACTTTAAAATGTACTCTAGACGACTGAGTCAAAGTTCGAGATTCTTGGGTGAAAAGAAGAATCTACGTACGTCGAAGTGCTGGTGAAAAATGTTTGTTTGTTTGTTTGTAAGGTCACTTAGACATGTGCCAGGGGCCTCTTCATAGAGCCACGACCGTGACGCCATTTGGCGACTTCGTAGTACGTGTGGCAAATCATCTGAGAGAGACTGGTCTGTGGTTAGTAGTATAGAGTATTAAGAATTTTGTTATATTTTGTGGAGCAGATTAGTATGTTGTAGAAGTTTAAATAGGGGACTAGGGAATGGAGTTGTTGGGTCGAGGAGCTCCATAATGGGAGGAATCCTGCTCGCAAAGTAGTTCTTGGTTATGTGGCATTCCTGTATAATATGGATGATAGTGAAATGGGTGCCACAGGATTGGCATAAGGGACGATTGGTGTTGCCAAAAAGGAAGTTATGAGTAAGAGCAGTATGTCCAATCCGGAATCTGAGGAGCTACCGCGCCCTGAATTTCGGTATGGATGTTGAATACACTGGTTTATTAGTGGTTATCCAATGAGTCGACAAAAATGTGTCGCTATTGGTCCAGTCATCGTGTCTGCGGATGGCTAACGGTGTTAGTTGGCATTCTGTTAGTAGGCGAGGCTGATTAGGAAGTGAACAACAGTCGATAATCCTTTAATCCGTCCAACTGTTCAAGGAAAAGTTGCCTATATGTGGACGGATCAGTGCTAGCCTTCTTAAACCTGTCAAGAGAAGCAGTCACTTTCAACTTTGCTCCCAACCACGGTTTCCAATCTGGGTGTGGAAGGGAAGTTTGGAAAACGAGGGGGAGGATGAAAGATTTGGTTTCAAGGTGGATAGTAATTAATAAGGATAGCGATGATGAATTCCTTTTGAACTGGGGGAGATGATAATGTTTTTTTTGTTGTAAATTATGGAAGGCATAGGTTTTTGTAAATTAAACTTAGGCGAGCTTTGTGAAGATAGAAAAAAATTGTTTTTTGACCAGTTTCTATCAGTATGGATTCCACCGGAGATGTCCGATGTGCTCCACTGGCTAGTCTAATGCAACGGTTTATCGCTGCCTCGACTAGCTTTTTCCCTGCTATAGGCGCACTGACATATATAGTGAGGAAATAGAGTAAGGTCCCGTCCAAAAGGGCGTTGGTTACTCTAACTGCCTCACTTTGTCTTACCTTACTTTTGCTGCTGACTAAAATTTTAACCATTCGAAGAATGTTGTTAATTTTGTCAACAGCATTTTTAATCTGAAGATTCCATTTTCCTCCACGGGCAATTGAGATACCCAGGATTTTCATGGAATCTTTTGGGCGGAGAGGGAAGGGGTTTAGTGACGAGTCCGATACAGTACAATTTTTTTTCCTGCAAACATGAAGGCAAGGTGGGTTTGATGTACATATTACCGCACCGTTTATGCTGCTCCAAGTGTTGATGTTGCGGATGGCGTTATTTGTTTGATGTTGAAGATCAGCATCAGATACAAGTATAAAAATATTGTCGGCATAAATATATAGAAAGGGAGTGAATATATATATTGCATAGGATCGTTGATAAAGGGGATCCTTGTGGGATGCCGTTTTTCATTTCGCGTTTTGACGAAAAATGACCGTTGGCGCGTACCGTGAAAGTTATACCAGTTAGGTAGGAACGTAGAACTGTCAATATTGCAGAGTCTACTCCCCACTCTGCCAGCTGTAAGAGTACCCTCTGTGGGCAAATTCGGTCATACGCCTTTTCTAAGTCGAAATACAACAGTAAACCATAATGTCTACGTTTGTAGCAATTATGAATTTTTTTAATGTTGGAGTTAAAGTAGCATACTCAGAGTTCCCCTGCCTGACCTGTAGGTATGTTGTTAGGTGAAAAATGTTTTTAAAAAGTTTTGGTGGTAACCGTCAAGCAAGGCGGTGGCTCGATTTTGATTTGGGTGTTATTTGTCTACAAATGTAGTAGGAGACTTGGTGTGAATTGAAATAATTTTAAGGACAAATGCTCTTCCATCAGGACTTCGGTTAGTAATAGAAATTATGTAGAGACTATTTACAAAATAAACAAAAATAAGTCCTTTTGGATAATATAGAAATTTATGGGATGAGCTAGACACACAAGCCCGAGAGCACTGTCAATCCTCCAAGAAGACTTGTAAGGACCTTTTTCAATGCTCAAACAGTATTTCAAAGGATAGAAAATGATCAACTGAATCCCTAGAATTGTACAAACTGTCATCAAACAGGAAGCAGGTTTTTTTGATAAAAAAAACAATTTGAACATTTCTTTATATTGCATTTTTAATTTGATAATAATTAATATACAAATATTTTCTTTTCATATTTAATATAAAAATAAATATTGGGTGTATAACTTAAAAATGCGGGATTGACAACAGATGGCATAACTTTTACACATGGTTTGTGTTAATAATAACTCATATAGCATTTTGGAGGTTAAACATCTGTCATTCAGTGTAAACAACAAAGTTTTTTTTTGCTTCAAAAATGTCGAATTTCGTACCAAAAAAGTCCCATTTGCGGGAAGTGTTGATTTACTTCTTCAATTTGAAAAAAAGTGCAGCTGAAGCACATCGATTGCTCACCGAAGCTTATCCTGAATATGTTCCATCAATTTCAACGTGCGAGCAATGGTTTGTGCGGTTCAGAAGTGGTGATTTTGACACGGAAGACAAAGAAAGACCAGGTCAGCCAAAAAAGTTTAAAGATGAAGATTTGGAGGCATTACTCGCCGAAGACTGTTGTCGAACTCAAGAAGACATTGCAAAATCATTGGGAGTCACACAGCAGCCATTTCAAAACGTTTGAAAGCAGCAGGATTCATCCAAAAGCAAGGAAATTGGGTCCCATATGAATTGAAGCCGAGAGACGTTGAAAAGCGATTTTGCATGTCCGAAATGCTGCTTGAACGGCAGAAAAAGAAGTCGTTTTTGAATCGAATCATTACATTACGACAACCCAAAGCGCAAAAAATCGTATGTAAAGCCCGGCCAACCAGCCAAATCAACGCCAAAGCCAAATATCCATGGCGCCAAGGTAATGCTCTGTATTTGGTGGGATCAGAAGGGTGTGATCTGTTATGAGCTATTGAAATCGGGCCAGACGATCACAGGCGACCTCTACCGAACACAATTTATCCGTTTGAAGCGAGCATTGGCCGAAAAACGCCCGGAATATGCGACCAGACACGAAGCCATAATTTTCCATCAAAAAATATTTTTTTTCCGATTGTTCATTTGAATTTTCGGATTTTTATTTAACTTTCCCCTTAAAATTTAAGTGTTCGAACACTTTTGACCTACAGTGTACATCTATTATATTAGCACACCTCGCTCTTTATACCTACTCGTAAAATAAATGTTTTTACGAGAAGATGTTATCATTAAAATAAAATACAAAATATGATCAATATTTCGGAAACTCTATTTCAAGGATTCAATAACAAAACACAGTCATAAATTTATTAAAAAGACAAGACAAAAAAAAACACCTAAAAATAATTTAATACTCGTAGTTAAAATAGTATTCACTATAAATATCTATACTTTATTGTTTGTCGAATATAATAACTTGTTTAAATGAAAAAGTCAAATTTATAAATTATTAATTGAATTGTTTAAAAAAAATATAAAATATAATAAATTTATTCACACTAAAACTGAAAGAGAACAAATACAAATTAAACTTGAAATTTTTTTTAACAATTGTAAAAAAGTAGAAGAAACTTATACACGTACAAAACGGATTTATCAAATGTTTAATAAATTATATGAGAAAAAATGGTATTGTCAATAATTTTTCACTATTAATTATTATAAAATTGTTAACAATTTTGTAATAACAAAAGCAAAGGTGAAAAAATTAGTGAAAATTAGCTGAATTCATTTAATATAAATTTATTCACCTTCAGGTCAATGCTTTTTACAATTCGTATTTTTTTAATTTTTTTTTTATTTCAATTTTTTTGTAGGCTAATGTGAACTGCTATTAAAATTGTTTGTTACTAAAGGTCTTAAGTATACAAAAAATTAGTTTTTACTAGTGTTATTAATATAAAAATAGAAGCTTTTATTGATAATGTTTTCGAACTGAATAAAATGAAAACTAAATTTATATATGCATATAATTTGCTATAAAATCAAATTTATTTTAATTTGGAATAAATTTTAATACAATATTTAAAGTAGAAAATTTATTTATGCTAACAAATGTGTGGTGTACATACTACAATACACATACGATTTTTTTTATTATATTGATTATATATGAATCTCCTTGGACTAGAAAGAAAACAGTTTCAAGTGATAAGTTTATTATTTTTATGGAATAATTTTCCATTATAATATATTTAATTTTTTTTTTAAATTCTTTTTCGGCAGACTTTTTTGTTATTAAAATTACCAAGGGTATAATCCTAAATCCGCTGTTTGGTCATAGATGGCTTGAGTGAGCGTATTAAGCTACTATGGGCACGCCATACTTTTTTTTATGAGTTTGACTTCTGTCAACATTAATCAGTGCATATTGTCAGCAATTTCGTACAACAACATACATTTTTCCTTTGGTAATCATGTCTAGTTTTGTGCCAGAAAAAGAGCATATGTGGGAAGCTCTGCTTTTCTGCTTCAATTTGAAGAAATCGGCTGCCGAATCGCATCGAATGATTATGGAGGCCTATGGTGACAGGGCTTTATCGGAAACAACGTACCGAGATTGGTTTCGTCGGTTCAAAGACGGCAATTTTGACTTGTGGGACAAGAAGCGTGAAAATCGGCCTAGAAAGATTGAGGACCATCAATTGTAGGCTCTTTTGGACGAAGCCGATACCCATTTGCAAAAAATGCTCGCGAAGCATTTGTGTATTACTCAACCAGCCATTTCAATGCGTCTGCGTGCCATGGGGAAGATTGAAAAGATCGGAAAATGGGTGCCGCATGAATTGAACGATAGGCAGATGGAGCGACGCCAAAACACATGCGAAATCTTGCTTGCCAGACAAAAAAAAGTCGTTCCTGCAACGGATTGGGACAGGCGATGAAAAGTGGGTATATTTCGAGAATCCTAAACGCAAGAAATCATGGGTTGATCCCGGCCAACCATCAAATCGCTTCGGACGGAAGACGATGGTGTGCGTTTGTTGGGATCAGCAGGGTATCGTCTACTATGAGATTTTGAAACCTGGTGAAAATGTCAATGCCCACCGCTAACACAAACAAATGATCAAATTGCGCCGTGCTCTGTGTGAAAAAAGGACGGATTATCAACAAAGACATGACAAGCTGATTTTTCTCCACGACAACGCACCATCGCACACGTCAAAAATGGTCCGAAACTAGTTGGAGATACTCAACTGGGAGGTGCTACCCCACCCCGCTTATTCACCAGACCTGGCCCTTTCCGACTACCATCTGTTTTCGTCGATGGGCCACGCGCTCGCTGAGCAGCACTTTGATTCTTACGAAGACGTCCGAAAATGGCTTGATGAGTGGTTTGCTTCGAGGGTTGTTTTTAAATTTCGAGGGTTGTATGATTAATAACCGGCCTTGGCAAGAAAAAAAACATTTTCATGTCTAAAATTTGTTTCATTTCCATCTTAACCGTGTTTTAGCTTGATATGCTTAGTCCTGTCTTTTGTATCCCATCTAAAAAATACGACCTCTCCAACCCTTCAAAATAAGCGTTTGTTTCAGCAATCACCTCATCGTTGGAACTAAGTCTTTTTCTACCAAGCCATTCTTACAATCGGAAATAGGCAATAATTGCTGGACGCTACATCAGGAGAACATGGTGCATGCAGAAGAAATTCGTATCCTCACTCATGGAATTTGGCATGGCGAAGTGTGCACGCGTGCGATGTTTTGATCAAAGAGTATTTTTTCTATGCCAAATGCGCTACGTTTGTCTTAATTTCATTATTCAATTGCTCTAATAATGCTTTGTAATACTGTCCTGTTATCGTTTTTCCATTTTTTTAACACGTTCTTTTAACAGTTATTACACGAACATGTTTTTGGTCAGGTGTCAGCAAGCGCGGCACCCATCTCACCGATAGCTTTCTCATACCCGAAATTCTATGTAAGATTTTGCCTACACATTTATTTAAGATGTGTCAGCTACCTCATATACACTTTCATTTTATATTAATATATAAAACAGTGCTTAAACCATATGGACTTACGAACTTGATATTTGGATTTCCACCAAACTTTCCAACTGTCGTCATAATCAAATCCTTACAGTCAAGATTGCTTTTGTCTATGACTTGAATATTTTAACTCTTATAAAATTGAACTAAATTTAAAAAAAAAATATTGTTCTTAATGTACACACAGAAATGGTTGGTTTTTGGCCAGATAGTGAAGGTAATACGAGTATGAATACTCTTCTTTTAATTTACCTGCACTCTCCACTTTCTAAACCAGTCTTAAAGGTTTTTGATAAAGGATTGCATATTTTTTGGATCTATGTTAGGTCTCTGAGACAAATGTGGTATCACGACCATGAGCCCATTTGGCGACTCCATGCTTCATGTGAGTTTTCGATGCCAACTGCCTTTATGAAACTAGTCGATAGTTATTTGGATAGAAAAGTCAGAGATTGGTCAATTTTGTGGAGCATATTTAAATGTTTAAGAATATTAAGAAAAGGGCTTCAAAAGGGAATAGTTGGGTCTCGGAGCTCTACAATGGAAGGAGTACTCTTCAAAACTAAATTCTGAATTAAATGGCATTTATTTACAGATGAGAATTGGTAAGTTGAATGCCACAGGAAGAGCAGGTAAAATAAGATATGTTACCCGAAGAGGAAGGCTTAGGTAAGTGGGGTTAATGTACCCAGGCATTAGGAATGGTTGTGGCATTTGTTAGCAGCCCACAAGACGGTGGAGATCCTCTCCCATCAACATATCTGCCCACTCATTACCTGGGATGCCAATATGGCCGGAGAATTCAATGCAACTCGACGTTCCTGTTGTTGAACAGAATACGACGACTTTCTTTGAGCAACGGATCATATGACGATCCACGAATAACTTCGAGAGCTGACAGACTATCAATTAAAAATGGCTGAAAAGTTGATCGCATCCTCAACTGTCTTCTTAATCGCCCACGCCTCGCCATGGGAACAAGAAATTTTAGATGGAAAAATGCCATTGTATAGTTCAGGGCAGGATTATAAGTTTCTGTAAGCTATTTGGCCGTTAGAATGGCGGTATCATCCACATAGGTAGATATGATAGTTTTGGCATTAATTTATATGTCATAGATTTATAAAATTGGTCAAGGATATTGCCTTGTGGAACACCAAGTTTAATAGAGAATACGAGTTCTGTTCAAAAAGTATCGCGAATTTTGAATTTCCGCGGGTTACGTATATTCGATTCTCGATTTTTTGTGGCGTTATGTTGGTACTCATGTCTCTCACTTATGCCGACAAGTTTGGCCATTTTGAATGTTCAGTTAATTTTTGACAGGTGCTTTGCTTGCACGTGTTTTGGCTCGTCTTCGATTTTTGCCCATTCCAAAAAATGTTTTGTGTGAAAAACAAAATTAATTGCGCGGACGTATTCCGAATGTTGACTGTGGCATATGGTGAAGCTACCTTGGACCGAAGCAACGTTTATCGGTGGTACAAAATGTTCTCAGAGGGCCGTGAAGATGTGAACGACGAAAGGCGAGCCGGACGTCGAATGTGAAGGTTTTGCTTACAGTTTTCTTCGATTGCAGGGGCGTGGTGCATCATGAGTTCTTGCCATAGGGTAGAACGGTCAATAAGGAATAATACCTGCAAGTTATGCACAAGTTATGCACAAGTTATGCACCATGATAACGCCCCTGCTTGTGCGCGAATTTTTGGCCAAAAACAACACACTAATAATGCCGCAGCCACCGTATTCCCCACATCTGGCCCCCTGTGACTTTTTCTTGTTCCAGAAACTAAAGAGCCCGTTGAAAGGACGACGCTACGCTACGATTGAGGAGCTTAAGACGGAGGAGCTGAACTAGATCACAAAAAATGATTTTTTGAAGTGCTTCGAGGATTGGAAAAAACGTTGGCACAAGTGTATAATATCTGGTGGAGATTACTTTGAAGGGGACATAATATATATTCCTGAATAAATGAATAATTTTTGAAAAAACACAGAATTCGCAATACTTTTTGAACAGACCTCGTATGTTAAATTGGTCAAGGATACAGCCTTGTGGAACACCAAGTTTAATAGAGAATATGTCGGAAACTTCAGTATTAACTGGATGTAAGAAATGACGGATTTCCGTAACATTCTAGGATGTCACACGCGACCAAAGGTGTATAGTATGCTAAAATCACACATGGATAGTACTCTTTTCGCTCAAAAGACGACTCATTGTAATTAACAACGCGATGTTCTGGTCGAAAATCAAATTAATAATAAAGGATAACTTAGACATTTTCAAGCGTGTGATGAAGACGTTAAAAAAAAATTTTACAAAAAAAGTTTTCAAGTATTTCAATTGATTAGTCCAAATGTAGTTTCATAAAAATTACGTCATTTTGCAGTACAAAATAATGATTATTGGTGACCACAGCCCCAAAATCCTATAATAGTGAAGCGTTTTTTTTTCCTTTTTTACATATAAAATTAATTTTATTAAATAAATTCTCGGTTCTACCATGGTGTTCCAGGTTTTTCCAATCATTTTTAGTGGAAAAAATTAACATCTAAATCAAGTGGATATAATTTATTTCTGAAACAAAAAGCTTAATAATTATTTCTGTGATAAAATGTTTTGTTTTCACGATAAAGTTTAAAAAATGTGGTAAAAGTGGGAGTATGCTTTCTCCAAAATGAAGATTTACTATTCACTAGTTTGTAGTCTGGAGTAGAGCGTTGCGCATTTAAATGTCACAAGGTCGGTTTTCGTTCAACTCTTTGAGAATGAAGTCTTCACAAGCTCAATCAGTTGTCCATATTGAATGAAGTAAAAATTCTGATAATAATCAGTAAATTATCTTCGCACTAAAGATATTAGTTTTTATAATCGAAAATTTACTAATCAGTGTGAAGGGGATGTATTTTCTATGCGAAATTGGAATGGAATCAATTTTGAGTACGTCATAATTGACTCATCACTGCTGCTCGTACAGTGTGCAAACACAATTAATATTCGCTTACCATTTTCAGACTATACAATAAATTTCATTGGACTTCTTACCTTTTAAAAGAAAGTATTTATAAATAAGTGGTTTTCGATGAACTTTTACAATTTTTCATTAAAACTGTTACAAAGTATTCGAGATTATATCACCTTTTGTGAGGTAATGTTTATGTGAATGTTTAGAATGAATTTTCGAATAGTCGATTCAAAAAACTGCTAGCACATAATATTGTGGGTAGTGTAGAAAATGTGTTTGTTAAAAATACTCTCTTATCATGCAAGATAAATATTCGATAGTACGAATAATTAAAAAAATGGTATCTTTCCTAACTCAACTCTTGGTTGCACATATGTGTGCATCCCATCCCCTTGAATGTTGTTTTATCGATGCAATGTTGTTTGCTTATGTGCTTTTTATGTCATTCACGATTTTTAACAGCACGTAAAAAAAAAGTTAATATTATATTTTTTATCACATCTTTTTCATAATGATTGAATACATAATGTGATATTAACAAATAATATTATAATAAATATTTATCGGATAAAAGTGAAATTGTACTAAATGCAAATAAGTAAATTATTTATTTTCTTAATAAATAAAATAAATGGATTCGTGGTTAATATTGTATCTGTAATTAATGTGGTTTAATGAAAATCTCTAGGCTACTTACGCATTCGAATACAAAAAAAAATCTTTTTATCATAAAAAAAAACCGTTTAAAAAAAGTACAAAATCGAGTGCGGAACTGCCAAGAGCTGGCGCACGTAATTGTCAGCCCATCAAAACTTCGGTTGGGTGAGGAGGTCAATAATTATAAATTTTTCATATCAAAACTCATAAAATTCTGAACGAATGTCGAAATTAAAGGGCTAATGAAGGGTATCGATTTCTGAATGAATTAAGTGCAAAAAAAATACGCCTGCGTAGAGGTATCCGGAAATACGTCTGGGTAAGTCCCTTCCAGTAAACACTTACTGTGTTGACGTATTTTTCAGTTGTTTGAATAGAGATACCCAAACAAATGAAATAGTTTTCAGTCGACACAGAAAGTGTAAAAATCGTGTTTACTGAAAGTGACTTACCAGAATCGTTAACGTGTAAAAGCATTTAAAATAGAGCCTAAACAGTATTTCAAATACTACAGATTCGGACATGTTAGCAAAATTTGCAGGTCAGAATTAAAAAGTTGTCGTTGTTCCGGAGGGAAATGGCATGACAATACCATTTCACTCCGGAACAACGACAACTTTTTCGTTCAATAAGTCCTTAGAAAAGATGGAAAAAAACTGTAATCTCCTTTTAGCTTTATACACTTTCCCAACCGTTTTTCCAAAATTTTTATCCCGTCCAAAAAATAGGATTTCGAAAATTCTGCAAAATACTCATCCGTTTGAGCAATGACGTCCTCGTTGGAAGTGAACCGTCGTCCGCCAAGCCATTTCTTCAGATTGGGAAAAAGAAAATAGTCACTCGGGGCCAAATCTGGTGAATAAGCGGGATGATGCAACAATTCCATTCTCAATTCCACAATTTTGGCCATGGAAACAGCGGAGGTGTGCACACGCGCATTGTCCTGATGCAAGAGGATATTTTTCTTCTTCAGATGGGGGCGTTTCTCTTTGATTTCCTCGCTCAACCGTTGCAATAACGACGCGTAATACGCTTCTGTTATTGTTTTTCCTTTTTCCATGTAGTCGATAAAAATGACGCCCTGCGAATCCCAAAAGACCGTGGCCATCACCTTGCCGGCCGATGGCACAGTTTTTGCCTTCTTCGGAGCACGTTCATCCTTGAAAATCCACTGTGATGACTGTCTCTTCATTTCTGGAGTGTAGTAGTGTATCCAGGTTTCGGCCACAGTGAAATATCGACGAAGGATTGCGATGAAAGAGTGCCAACATAGCCTCAGAGTCCACTACACGATTGCGCTTATTCTCCTCTGAGAGCAAACGCGGCACCCATCTTGCCGAAATTTTTTTCACAGACAATTTTTCACGCAAAATTCGCGCACTTTAATTCGCCGATCGTTCAAAATCAGATCGTGGATTTTGTCGATGATTTCAGGAGTAGACACCTCAACTGGGCGTCCTGAACGATGTTCATCTTTTGTGGATGAACGGCCACGTTTAAATTCATTCACCCAATTGTAAACCGTCGCAAACACAGGTGCAGATGTGCCATGAACTGCATCCAACTCAGCTTTGATTTCTTTTGGGCTTAAGCCTTTCAAATGGAGATGTTTGATGACAGCCCTAAACTCGCTTTTTTCCATTGTTATGCACAAATAAATGTCGTTAACTTTAATCGACGATAAAAATTAACCTACGCTATGGATCGAGCTGAAATTTTGACAGCTTTCCTGTCGATAATGCTACTTACAAAAAAAAATCTTTACCGACACTACGAGCGCAATTTGTCGGACTAATTGAACGACCCTCGTAATTGTTAAGAGCAGAAAAAATTGTATTAATCGTGGTGAAAGTCACGACAGATAAGAATTGTCCTGAATATAGCTGGCAAAAAAAATAATTCATCGGATAATGAACGTTGAAGATCTAACATATCACGAGGCATACATATAAAAATAATAAGGGCGAATTTCAATGATAAAGCGGTCGTTCCCAATTTACAGTCTGCAACAAACAAAACACAATCGAATTTTTTCAGAGGCAATTCTTAGATTACCACAAACCGTGGTCTTCCACAGGGAAGTACCTTGCGTCCTTAACTTTTCAACTCAAATACAGAAAATCTACACGATTTAAATCCCAAGATCGGCAAAATATTACAATATGCAGATGATTTGGCCTTAATAATCTCGGGTCCCGAATCTTATGACAAACACTTACAAAAGCCTTATAAGATCAAGACTGGAGTTACGCGGCTGTTATCGGAAGTGGCACAGAAAACGCACTAGGATATTTAGATACGGTAGCGAACAAAGCCTTAAAGATCTGTTTTGGTTTCCTTGCACTAGATGAGGCTGGTGAAGTACCACTCAAATAAGGGCGAGAGTGGCTCACCTTCATGCAGATTCGTAGCTATTGAATTTTTTATGTGAAAATAGGGAATTAACATAGTCCGGATATCGATGCAGGCACATACGAGGTCTGTTTAAAAAGTATCGCGAATTTTGAATTTCTGCGGGTTTCGTATATTCGATTTTCGATTTTTTGTGTCGTTATGTTGGTACTTATGTCTCTCACTTATGCCGATGGCAATTTTGGCCATTTTGAATGTTCAGTTAATTTTTGACAGCTGCTTTGCTTGCACGTGTTTTGACTCGTCTTCGATTTTTGCCCATTTTCGACCAAACAGACCTCGTACTTGGATCACATCAAATTCAAATATAAAGAATTATTAAATGATATTAAAAAATATACAAACATACCGCAGTGTGTAAACCAACTAACCTATACACAGAAGACAATATCCATCTTTTTACTACAAAAAAGAAGGGCAAAAAACTGCAAAATTTTACAGGCTATGGCAAAAGAGATCATCGTTGAAGAGTTCAACATCGTGTAGTACGATTTTCACCGTAGAATTAAAAGCAATAGAACTTACAATAAAAAAAAAAACGGAGACAAAAATAAATATAAAAAAATTGCAATCGTCACAAATTACGAAAGAGCCTGCTATATATTTGGACTCATCTAAAAATTATTAATAAAGTATTAAAATTTTAAAGGATAACCCAACGGTGGAGGCCCACTTACATTGGATACCGAGTCCTGTTAGGATACCAGGAAACGAAAAAGCTGACAAATTAGTAAAGGGAGGCATAGCAAATGGAGATTCGGTCGATATCACAGTGGGTCTAGAACAGAGGTTCCCAAACTTTTTTGTGTCGTAGACCCCTTGCCATGTTTTTCGGTTTTTGGTAGACCCACCAACTTACCTGATATTGATTTTTTGTAAATTTCTAACTGTAGTGAAGTTTAATGTTAAAAACTTAAAGTAAAAACACATGTTAAGTTTTTTACATTTATTAATTGAATTTAAATTAAAACTACTCAAAATAAAATTTTGTATCTGTTATATAAAATAAACGTAACATAAAATAAACTAAGCAATAAGTAAATGTTTTTAGTGGGAAGGATGAACCTGATGCTCTGATAATAAATTATCAACATTTGACGTCAATTTTGTAAGGTTTAATCTTAAATCTTCTCGGCTAATGATGTCCAGTCTGTTTCTTTTTTTCGTTAGGAGATTGGTAACAGCGCTGAACCCCTTTCCACTAGGTATGACGATGGAAAGGAAACTGAAGTCATGATCGGCGCGTAATTTATCTATCTGTGCTAAGTATGAGTACAAAACTACAATAAAATTTAATAAAAAATAATGTACTTACATTTCTCCGCCGCTATAATTTGTTTAGTGAATGGTAGACTAGATGCAGCAATTGCAGTGAGCGACATGAATGTGGAGGTGCTCCTTATTTCGGAGTGCACGAATGAATGGGGTGTATGTGTTTGGTTAAAAAAGGGTATGATTGAGATGTATGTTGTTTCGATGTACTGCAGGTTCAGTAGTGATATTGAGCCATACCTGCAGTACCTGGATGATGTGGCAAGAATGTGTGATAAATCACCCTTGGTGATTGGAATGGATGCTAATGCAGTCTCCCCTCTCTGGTATAGTAAGGGAGGGGGCACTGACCGGACCATTCGGAGTGGTAAAGCCCTCGAGGAGTGGATTATTGGTAATGGTATGAATGTTGTGAATGCACCAAGTGAATGGTACACGTTCAGTGGACCGAACGGAGAGAGTGACATTGACGTTACTCTCTGTAACCGTGCGGGCGACTGTTACGGATATGAATGGCGAGTAAATGCTGACTGGGGTGTTAGTGATCGCAACTTAATCGAGGTTGTGGTTTCTACTCCTCTGAGGCTGACTGAGAGAGGGCAAATGCATTGCAGGAGGTGGCGTACCTCCGGTGTAGATTGGTGTGTGTATGAGGATGATGTGCGCACTGAAGTCTGTAGTTTTGGCAGATTTCAGTGTATGGCACTAAATGAAAAAGTGAATGAAATACATCGGTTTATTGAGGTTACCAATGACCGATGTATGAAAATGAATATGCCTGGAAAGAGAAACAGAGTCGCGTGGTGGAATGATGAACTGAGAATAAAAAGAACAAATGTTGCTCGGCTGCGTAGGGCATTTCAGCACTCTAGGCGCCGTGGCGTGAATGTGGAGGGTGCATGGGAAATATATAGAAATGCCAGAGCGGACTACAAGGCCAGCATCAAGTTGGCTAAGGAACCTCACTGGCAGAACTATGTCAGCGTGTGTGGAAATGAGAATGTGCGGGGGCCGGTATACCGGTTATGCATGGGTAGACGTGCTAGATACGATGTATCTAGTATAAAAGTGAATGATGAGTATACTAATAATTGGGAAGATAGTGTTAGGGCATTGATGGATGAGTTTTTCCCGGGAGTGAGTGTCTGGGAAAGAGTGAATGTTGGGCCTAGATGCCCTGCGCCATTTGATTAGGAGGAGGTCGACAGGGCTGTCTATAAAACAAGAGTAAGAAAAGCTCCAGGGCTTGATGGTGTGAACGGAGAAATGTTTAGAAGTGTCTGGCGGGCAATGCCCGAGTATGTGTGTGAGTTATTCAATGAATGTCTGACGAATGGTGTCTTTCCAAATGAATGGAAGAGGGCGGATGTAGTCATCCTACTTAAGTCCAAGGATAAGATATTGACTGACCTATCCTCTTACAGACCTATATGTCTGTTGTCTGTAATTGGGAAAGTACTCGAACGAATGATGGTATGCCGGCCGAATATAAGGCTGACTGAAAGGGGCATATCCGGCTCCCAGTATGGATTTACTGAAGGTAGATCTACTGAGGATGCCTGGATGCGTGCAAGAATGTATGTTGAAGAGAGTAATTGCAAGTATGTGTTAGGGTTATTTGTCGATTTTAAATCCGCATTCAACTGTTTGAAATGGGATCAAGTGATTGGGAAGCTCCTCGAAATAGAGTGTAATGAAGTCCATCTTTGGATGAGCTATTTCGAGGATAGATATGTTATTGTGAATGGTAAAAATGCTAGCGTCGTGAGACAAATGGTTCGAGGATGCCCACAGGGATCTGTGGCTGGTCCGGCCATTTGGAACATGATGTGAATGACCTGCTACTGTTACTGGAGAGAATGGGTTGCAAGGTTGTTGCCTATGCAGATGACCTGCTTCTTTTGATTGAAGGAGATAGTCGTGTGAATCTCGAGATGAGGGGCTCAGAATGTATGAGACATGTATATGAATGGGGCGAGCGAGTGGGTGTGGGTGTCTCTGAGCGTAAGAGTGAATGTATGTTATTAAACGGCTCTTTGAGCCTGAGTAGGGTACCTAATGTGAGAATGAGGAATACGGCGCTGCGGTATTCACCAATGGTTAAATATCTCGGTGTCCGGGTGAGTGAACGCCTGAATTTCGGACTCCATCTGGACCACCTCAGAAAGAAAGTGGTTAGTACCACTGGATGTCTGAGGAGGGTATTAAGGAAAGAATGGGGTATTCGAGGGAAGGCAATGCGAACACTGTACAAGGGTTTGTTTGTTGCGTGTATGGCGTATGGTGCCTGCGTATGGGGTGATATAATGAGATTTAAGTATGCTAGAGACAGAATTAATAGTATTCAGCGGTTGGTTCTATATGCATGCCTGAATGTTTGTAGGACAGTTTCCACCCATGCGATGCAGGTCTTACTGTGAGAAATCCCATGGGATCTAGAGGTGCTCCGTAGGAGTATGCTCTATCGGATGCGGCGTGGCATTGTATTACTGGATAGCTGCCCTGTTCTAAACGAGGAAGTTCGGGAACTTGGAGAACGCCAAAGACGGGCTCTAGTCCTGGATAGAATGTATGGAATTTGGCAGTAGCGCTGGGATGAGAGTGAGAAAGGGAGATGGACTCACAAGTTTATCTCATTTGTTAGATTTGCCTCGGCAAACAAGTTTGAATGTGGTCTGTTCCTAGGCTATCTGATAACCGGGCATGGAAGCATAAATGAGTTCTTGTATAGGAGAGGATTGAGTGAAAGAGAAGAGTGTCTGTGTGGAGCACCACAGGAAAGTGTATATCACCTCTTAGTAGATTGTGCTTTATATGAAGATCTACGAGATTTGGAAGTTTGTGGAATTAGAATGGATGAAGGTCGAATGGATCTGAGTGGTGCACTTGGTACACCCGAGAGGAGGGAGTGTCTAGCTGAATTTGCCAAGGCACTGTTTAAAAGAAGATTAGGATTAATTAATAGGTAGGGGATGTTCCGGCGAGTGAAACGCCATGTGGTTACAACTGGATGAAAGACCAAGGTCAATCCTAGTTGTGCTTTCGGGTCTTAGCAAACCCCGGTACCTGAGCTGGCTTAGCGGTGCCTAGGAATTTACAAGATTCCTTACCGTAGCTCAATGAGCGGAGTACAAACGAAAGTACTCTTAAAACAAAAATAGGTACTACGGGAATCGGGGTGCCCCATGGTGTTAAAACACACTGTGCCCGATAATGGTGAGGCGCCTTAGGCAGCAACGTAGTGGCTGTGGTTGATACCCATATCGCGGGTACGATCTCCGGATCGCAGGTGGGAGGTAACTGGCAAATGTAGTAATGCATTGCAATTATCTCGGGCGTTGTCACTGCTTATGACAGCAGAGGTTTAGATAGTCCTCGCCACCAGCAGTTGGAGTAGTCAGCTTGTAACTGACTACTGACTGCTAACTATCATTTATGGTAGTGCGCTGATTGAGCGTATCTCAATCCCAATGGTCGTGGGCGACCGGTGCTATCTTGTCTTAAGATGCGGCATAGCACCATTAAATATATAGAGACTTCTATAATTTGTGTAATAAATTACCAGTTTATCTTTTCCTAAATATTTTCTTAGCACTTTCCTTTTCAAGATTCAGGAAACGAATAAACATATTTGTCTCACATTCGTATTTATAGAGTGACAAATTGAACAAGTCAGTGCAAGTTCGCGAAGCTGTGAGACAAAAATTGACAAGAATTTTTACTGCGCGTATGCTTGTAACAAGATTATACACCTAATTCTCTTTTTACACGATAGAGACGTTCCCAAAAAATTCGTGCAAAAAAAATTCGTGTAAAAAAAGATATTTTCTAAATGGAAGAATAGGTGATTGATTCCAGACCTAAAAAAGCAATTGGAAAGTACAATAAACAATATATAAAAAAATCTTGATAGAGTTCACTTAAGAATTTATTTCGTTATATAAAAAATAAATTATATTATAATTCTCATTAAAGATTGTGTTTCATTTCGTAATAAACCGTTATAAAGTTCCCTGTAAGATGCCATTGATTTCAGTTCCCGTTTAAATTTTGCAGCTCGTTCCTCATCAGGATCATATTGTTCAAAATGATTACCTAATTTCCTAGTAACATCAACACCTTCTTTAATTAGAGTTGCATTTTTTTCGTCATTATCACTATCTTCTCTGTCATAATGAGTCTCAAGGATGAGGTCTATAACTTCATTTTCACTCAAGCTTTTATCAACTAATAATTCCTCTATATCGGCAAATCATAGATCATCGAATCCATTTCCACAAATTGTATGTGCCAGCGTTGTGATATCAGTAAAAGCAGAGTTATTGTGGATGACAGGATCAGGATCTTTGCTTTTGACACATTCTGGCTAAATATTTTTCCAACATGAGTTCAGTGTTGATGGCTTTAAGTCAGCTAACGCTAACCCAACTTGATTAATGCAGTCCATAATGGAAATTTTTTTCCACACTTCAATGACTGTTAAATCCTCATTATGGTCGAGTTTGTCTATCACGTATTCGAATGAACGTTTTATGTAGTATGTTTTAAAAGTAGCAATTATCCCTTGTTCTAGCGGTTGTATTAAAGATGTAGCATCTAACTTCTGGGATGAAGTATTTCTGAAACCATTCTGTGAAGATTGCACTGGTCACCCAGGCCTTTTTGTTTGCTGTCCAGTGAATTTGCAATTTATTGATAAGAGGATCGTTCAATAAGTCCTTAGAAAAAGATGGAAAAAACTGTTTTTAAAAAAAAATTTCAACATAATTTCTTTTTAGCTCTATACACTTTTCCAACCGTTTTTCCAACATTTTTATCCCGTCCAAAAAATAGGATTTCGGAAGTTCTGCAAAATACTCATTCGTTTGAGCAATGACGTCCTCGTTGGAAGTGAACCGTCGTCCGCCAAGCCATTTCTTCAGATTGGGGAAAAGAAAATAGTCACTCGGGGCCAAATCTGGTGAATAAGCGGGATGCTGCAACAATGCCATTCTCAGTTCCACAATTTTGGCCATGGAAACAGCGCAGGTGTGCACACGCGCATTGTCCTGATGCAAGAGGATCTTTTTCTTCTTCAGATGGGGGCGTTTCTCTTTGATTTCCTCGCTCAACCGTTGCAATAACGACGCGTAATACGCTCCTGTTATTGTTTTTCCTTTTTCCAAGTAGTCGATAAAAATGATGCCCTGCGAATCCCAAAAGACCGTGGCCATCACCTTGCCGGCCGATGGCACAGTTTTTGCCTTCTTCGGAGCACGTTCACCCTTGAAAATCCACTGTGATGACTGTCTCTTCATTTCTGGAGTGTAGTAGTGTATCCAGGTTTCGGCCACAGTGACATATCGACGAAGGAATTCGGCAGGATTGCGATGAAAGAGTGCCAACATAGCCTCAGAGTCCACTACACGATTGCGCTTATTCTCCTCTGAGAGCAAACGCGGCACCCATCTTGCCGAAATTTTTTTCACAGACAATTTTTCATGCAAAATTGAAGCGACTGTACCTTGTGATATGCCCGTGGCCTCAACTAATTTGCGCACTTTAATTCGCCGGTCGTTCAAAATCAGATCGTGGATTTTGTCGATGATTTCAGGAGTAGACACCTCAACTGGACGTCCTGAACGATGTTCATCTTTTGTGGATGAACGGCCACGTTTAAATTCATTCACCCAATTGTAAACCGTCGCAAACACAGGTGCAGATGTGCCATGAACTGCATCCAACTCGGCTTTGATTTCTTTCGGGCTTAAGCCTTTCAAATGGAGATGTTTGATGACAGCACTAAACTCGCTTTTTTCCATTGTTATGCACAAATAAATGTCGTTAACTTTAATCGACGATAGAAATTGACCTACGCTATGGATCGAGCTGAAATTTTGACAGCTTTCCTGCCGATAATGATACTTTACCGACACTACGAGCGCAATTTATCGGATTTTCTAAGGACTTATTGAACGACCATCGTATCTACACCATTCATCGAGCGTGGTCTTAAGGTGCAATTTACAAGCAGTGGTTTTAACATACGTGTATGTGTACGTTCTCCTAAAACATGGGAACAAAACAACAATATTGCACGGTCCTTTGGTACTTTAAAAACACCGGCAGTTTTCTGCGATTTTGCAATATAAGTTCTCCTAGGCATTCTTTTCCAAAAAAGCCCACTTTCATCTACATTCCAAACTTGATAATTTTTCTAAGTTTTTGAGGAAATTCTTTAGCAGGCAATTCATCTGCAGACGCAGTTTTTCCCTTAATTTTTATATTATGCAGAGCATGTCGTTTAAGAAAACTTATCATACAACCTGTTCTTGTAGAAGTGCCTGGCTCAACTTCTTTAATACGTTTATAGATTCTTAATGCTGTTTGCTTGATAGTAATTCCATCTACTGATATTCTTTTTTGTGATTTATCTTCAATCCACATTACCAAAGCTTTTTGCATCTTCTCTTTGACAATATCTCTTATGTAAGACGATGATTTAGCACTTATTTTTTTTTCAGAACATACAGATTTTCTGATAGCAGTTTCATTTTTTTTAATCGTTCTTATGGTAGCTTCATGAATACCAAAATGCTTTCCGACAGCCGTTGCACCTTGTCCTGTTGCAAGTTGATTTAAAATATTAATTTTAATACCTAAACTGATCGCCTTCCTCTTTGTTTTTATTACAGGTGAATTATTTGACATTGTGTTAAGCTACCAATAATATTTTTTATATTAATAATGCAAAGATTTGAAAATTATTTAAAACTGACCAGTTATTGAGTTAATAAAATCTATACGAGCACTAACTTTATTTTCCTTATAACTTTTTAAATATGCACATCAACTTTAAACGTCTTTTCTTTTCAACTCTCAAAACCAAACTAAATTGCGTAAAAAATACATTACGTATACTAAATTGCATAATTCGGGGGGAATCCCACTCATATAATCGACATAATCTAACTGAATTGTGAAAAATTTAACGCGAAGTTAAAATGCATATTTGTGAGGAGTGATAATGAAACAAATTCATCCGGAAAATTCTCGGAAAAGTTCATAAAAAAGCTCATAGAATATTGAAAATCGTGTTAAAACAAAACAATTCGTGTAAAAAGAGAATTTTGTTTTTCGTTTTAACTCGTGTTAAATCAAATTCGTGTAAAAAAAATTCGTGCAAAAATAGAATTCGGTGTACTGGTATACGAGTATCCTTATGTGCAGGTTTTTACAAGTTCAAAATGTATTGCGACCACAAAACGAATGCCTACATCCGACAACTTACACAATTTTATAAACATATATAATAAATTTTTTACTTCATAGGTACTTTTATAATTAATGTATATGTCTTTATATTATAAGATAGTAACATATAATGTAAGTAAATAGGTACTATCAGTGTATGTTGACCCCCATTTTCATTTCATGGACCCAAAATTTTTTTTTCGCTGACGTACACCCCTTGCAGGTTGTCATAGACCCCTAGGGGTCGATATATACCACTTTGGGAATCACTGGTCTAGAAGAACCTACTAAGCCTTTAAAACAGGCAATGATGAATGAAAGAATGGATTACTTACTAAAAAAACATCGCCGAAACTAAGGGCGTTGTTAATAATTTTGTAATTTATATTAACAACGCCCTTAATAATTTTGTAATTTTATTACAAAATTATTAACAACGCTAAAAAGAATTAGAGCAGGGTATATCGAATAAACAAACTGACCGGGACCGTCGTCATGGCTGCTCTAGGTGGGGAGCGGCCATGGTGTCGAGGAGGAGGGTTTTTAAACGGGAAAAATTTTAATAGGATTGTGAGGAAAAATTAAAATTAAAATGAAAATTAAAATAAAAAATTAAAATTAAAATTAAAAAATTAAAATGCAAATGAAAATGGAAACGAAAATTAAAATTAAAATGAAATATTAAAATTAAAATTACACCACAATCGACAAACCAACTACCCAACAAACCAACAAACGAACAAACCAACAAACCAACAAACCAACAAACCAACAAACCATTAAACCAATAAACAAAACAAAATAGGGGAGCCACCAAGGTGGTCAAACTGATTTTTCGGAAGACTAGGACGGAATGTATCCCAAACAGGACAGCCAAACCGCTTGGGCAGATGGATGCGAAAGCGTCTGGCGAGGTTTGGTTGCCCTTAAGCAGTACTTACATACATACAAACTGACCGGGACAGATGCGACGATGACAACAATTAACAAAGTTAGGCAAGAATCGGCGTGTATGGGGCACTTGGATGGGGGTGGATGATATATCAGGAATTTAGTCATAAGCAAAATTGCATACCCACCGGCGCTTACTTAATTTTCAAACATCGAGACAAAATTGCATACCAACCGGCTACACAAAAACAAGCAAACAATAACACAACCAACCAACTTTACTCTTTAATAAAATATTTATTTAGCTCTGAGAAGTATATTTGTTTTTCTTTAAATGTAATTTAAATAATAAATATAATCTCTTAAGTACAGTACATCGTGTAATCAATTAATATTTCACATTCGTACAATAATGAGATGTCAACATACTATGTAAGTAGGGAGGGATTCAGAAAACAACTGCTTTTAGTTTAGGTAAGTGCAGAACAAAACACGAAAAAAAGCGGCAATAAAAGTGGACCACAAAATAGAAATCCTAAAAGACCGCGCACATACAAGTTAACAAAATGAAACGAAAAAACACATCGAATTAACTAACAATAGGAGAGGAAGAAACAAAACAAATATAAAAATAGTCACAAAAATAGAATGGTTCTTGTCAGAACTAAAAATCAAATAATATTCATCGAATAAGGAAAAGAAAAATCTAATAGTAGGCAATTAGGCGCAACTAGAAAATCATTTGCAATCAGGGCTTACTGTGATAGATAGTATACCAATAGGCGTAATTTAATACAATTTTTGACCAAAAACCTGTGAAATGTTTGGATTCTCGGAATTTTTCATAGAATTGCAACATTATTTCTTCTGAAAACTGGACTACTGTAATTTTGCTTCGATTGCAAAATTGCACGAAAAATTGCAAAAAATTGATTTTCATTGTTTTTGTGTTTTTGGATTATTTTGACGTGGTGTACGTGCTTTTTATTTGTCCCTTCTTCTGCTTAACTTTTTTTTTTGTTCTTTTGGTGTTGATAATATTTTTTTTGTCGTGGGGTGGGTGGTGGTAAATTGTGTGTTTTTTTTTCTTCAAATTTTTTTTTAGGCAGGTGTAAGAGTGGTTTTTCTTGTTTTAAATTTTTTTTTTTTTTTTGTGAGTGGGAAATTGTTAGTCGATGAAATATTTTTTTTACTCAATGTTAATTATTTTATATTGGCATTAATAAATACCGTTTTTTTATATTGGCAGTTGGGAGATAAAAATTTTCCCATCGAACGTCAATTAAAGTAGATGAATTTTCCCATCGAGCTCAAGTAGATGGAAAAATTTATAATTTTTATTATTATTATTATTTTTTTTTTATTTATTTAAATATTTACAACTACAACATAGTAATAAGCAAATTTTTGCAATAGTATTAATTAACTTGATAGGTTGTGGGGAGTAAACATCCAATGAAGTTCTTCCTGCTAGCGTGTGTTTCTGTTAGGCCTCAGTATTTAAGTAAATCACGCGACCAGTGACGCTTAAGTCTTCGATGGGTATTTCTAGGGAAGGAAATGGAGGATAGTTCTTGAACAAGAGGATTATTATGATTGAGGACACGGGAACGGAACTTTTTATAACGAGATACAGCCACATCAAAAACAAATGGGACTTTAAGATCACGATGAATAACAGTATTGCGAACATAAAAGGGGGCATCGACAATTGTACGGAGTATTTTTGATTGAAGGGATTGGATTCGACGGGAATTAGAAGGCTAAGTAGATCCCCAGAGTTCTAGTCCGTATGTCCATATGGGTTTCAGTAAGGTATTGTATAACAGAACTTTGCTGTCTATAGTAAGTTTGGAACGTTTGTCTAGAAGTCGAAGTAGTTTTAGGTAACGTCTTTTTAGTCAAGCGTTTGTCTAAAGTACAGTCCTAGGTACTGAGCTTCAATGTGTTGAGGTATGGTACTGCCATTAAGGTATATGGGAGGGCATGTCTCACGACGGAAAGTAAAAGTTACCTGGATAGATTTACGTTCATTGACTTTTATTCTCCACTCAGTAAACCAGTTCTGGAGGGTTTGGATTTGGATTTGGAGAGTTTCGGAAGACATCATCGGCGTATGTAGCAAAGAAGGTATTATGGCAGGTTGGGATATCGGATGTGTAAATGTTGTAGAGGATGGGTCCAAGTATGCTACCCTGAGGAACCCCAGCCAATATCGGAAAGATATTGGACAGTTCGTTGGATTCATTTACTTGGAAGTGTCGGTTGGAAAGGAATGATCTTAGGATTAGGAAATAGGTGGAAGGAAGGAACCTCTTGAGTTTCCAGAGTAGACCCGGGTGTTATTATCATTTAAATTTGATTTACCTAAAATAGGTATGGATTATCGCAATTTCCACCCGGTTGATTTTCCTTTAAAATGATGCTAATTTCTTTACTATTTTTCTCTGTTATCCATTTTATATAAAAAATTTAGGAGTTCATCAATTAATTTTTGGCAAATTGTTATCTAATATATTTAATTGAACGATTATTATAAGGATTTTTTATTACTATTTTCAACTAAATTGAAATTATTTTATTTATTTTAAGTTAAGTTCACAATTTCTATTATTAAGGAGAATACAACTCGCACCACACTTCACCTCTTTTAAACTCAAACTAAATACTTACTGAGAATGTATTGTGCTCCAATTGATTTTGCTTTCCACTCGTAAATGTCGTCCTAGCGACCACATATTCCCTCTCTCTCTCTCTTTCTTTATATTTTGGTTGTTGTAAAAGAACGAGAAGGAAAGGCAAGTTCCTCACGATTGACAACCAAAATGGCGAACTCATCTTGAATGCTTAGAAACGGGAGAGTTTGAGTCCCTCTCCCTTTTTTGAGCATTCATCTAATGCAGTGAATTGCGATAAACCGCTGGTACAGAGAGAGGATCTCATATCATACCCATCTCTTTATTTTTGCACTCAAATAAGTTTGTTATTTTTCAATTTATGTTTTCTTCAATATTAACAGATCCTCTAGTACATTTCTACTAGCCCAATGTTAATGCTCATTCTCAATGAGGCTTTTTTTGTAGTTTATAGTAAATATTTTTTAATTAATTAAAAAATGATAAATTATTAAATAAAAAAAAATTTGCTTTTTAAAAGTAAAAAAAAAAAACAAATATTGGTAAAACAAAATTTTTAATATATAAGGTGTTTAATATTTTAAATATGTCGATGGGCACCGCGCTCGCTGAGCAGCACTACGATTCTTACGAAGACGTCCGAAAATGACTTGATGAGTGGTTTGCCTCGAAAGAGATGTGTTTTTTTTTTGACTAAAAAGCAGCTGATTTAAGCTAATACACCTGGTATATTTAGAAAAATTTACAGATTTGTTACACGAGATGCTTAATAGTTTGTTTTTGTTAAAAAACTGAATAAAATTCAGTTGAAACCGGCCGGTTAATTATAAAATAGTGTGGGTATACTTCAGTTCAGTACATCTAATTGGGTAGTACAATCGCTCTCATCTCAAATAAGGAATATAGCATGAAAATTTTAATATAGTTTTAGAAATTATTCAAATGTGCAATCAATGGATATATACAAAGCCCAATAAATGATAATAATGTCGCGATACATATGCTTTCTTTAGAGGGTATAGATCAGTGAATTTTCCACTGTTAGATCCGTGTACATGTTAGATTTTTTCAATAAAGGATTTTCTGAGGTCGCCATTCTTAATGCAATTGCGTGAATAGTACCCATCATCACCTACGCGGATCTCGTTTCGTAATTCAATAAAACCACATTGCTTGTTGGGGAAATTCGATTCTGTTTTTGTTATTCATTAGAAATCTAATTTTTTTTCATTAACTCATATAGCCAAAGATATAAATAAAAAACACGTAATTTCTCTTTTAATAAATATACTATTCCTCTAACGGAACCAGATCCATCATCACCTACACGGCTCTTGTTTGGTGACCTAAGGCTGAACAACATACTGCCCAAGCAATTCTTCGTAAAATTCAATGACTTGAAGCTCTTTGAGACCTGCTACCTCTTTGCATTTGCATATTAAAAACGAAGCTATTAATGGGGCTCTCAAATTAGGACATTCCAAAATCTTTAAATCAGGCGATCTGTTTGGACATCTTAAGGTTGTATCGGACCTAAAAGAATTCCAGGAAGCCAACTATCTCTCGCACGCAATTCCAAGGAAACCTAACTTAAACCAGTCCTTTAAAGTAGGTCTCACTGAGCGGTTACCATGAAAGTAGTGAAGAGGGGAAGGGGGGAGGTATTCGTCTTTAACACAGATGGTTCTAAGACGGATGTGAGTATTAGAGCGGGTGTAGTCGAATCTTATTACCATCTTTATAAGCCCTTGCTAAATCCCCATCCATATTTCAGGCAGAGCTTTCTGCTAAAGAGGGTATCAGAAGGAACCAAGCTCTTCTTTTATCCGATGTTCAATCCAAGCTAGTGTGAGGTATTCTCACGGTTCTAAATCAACTGGCTGGATAGAAAAGAATAACTTTTTTATCGATGCCATGTCATGAGGGTATTGAGAGTAACGAACTAGCAGACAAACTTAATAATCCGTTAATTTGACCAGAACTCTTCTGTGACTTATCCAAAGGATCATCTGGAATCAATTATAGATTCCTGGAAACGCAGCGTTAAAAGTTCATGTTGGAATAATTTCCCGTGCATGAATCTTTCTAAAAAATTTATCGCCTTTTCCAAAAAAAAATAGTGGGGGTAAAGGCCCTTAAACACAACAAACCATACCTAAGGCTGCTCAGTGGCGCACTCATCACTGTTCAGATATCCTCTTAATAAGATGGGCAAATCTGACACAACAATCCGTCATTTTACCTTATATTCTATAATACAGAAGAACTGAATAAAAAAAGCTGTAGAAATATCGAAGTCATATTTAAGCACATTATAATAAAACTAGAAAACTAATCGCAACAGTAACATGCTGTTAGAGGGGGGCTTTTTGATAATCGGTCATGTTAAATATAAGGTGTAGTAAAAAGTAATCCATTATTTTGCCAAAAGATGGCTTTAGGAGTCTGTATCTCCCGTTGTACAAGTGCAATCGATGGCGTTAGAAAGATAAGATTTCGTACTAAAAAAGCTTCTCATACAGTTTTGTGATTACTTGACTCAGTATTTTTTTAGCACGCGTCAAAGATGGACACCACCAAAGAGAAAATACGCCATATTTTACAGTTTTTCTTCGATAAAGGCGAAAACGCAAGCCAGGTAGCTGAAAATGTGAATAGTGTTTATGGTCCTGATACTGTAACAGCCAATCATGCGCAATTTTGGTTTCGTCGATTCCGTTCCGGTAATTTTGATGTCAAAGATGCACCACGCTCTGGAACGCCAATTGTCGAAAATGTCGATAAAATAATGGAAATCGTCGAGTCCGACCGTCACGTAAGCACTGTTTTGATTGCCCAGGAGCTAAACATTGCAAAAAAAACCGTTTGAAACCACTTAAATAAGGCTGGATACAAAAAGAAGCTCGATGTATGGGTGCCACACGAGTTATTGCAAAAAAAACCTCATGGACCGAATTTTCATCTGCGAATCGCTGCTGAATCGCAACAATATCGATCCATTTCTGAAGCGGATGGTTACTGGTGATGAGAAGTGGGTCACTTACGACAACGTCAAGCGACAACGGACGTGGTCAAATCGGGGTCATCCGGCGCAAACGGTGGTCAAGCTAGGATTGACAGCCAGGAAGGTTTTGCTGTGTGTTTGGTGGGACTGGCAGGGAATCATCTATTATGAGCTGCTCCCCTACGGCCGAAATCTAAATTCGGCCCTATACTGTCAACAATTGGACCGTCTGAAAGAAGCAATCGCCCAGAAGCGGCCAGCTTTGGCCAATAGGAGAGGAATTGTGTTCCATCAGGACAACGCCAGGCCGCATACATCGATAATGACTCGCCAGAAGTTCCGGGACCTTGGTTGGGATGTTCTTATGCATCCACCTTATAGTCCGGACCTGGCATCAAGTGATAACCACCTCTTCCTGTTTATGACGAATGATTTTGCAGGTGAAAAATTCGCCTCAAGAGAAGATTGTAAAATTCGACTATCCCAGTTTTTTGCCAATAGGGACGAGGGTTTCTATGAGAGAGGCATTATGAAATTACCTCCAAAATGGCAACAAGTTATCCAACAATATGGTGCATATTTGACGTAAATCGTATCATTCTATCTATGCTAAATAAAACCTTCAATTGAATGCAAAAATAATGGATTTCTTTTTACTACACCTTATATTTACCCAAAGTAATTCAATTTAAAAAAAAAATAATGAAAAATTATTGTACAAATACTAATAAAAACCCAATAAAAACTATATAAAATAAAACACAACTTAAATAAAAAATAAACACCAAAAAAAAATGAATATTTACTAAAATTTTAATAATTTTTTATCTAAAATTTATTATATACTATTTGAGTTATTTTTTTTTTTGTAATTTTATTTTTCTATTTTTCTTTTACTTATAAAATTTTTAAAATAATTAAATATTATTTATTGTTTACACTTATTATAATAGTAAATATAGTTTTTTCGGGAATTTACAATATATGAATAAGTGTATTTGTTTTGTTTTTTTTTTGTTGCTAAGCTTTTTATAAACTTTTATTTGTTACTATTTTTAAATTTATTTATTTTTAATTTTTCCCTATGCAGCACTTTTCATAAATTTATTCATTTTTTTTTCCTAATTTCATTTTCTTGCCCGTTTGTTCTTATCATTAAATACTTTTAGTATTTTTGTTTTTTTAGGCAATCAATTTATAGTAAATTCTTGTTTTTTTTTTCCTGTCATCAAATATTAAATAATTGTTTTTGTTTATTTTTTTTTTTTTGGTTTTTAATTTTTAGTTTTAATTATTTATATTTGCTAATTTTTTTCCACGACTAATTACTTTTAAAGTAATTCGAATATGTTCAGTTTTTCTTTCTATTACATCTAATATTTGTTCTGAAATTAATTTTTTAATTTTCTATTTTAAAATTATAATATTATTTATAATTATTTTTGCAAAAATTAAAATATTAAAAAATCGTTAATTGCAAGAACGAAAATAGTTTCTCTATTAAAGAGCATTTTTAATGCATTTTTTTTTATCCATTCGGAAAAAAGGCTCATTTAGGACGAGATGACTGTGATTTGAATGGTATCCCCTTTCTGTGAGTTATATTATCAGTGAACATTTCTTTTTTGAAATTATGTGAATTTTTTCATACGAAACTTCTAAATCATAAAATAAAAGTATTGAGAGGAAGTCTCTTTTTGGATCCACATTAATCTTACTAGAATATTAGCCTCAGCAGTTAGCCTTATCGATTAGGTGAAAACTTCTTTTTTTTTTTTACCTTATATGATCATAGGCTGTAAGAAATTCTACAAATTCTATTATAACCACTATCTAAGTGAAAAGTGTATGCCATCGAAACATTTTAGTTAAATGAGATAGGCTTTTTCTGAAATTTCTTATTTGAAAAATTCTATTGAGGCCATTTGGGTATTAAATGTATTTGGTTCTATAATAGAAAAAGATAAGAAAAAGGTATGAAAAAATTTGCAGGCAAATAGAAAAACCTTTTCGGTACCCCCCTAAAAGTGTCTTTAGTTCCCCTAAAAAATCTTTTTCATAATAACGAAAAGCCTTTTTCGATAGTAATGCTACAACATGTCTCTTATGGTGAATCTAAAAGCCTCTTTTTGCACGCATCCATAGGACGCTTCGGTGCGTCTACAAATGCACCTCTTCTTTCGTCACCCAAACATAATCTCCTAATTGTAATTGGAGCCCTTTTGATAACGAAAACGTACCCACCAATATATTTTTCTGATAATTTTGTTCTCCTACTTTACGAAGTATTAAATTTTTCTATTTAGTCATTTTCTCCATTTCTAGGAATACTTCTTTTACCTTTCAAATATCTTATATTCTAATATTAATTATTTACGGCCATTTTTATTACATTTTTAGGAAAAAGTATTTATTTTTTCGTCGATTTTCTCTTCTTTTTCTTTTTACAATTAATTACCGACAAATAGTATTTTTGTTAATTGTGTAATAATTTTGTTTGTAAAATTTATTTACATTTTACGACTACACCTTTTCTAAATGTTTCTTTCTTTTGAATTTTCTTTTCTTATAGCAACAGCATTTGGAGTAGAAGGTTGCGTCCACTACTCATAAATATTGTAACATATTCTCTTCTGTACAATAAATATAATATTTTTTTTTTTAGAATTTAGAATTCGATTTCTGGTTTTTCTTTAGTAAATTAATTTTTATATATTTTCTTGTAAGTTTTTTTTTTGTTTTGCATATAAAAAAAGGAGTGCCAAAATTAATGACCATGTCATTTTTCAACACTTTTTCCTTTCGCAATTAAATAGTTCAATAAAATCGATTGTTTTGCGTATATCTTCTTCTTAAATAGTGTTTATTTTTTTAAATTAAATTTTAATCTAATATTGATTTCTTTAATTATTATTATATAAAAACAACCATTTTATTGCTAATCATTTAATTTCATTGTTGTTTTTTTTTGATTTTCAAAATTTATCTAAAGGCAAAAAGGAATAGAGATGTTTTTGGCTATTTTTTTGTTTTTTTTTTTTTATTATTTTCTGTTTTATTTAATTTTTTACTAATATTTATGTAATTAAGTTTATTTCATTTTTATTTGTGAAAAAGTATAACAAATTTTATTTTGCATCCGTTTTGTTAATGAATATTATTACAGCGGTTGCTGAACTTGTAACTTAAGTAAATTAATTTTTTTTGCTATTTAATTCAATCAAAATAAACTGAATTTAATTTTATATAAAGCGTCAATTTTACAAATTGTAAATAATATAAAAAATGGTTCGTTTAACTTTTTAAAAAAAAATAAGCTCATAAACGAATAATATGAAATCGTACAAAGAATTAATTATATACGCAGGCGGAAGCACATAGAATAAAAATCAATTTAAATCACTTGACTGTAGTTTTTTAACTTTATTTTTTGTTTACTTCCAATTTTGTATTTCTCTATCTACTATCCAATAGTAAGAAATAAAAATATTTATAACTTTTAAAACGGATTAATGATTATTTACGAAAAAATAACGATAATTTTTAAACGGTAATATTGAATTTAAAACTGAAATTCACGCCGCCATTAAATATTTATTAGTTCTAGAGGAGAGAAAACCATAGAAATATCTTCTTAAGAAAAAGACATTCCGGTATGAAGAGAGGGTTTTATTGAACATTTGCGATGGTAGCCAAATTAAAAATTGCCCATTTTAAACGTGGTCTGACCAAATAGAAAACATTGATAAAAATACCCCAAAAAATTATAGAGAATATATTTTCTTATTTTATGTATTATAGGAAAATGCATTTAAAAAGATATTTAATGCTGGACTTAGAAAAGAAATTAAAAAAAAGGTTAAAATACCCCCATACCTCGCTATACGGCCACTCTTTATACTGCATTTAGCTATAAAGGCCCTCTTCAATTAGGGCACGTTTCCGATTTACGGCCTAAAATGTTTCGCTATAACGGCAAAAAAAACTTTTTTCGAATATCGCTATATCTACATATTGAAGAATGGAGATACCGATGAATCTGCTGAAGATGTCACATTCCAAGCCTCTTAAAGGACTAAAGATGTCACAAAATCCAAGGCCTCTTAAAGGATTAAATAAAAATCAATTACCCGTCATATGGAGATCCAACAAGAAAGCTTGGATGACAAAAGCTACTTTTGAGGATTGGTTCAAAAATCACTTTTGTACAGAAGTGAAAAAATATTTGCGAGACAATAGCTTAAGCAACAAGGCTTTCCTAATTTTGGATAATGCACCAGGGCATCCTACTAATTTATCCGAACTACAATCTGAAGATTTCATGATTGAGTAACTTCCGAAAAATAGAACAGCTCCGATCCAACCAATGGATCAGGGTGCAATAACCACTTTTAAGGCATATTACCTACGCCGAACTTTCCGACAACTTATAAGGGAAACCGATGGTAAATCTTCAATTAAAACATTTTGGAAAAACTAAAATATCAAGGATGCTGTTGACAGCATCAGTGAATCATGGAAGGAATTCGGAAAAAAATATGGCCAGAATGTGTAATAAGTACTGATGCAGAAGTTGATTTCCTTCCTGAAATTAGGCAAAACATTTGGGTCTAGCACATGAACTCGGCTTTAAAGGTTTGAACGAACGTGATGTCCTTAATCTACTTGAAGCTGATAGGGAACCGCTTTCATATGAGGAACTCATTCAGTTGCAAGCAGAACCGGCATTTGATGAAGAGGCAGAGCCTGTTGTATCCAAACAACTAACATCAAAAAATTTGTCGAAAAAATCGAATTCACTCAAGTCAACAAAAAAATGGCGAATATTTTTAAAATGGCAAACAACATGCAGCGCCATCTATTGAAAATTTGCAAAGGATGAAAAAGATACATTTATCCTTTTTCAAACGCCCTAAATTCATGTAAATCGTATGATAGATGTGAAAGTTACAGCAATTTCACAAAAAAAGAAAAAGTGTGCTAATGTTACAAAGTTCGGTTATTTTTGTGGAATTTTTACGTTAAATTTAATTCTATGAACTATTACATAGATGGCGCTGCATGTTGTATAATTTAAATACAAAGTTCGGTTATTTTTGAGACACACTGTGTATGTGAGGGCAATTTTTACGTTAAATTTAATTCTCTGAACTGTGGACTATAGAACTATTGATTGAGACTGTACACAAAATGTCTGCCCGAATAGATTATTTCTATTGAAATTATTCAAATTTCCATTACGACAACTGAATGTCAATGGTTGTTCAATTTTTCACCGCTTGGAGTAAATATGGCGATATGACTTTAGCGTCTACGCACCATTTCTCTAATTTAAGCTCCAAGAACAACTACGGCTTCTAAACAGAAACTTCATCTGGAATCATCCAGGAAATTCACCAATTTACGTTGCTTTTGATTTCAATTTCAACAATGCTGTCACATCAAAAAATATCAAATATGTAAAAATATTTTAGCAGTACTTGAAATTAGTAGATTAGACTTGAGTCGATGAGTGAATAGTAATTCGTGATCGTCGCTGCTTCCTGTTGTGTGCATTCCAATAAAAATTTGAAGATTTGCAAAAATTTGACACGCCATTTTTTCGTTTTCACCATCCAATGTATCTTTTTATGGTTCTGATCAAGAATAATGGTGAAAATGTGAATTTTTTTAATTATTGTATTTAGTGGGTTTTGATCCCTGATGACAAATGCTCACAATAATGCCTATAGTTTTCTCCAAAAGAAGGGACACCATTTAAAAAGTGACGTTAGAAGATTAATTTAATTTTATAAACAATAAATAATACTGAAGAAATATTATTATTTCGAATAAGGAAAAATAAATAGTCGAACGTAAAATTTTTAATACTAAATTGACTTTTTGTTTTGATCTGTTTTTTTTTTTTTTTTTTAAATTAATAAATATATTTCTTATAAAGATTATTGCTTAATTAAATAGTTAAATATATAGGATAGGTTGGTTTTTAATTTCCTAATATAATATTTAAGGAATTTCTTTTAAATAATTTTAATTACATCTATTAAATTGTCTTTTATTTTGTCTTAAAGTAAGTAGTTTGTTCTTGTTTCTTTTTCATTCGAACCACATTTATTAATGGACAATTATCGATGATCTACAATAAAAAATAAAAAGGACTGGTTTTTTTTTTGTTGTGTGATTTTTATAGTAAAAATTAATTACTTTATTAGTTATTAATTTTTTTTTTGTAAGGTAAAATTAATAAAAAAAAGGACAGTGGATAATGATAAGCTGCAATGGCATATTTAACGAGACGTTTACAGTATTGATACAAAGGACGATGGTGTAGAAATTACTGAGAGCGAGGTGCTAGTTAACTAAATCAAAGGGGAATGATTGGTATTAATCGCCAAGATCAGATATTAGTGAGCTTCCCCGTTTTGAGAGGTAAAGAAAGAGATTTACATCAAATATGTGGACTAGAAATAGCCAAAGTATTATAAAAAAAAGTATCGTCACAAGACTATTAAAAACGCGGATGACTATCGCACGTAAGTATGCCGCTGAGACTAAACGTGGAACATTTGGGCTATTTTCTCAGACATATTATTCCACACCATTGGAACAAAAGCCAACAAGAACTTTTAAGAGTATGTGCAATGTGGGAGTGCAAGAAATATCGAGTTTCGTTATATGTACCTCAAAATATCATACGTTTAAAAATTGCTATTTTTCTGTGAGTTTTTTTTTTTCAAAACAGTATTTTCTTTTTTAAATTATTACTGATACTTTATCAGTAACAATTTAGAACATTAAACCAGCTGTACTTATCACGTGTATATCAGACTAATCTTTTTGTTGATTGTAGCCACCGCCACCATCGGTACTTAGACCGTAGAATCAATAAAAATATCTTTTCTGAGAATATTAATAATGTTAAGAAATTTGTGAAACAAAATTCGATGAAGAAATATTAAAAAAAGAATTAAATAATATTTTCGAAGCCATTTAACATACAGTTTCTAATTGGGCAGGAGGCATTATATTAAAAAAAAATTATTATAATTTTGTCAACACTGGAGCACATTCGAAAAAGGACACGAATTCCAATCATATAAATATTTAAGCTCGAATTTGAGCAAAAATAGTCTATTTTGTCGATACGAACAAAATGTAGCATTATCGATACGAACAAAATGTAGAGGTTTGCTCGAATGTTGTACGTGCCTCAAATTGTAGATTTTCAGTCACGAGCTTTGTGTTCGAGCGCGATTTTTTATTATTTTTGTTGAACCGCGAACAATTTGCAATTATGGGATTTCGCATTGTTGTTTTTGTATGAAGTAGAACGTGTTTGTATGAAATAATTTGTTGGTTTGTTTTTCTGTTTGCCAATAGTTTAGGACGAAAAATAATATCAGAAAATATATTCATCGATGGCAGTGACGTTGAATTGCTCAGTCTAGAAAATATTAGATCCGATTTCGTCGAAGAAACCTTTATCGAAGCCGTTGACGGAGAGATATTCCTTAGCCGCAGAAAAAAAGAAAGTTGGCCTAAAGGTCACTACCACTTCGCTGCACAAAGACATAATACAATTATCTCGCTTTGCTTAGGTGCACTCTTGTGCGTGGAATACTCCGCTCTCCGAAAACAAAGATCGCAAGCAATCAGAGTATCTTGCTTGGCGAGTGATCAAAATAATCCTTGCCAAAACGGTGAATTTTTGCTATACAATTTCTGTTCAGAGTGATTAACGCTGCGAAGGCCTTTTTGTGCTTTCCTGACCAGGCACTCACCCGCGCACTACGTGATGCGTGCTGTTTGCTCTGATTGCTGCACTTCGTTTTCGTTGATTCATTCTCTTGAATTGTCATATTTTCAACAGTTAAATCTATTTATTATTTTCTTTTATTTTCGACTATTTTTTTACCTTATCTAATATAGTGGACTGCAAAACACAAAATGCAGAATTTAAAATGTGGAAAATGAAACAAATGTCAAATGGATGAAGAAGAAAACCTGATTCGAACTGATCCGACGAACTTTTGATCGAACCCACGTGTAATCACTGCACGAATATTGTTCGTGCGTTCGAGCTCGTGATCGAGATATTTTCATTTATCCTATGAAGACTGAAAAATCATGTTATCGATATTAAAAAGTTTTTCCAATTGGACGAATTTCGTACCAACATTTCGCTCGAATAATTCCAACATTATTTACTATATTTTTCATTTAAATATTACATTAAATATGTAGAAAAAAATCAATAAAATCATAATAATTTGAGTTAAATGTACCAATAGTATTGTTATTTTAGTTTTGAAATTGTTTAACAATAATTATTTATAATGAAATAATCAGAAGAATCAGTCTTTTATTTAGAGTTCCCTCCACCTTACCCGAGGTGCCAGTCTGGAGACATTTGATTGCTTTTGCTAGGGTAATGCAGTGGAAGGGTTAATTGCTGCTATAATAGAGGCTTTACAAATATGGAAGGTTATAGGGAAATAGCCAAAGAGAGATAGACAGAAAGAGAGACGCAACAACAGTAAGCTCTCTCACTAACAGTCGGCGATCTATTCCAACAATTTTTTTTGTCTCATTAGTCCTTTGTTTTTGGTTCCTGGTTTTTTTTGGAATAGTTTGGAAAAATATAAAAATTGGGACCATAATAAATTTTTGTTGTGCTCCCAATTTTTGAACCTTCCACAACCATTCCTTAGTTCCTCTTCCACTCTGACTCAAATTTTCATGTGTTTTTTTTAATTTTATTTTATGAATTGTTAATTTTCTATCATCCTTTTCCTTGAAGAACTAAATACCTTCAGGTGTCTTCCAAGTAAAAATGCATGTTGTTTTTATCAGGAATGATTTTATTGTTATATGGGTATGAGGACACTCTCGCTGAGGTTTCCAAAACCACCCCATTCCCTCCAATTACTATCTTTACTACAATGCTAGTATGGAAACTTGCCATCAGGAGCGAAAATTTTTTATCTGAGTACGGTTGAATTCACCTTCCTCATTTCTTGAGAATTCAACAGATTAACTACATTCAAACTTCAACATATAGGATATTATCATTTGCGGCAATGTTCAAATATTCAGTCTGCGTCTGCTGAAACGAACCATTTAGATTCACACATAAGATCATTTAGTAAAATATCGCAACATGCCAAATGATGTAATTAAAAAAAATCTGCAGCAATATTCTTACTTTCTTATTAGAAGATTTTTTTTTCTGCAATAATTTTCATATATCAAAGCTATACCTTTCAAGTAGTTCCCAAGGCGTTATTTCCCGTATTTTTAGAAGGCGGGCAGGCTTTAACTCGAATGGATTTTTATTAGAAGAAATTGTAAATTCGAGGAATATCTTATAAAAAATCGAAAAATGTTTTGTTAATTTATAATGTAATGTTCATAATTCTCAACAGATGGTAGTAATAGCGTAAGCACGACGAATGACGCACTCGCGAGAATTGAGAGCATTGAAAAATTGCTTCCCTCACATCTCAATACATGTACGTATAAATATAATGCCTTTTCCACCACTTACGTCTCTATTATTTAAGGTTTTACTATATTTAATTTGTTTTCTCTTTTCTTCTTCTTTACTTAACCTATGAATACACGCACCCACCAATTCATATAATTTTTTCTTTAATCTTTAAATTAGTCTTTTTTGTATTTATTTTATTTTTTTCTTGTTTCACATTTTTTCCTACATAATAAAATATATTGGAAAAAAAGGGGCAAAGACGCAAGAAATATATTAATTTTTGTTGTCGTTGTTGTTGTTGTTTATTTTTTTGTCGTCCTTTAATTGGATTTTGTTATTCTTTCGTATATAAAGTCTGTTTTTTTTTTTGTAGATTTTCTTCGTTTTTACATTTTTTTTTGTCTTTTTTTTTATATAGTGATAATAGTAACTAAATTATAATAATTATTATTTTCCGATAAATATCCTTTTCTTTATTTTATATATTGGAAAGGATATTTATTATATTTACTATATGCCGCAGCCTTTTCGTGTGCCGTACATAACTTTTAATTCTGGATAAATAATTTTTTTAATTAATTGATTTGTTTTTGATGCTAACATAGCACGTTTGGTGTCCTTTTTTAATACTTTAATACCTGGCTTATGTACTAGAAATGCATTATCGAGTATATGAAACTCATAGTCGAGTGCACATAAGGCATAACCCTAGAAGAAGAAAAAAATAAACAACACAGAATTTAGGTACAAATTATATTTTAGATTATTAAATTATAGATCAAATTCATAAGGTGTGCAAAATTGAAAAAATAATAGTAATGATAAGAAAATGTGAATTTTTAATGATAGAAAATGTGAATTTTCAATAATCAGCAAAAAGTGAATTTTTAATAATCGCCAAATTTAGTTTTCTACTGACAAAAAGGGACGATTTTGTTTTTTTTTATTAATAATTATAGTGATTTTTAATAATAAGAAAAAAGTGAATTTTTATCAATAGAAAATGTGAATTTTTAATTATAATATAGGGTGATCCATCTAGCGGTTCCATTTTGAACTACTATTTATTTGAAGTATTTGAGTGTTAAATGTGAACAAGAATTGACAGATTGTTAGTTGCAAGTCAGAATTTTACGAAAAGGTAATCAATACGCTTGAAGAAAAATGCGAAATATTGAGAACTTACTTCCAAAGTGGTGAGTCTTCAACCCAAACTGTGAGAAATTTAGAAAAAAATGAGTAAAGATCGAATGCCATCACGTGAATTTGTGGGCAAATTCGTGAAGCGAGTTCGCGAAACTGGTTTGTTGGTTACCAAAGCAACTCGTTCCCGCTCTAAGACAGTGCGTACGACCGAGAATATTGCCGCCGTTGCTGAAAATGTCAGTGATCATCCATCAACATCAACTCGTCACCGTTCTCAGGAATTGAACATTTCTCGCACTTCTCTGTTGAGAATTTTGCACAAAGACTTCGGTATGAAAGCCGCATGACCATCCGATGCGTTTTCGGTTTGCCCAATGGGCTCAAGATCAATTGGGCGAAGATGACCATTTTTACCGAAAAATCATCTTTTCGGATGAGGCCCATTTCCACCTTGGTGGGTATGTCAACAAACAAAATTGTCGCATCTGGGGCTCAGAAAATCCATACGTCACCATGGAGAAGCCGATGCATCCACAACGAGTCACGGTTTGGTGCGGATTTTGGACTGAAGGCATTATTGGGCCGGTTTTCTTCGAGAACAATGAAGGAGCCGCCGTTACGCTCAATGGTGAGCGCTATCGTGGCATGATCAACGAATTTTTGTTTAGAAAATTGAAGAGAATGGCATGGATGACATTTGGTTTCAACAGGACGGGGCCACTTGCCACACAGCCAACGTAACAATCCAACTTTTGGGCACTGCTTTCGAAAACCGAATAAGCAGCCGAAATTCTGATGTCAATTGGCCGCCTCGGAGCTGTGATTTGAGTCCGTTGGATTATTTTCTGTGGGGAGCTGTTAAGGATAAATGTTACGCAAGCCTTCCAAAGACAATTGAGGCCTTGAAACACGAAATCAAAGTTGCCATTGAAGAGATATTTTAATTCTGTTAGTTTTTTTTTCAACTTTTGAAAATACTGCCAAAAAAAACATTAGAGCTGTCAAGTATAAAGTATTACAATTTTAGTCATGGAGTCATTAACAACAGAACAACATATTTTAAACATCCTCAAAAATGACATTTCGCAAAATTTATGATAAAAAAAAATGATGTCATTTTACGAAATTTGCAAAATCGCGAAATGTTTTGAAGATATTGGTTCGGTGGCAAATCGTACACCATATCAACATGCCTGTTCAGTTCTTGCTCTGCACCCGGGCAATAGCAAAATTGCTCAACGATTGAAGCCATTCGACCATGTACAGAGCAAAATACAGTGTCAATTGTATGATTGAAAGACCAAATTTTCACATCAACAGCTCCGATAACAAACAAAATTGACGTCTGGAACGCAGAACACCCTCATAAGATTTATGAAAAATCGATGGATCATAAAAAAGTCAAAGTTTGGTGAGGTTTTTTTTGGGCTGTTGGAAATATTTGACCGTTCTTCTTCGAAAATGATTTTGAAGAGGCCATTACAGTGAATTCTGAACGATATCGTGACATGTTAACGGATTTTTTGGGGCCGAAATTAAATAAATTAATTGCAAATGAGCTTTGCTTTCAACAAAACGGGGCTACGGACCACACTACATGGTTTCTTGCGCACTGAATTCGGTGATCGAAACGCTGATGTAAATTAACCGCCAAGATGTTACGATTTGACACCGCTACACTTTTTTATTTGAAATGGAACGTGTAATACCGCGTTTATTGGGAGAAGTCACCGAAAATTTCGGTGCTGTTTAAAGGCCAGCCAAACTGAGTCGTGGCGATCATATGAGTGATTTTATTTTTTACACATAATTCTCATATATTTAACTTTCATTTGAAATAAAAATGTTCAATGTTTGCTCACGATATGTAGGTTTTTTTACCAGTTAAAAATAAAACCAACAGATAGGCCCACCCTTTATAACAGAAAAATTAAATTTTATTTTCTTTCGATAAAAAAGCTGAAATTTTATGAGTTTTTAAAAAAATAAAAATAAATATGAATTTTTGATATTTTTAAAAAAGCAATGAATTTTTAATGATAAGAAATGTACATATTTTAATATTAGTCTTACGAAATAGGTTAAAAATAATAATATCAAATGAAACTATATATTATGAACAGAAGAGAGAAAATGTGAAAAGAATACACTACTTATCAATTATATAAATAAAATTGTTTAGTATTTTATTAATAATACTTACAAAAAGAGCTTACATAGGATTTTTGACGACTTTTAGCAATCATATTTTAAAGGTAAAAAAAATATTGATGCCAACCTACATGTAACATTTTAAGCCAGACTATAATATGGTAGAGGTGGATAATTTTTTTTATTTCAGCTAATTAATTTTGTTTTATATTTAAAGAATTTTTAATATAAAAGCAAATTTTTGTATCCAAATAAATTTGTTCTTTAAAAAAATTCATCACTTTATAGTAAATTTAGAGAAGTTAGAAGATTACCAAATGAAGAAAACTAATTACTTATCAGTGACCAAAGGGAAATTATTGTTTTTATTTGCAACAAAGTTACTTTACGTTAGAATTCTTCCAAATAATATTGTATATAAAATCATTTCGTATGAAGTACTTAAGAAATAAGGAATCGAGTTGCATTAGACATTATAAGTCAGTTAATTGAAATAAGAAAATAACAACAAAATTGTACATAATCTAAAGCAAATGATTTTCTCTGTTATTAAATTATTTATGAACAATTACTCCATCGAATTATATGGTAAATTCTTTTTTCAGTACTAGTGACTAAATAAATGCACGTTAGCATATCTAAAATTAATTTTTTTTCTCCATTTCTGAAGTATTACTTTTGAAAAGCTAAGTGTTTTTTCAATAAGAATATTAAAAAGAAAAGTCTCCCCGAATGTAAGGCTTTTTTAAAGTAGTCCAAACTTAATTTAAAATAAAATGAATAAATAATAAAAATGAAGTACTAAAAGATGTGCTTCTAGTCAAACTACTGTTCAAAACCATCAGAAGAAGATAGAAGAAAAAAATAACGCATGCAGTTTCAACTCACCTGAGTCATTTTGTCACTTTTACCCTCCCAGCTGAGCCGTTCATCATAATGTGGATCAGCAAGCGTACCAATGTAAATTGGCTCCCAATGTGAAAAATAACCGACACGTTTGCCAATATGAAAGACTCCAAGCTCCTCCGATTCGTTAGCGGCAATCCATTCTTTTAACTTCGGCACACCATGACAAATGGGGCATACCCTCTTATGAAACTGAACCGCTTTATTCACTTTTAATAGCTCTTGAAGTTCGGTTTTATCTTTGGGTACTGGTACAGAGTTTTCTACTTCGAAAATTGGTAAAGTGAATACCCTAAAAAGGAAAAATTAAAAAAAAAATTTCATAGAAAATTCGCTTTTCGTGTGTGAAATTGAATAATTGAAAATAATTAAATTCAATTTGGAATCAAACTTTCTGTCATAATAATAAAAGTTTAATTAAAATAATATAATTCAATTTTTACTTACTTTGGATTTTTTCGCTGATAATTGGCATCATTTTTAGAGACCATTTCTAAAAATTTCTTAACTAAACCTGGATTAGGATACAGTTCAATATCGCTAGCGAGGATAAAATGTGTTAAGGCTGCATCCCTCGCTATATTTCTGCCAACGTTGACAGGATAGAGCAGCTTCTTTTGTGTTTTAAATAGTTGGGCGGATGTGACATTCAGAAACGGTGCTGACAGGGAACAATTGAATGGCGTTTCCAATAATTCATCGCTTTTCGGAACAGTCTTTGGAATATGTTTAGTACTAAAGTATATATGAAATGTGACGAATTGTCGCACCATAGCACTCTCTGGTAGGCAGTCTCTTAAATATTTAATCGAATTAATTGTCGCATTAAAATCTGTACCAGGCGCATGTAGCGCTATGCTAATTGGTGCATTCCATCTGTAATCAAATAAAAATAGAATTTCATCAAATTATCAAATAATTCCCATAAGGAAAACTACCAATTCAGGTATAAGAATTTCTTCTCAAACAATATGTACCTAATTTAGTTTATGGAGTTGGATATTTACCTATCTATTAGTGGAATTAGATTATCTAAAAATGTATAATCGGCATGTGTTGTGTACGTGATGGATTCGTGACATTTGATTTGGTCATGGTCGGCACGCACGTAATTCTTGAGAACCCAAAAATCACCACGCTGTACTGTTTCGTACCGATAGTCACGGTCGTGACATTTCAATATCGACCGGAGCCGTTCATCCAACTCCCGATCCTCGTTATTCACTACGTACCCATCACTGTTAGTTGTATTCACGAAACTGACAGCGTCTTGTTGTCCGACAACCATATTTATTTCGCTCATCCTACGCATCGTGTAATTGGATGCATTTACAACATCGAAGCGTTTCTCATCCGCTGTCGCCTCAGTTAGTGGAGCGCTTATATCAGTAACAACTCTCGGCCGATTGTCAGCATTTTGGTCTACTTGCTGCTTCTGTTGCTGCTGCTGAGGTTGCTGTCTGAATTTTTCAACATTCGCCACTTCATTGTCATCTTCAAAGTCTTTATCTCTTTGCAAAGCTGCTTGAACTCTCTCGGCATTTTCTATATTGTTGTTATCCTGTTGAATAAATGCCAAACTTCGAAGCTTAATTTTTTTTCACAGATAAAGTCTTAAGAGTTATCAATAATTAAATTTGGTTATCTAAGCGATATCTTAACATTTAATCAGGAACATATTCTCTAAAAAATGTAAACTAACGCACATATGCATATTTGGATATTTTAAAACTTAACGCTAAAGCCTCCTATTATATAACGGAGTCCTATTAAAAATTGGAAGAATATAAAATTATACTTGGGAACTGGAACTAGGGAATGATGTTTGACAATTATATATTATTGTTTATTTATTATTTTATGACGCGATCCATCGTAACCTGGATGTGAATTGTCGACATATTTATAATCTGGTGTTAATCATTTTAAGTGTACAATAAATTATGAACAAAAAATAGGAAAAAGTTATTAAATACTAGCTACCCGTTGCCCGGCGTTGCTCGGCCTTATTCAATTAAAATTAAAACATGTTTTTTTGGTTTATGCCATTAGTAGATATAGAATAATTGTTTATTTAAATTATTACTGCATAAACAAACAAATCAGATGGTTTTCCAACTCTTGAACATGCTACATATAGTTGGCCATGTGAGAAGCAAGGATTTTCTAGATTTAATCCACTAATACTTACAATTCTGTTTTTAGCTGTATTCGATTGGACCAATTTTGCTACTGTGCAGTAGTTCGCAGTAGATTCTCAATAAAATGGACAATTTACTGACAGCAGTAAAATATAACCTCAAAAAAGTCAACAACAATACTGAGTTTATTCACACATAGACAATAAAAACTGATTTTACGCAAACATAAACAATAAAAACAAAAATTTGACGCTTCAACATAACCAACGAACCCGCTAAGCCATCTATTTCCAGTTCGGGAACTAAAATTTCCCCACCCTAAATAGTATGCGCAACTACTGCGACAATCTAGTCATTTGTTCGAGGTATAGTAGATGATGACAGCTACAATTACTGCACAGTAGGAAACTTTCCCCAATCGAATACATCTAATTTGTTTGAAAATTGGCATATACTCGTACAGCTACCACCACCTACCGGAGGGGTGTTGGAACTATATAGAAACCATTCTCAAGACTCAATGAACAAATTGGTATAATGGTTCAGTATGATTTTATGCATAGTTTTCAAGTCTATAAGCCTCACACAAAAACGGACATTCATTTTTATATATGTAGATTACAGCACGAACTATAGTCTATGCTACGCAATATTGAATGCAGTCTGAAGAATCGAAAACATTACAATTGACCGCATGTTAATATAAACGAAACGCCGGACCGGTGAATATCAACTTAGTGGTCGCACGGTGAATATTAACGTACCAATATTACAGCTGCTTGGAGCATATAAAAGTTGCTGTTAGATGTTGGATACCAAAAGTTACGATTAATATTAACATTACGGCCATACGTGAATATCGATGTACCAATATATAGGGTTTTCCAATAAGAGTGATATGATTTCTAAGTGACGTTTCGGCCATTTGTAATGTGTCATAATCTGTCATTTTTTCTTTCATTGTTTTCAGTAATGTTTACAATTTCACCATGGAGAGATATACGCAAGAACAACGTTTACAAATTATTCAATTTTATTATCAAAATAATCGTTCTCCAATTGCAACTTTTCGTGCACTCACTGTCATCTGAGTGGTGCGGTAAATAAACAAAACTGTCGATTCTGGTGCGAAGAAAATTCACAAATTATTTATGAACAGCCATTACATTCACCTAAATTGACAGTTTGGTGTGGTTTTTGGTCTGGTGGAATTATCGGTTCGTACTTCTTTCGCAATGAAGTTGGTAACACCGTTACTGTCAATGGAGAGCGGTATAGATCGATGATAACCAACTTTTTATGGCCGAAATTGGAAGAAGTTGATCTTGACAACATCTGGTTCCAACCAGACGGGGCTACGTGCCACACAGCACGTGCAACAACCGAATTATTGCGAGAAAAGTTTGGAGATTCGATTATTTCAAGAAATTGTGACAAAAAGTTGTGATTTAACACCATTAGACTATTTCTAGTGGGGTTATTTGAAGTCAGTGGTCTTTAGCAATAAACCAGACTCTCTTCAAGCTTTAGAAGTAAATATTGAACGTGCTATTCATGACATACGACTTGATTTAGTGGAAAAAGTGCTCGAAAATTGGGTTCATCGAATTTGTTCCTGCAAAATAAGTCGTGGAGGCCATTTGAATAACGTTTTATTCAGAACTTAATTGTATCGATTGTACTTCACATTAAATAAAAAACATTTGAATTTCCTTAACAATTAGTATATTTTTTTGTTGAAAAGAAATCATATCACTCTTATTCGAAAACCCTTTAATAGTCGCCCGTCAATTTCAAAGTTACGGCCGCATATGAATATCAACGTTACGGTAGCATGGTGTATATGAACGTCAGGGCCGTACATGAATGTTAATATTGCAGCCGCACGGTAGATGCCGACGCTGTGGTCGCATCATGAAGATAAACGTTACGGCCGCACGTGGATATAAACGTAACGTCTGTATCTGAATACCAACTTGACGGCCGTACGGTAAATACGAGTTTATGGCTGCACGCTGAATATCAACGATACAGCCGCACATGAATATCAACGATACGGCCGCACGTGAATATCAATGTTACAGGAGCACGGTGGATGGTAATTTTGCGGCCGCGTGATTGAAAATAATGTTAGGTGTGGGAACGTTACGGCCGCACGTCCATATGAACGTGACGGCCGCGCTTCAATATGAACGTTCCGGCCACACAGTAACTACAAACGTTACGACCGCACGATTGATATCAATGTTCATCCACACACGTATGTGTATGTGAACGCTCATCGTACTTGAAAAAACAGAATTGAATTTAAAAAAAATGACCAGCAATTGAATATTTTTACGTTACCTTGGGAGCGATTCTAGAATTAAATGTACAGAATTTCACGTTACGAGTGCATATATATCAGAGGAGCATAAAAATGCTTCTGACTATACCATTAACATAACAACACCGTTTAAAGGTCTATTTACCTTTATTTTCGAGAGAAGCAATGGCCAAGAGATCTTGTATTAGAAAATATGTAATGTCGTGTAGGCGTTTGTACAATTCCACAACAGAATAAACAGTTCGTTGGCCAGAAGCACTTTTACCAATAAAAAAAAAAGAGTTACGTAGATTACGCACTCATGGATGAAATTTCCCTGAAGGATTCCTAATATAACTACATGAAAAAAAGTGAAATTTTCTAATTTGTGTATCCAAAATCTTCCGTCACACCAGCATCAGCTTCGAATATGAAAAGCTTTGGAAAATATTATCCATAAGATCACGTTGTGTAGGTTGGCAAGCGTTTTGAATGAGCATATATTATATATACGTGTATATGTTTGTTAGAAGTCAAAACCGAAGAAAACACTCCCTAAATGCATGATTTCTTAAAAATCATATTTGCCAAATATATTATTGTTCTTTTAAAAGGGAGCTTACATATTAATGAAACGGTAGTTTGGTGATGCCATTTTCTTTTCGCTAAAAGACAGACAAAATAACAAAAAAAAGGGGGGGAAATTCGCAAATAATAAATGTGAAACAATTTCACCAAATCCTACAAGAAATCCTTGTTTTTATTCGTTCAAATTTTAGTAGAGATTTTGCTTTTTTTCTTCACTATAGTAAAAAATCATACATCACATAGCAATTGTGGCGCCTAAAAGATTCGAAACTCCCCTCCCCTAACCCGTTTCTTTACTACAGAAATATTTTTTCTACGCCAAAATTGATGTTTTTCGAAATGCTTATCTTGAGATTGGAATATGCTTGAGCATGTAGCACATAATAAAGAGTGTCGATCTAAAAGAGGAAGAAGAGGAGGAAGACCACGAAAAAAGGTGATTTTGAGAAGATAAGTTGGTGGGGGACATAATTCACCTTGCATCCACCAACAGGGGATTCTTGTTTATTCCCCAAAGTTCGTATTTAGGATGTTTGCCTATACTAGTCGTGACACAATTCAGAATTTATCTGCAAACTTGGTGCGGTTTTTATCTTTTTTCCGGAAATAAGATCCAATCATATGGAATAGAATTTTCATCAAAACAATGTCGTCAGCGGTGTTCTACTATTCCCCAGTACCCATACACCTTACTTCAACAACATTAAAGTTGTCGGATCTTTGTCTGATTACCCCACTCATCACTCCACTAAGAATTGAATTAGGACCAACTTTTATAAAGTTGAAAAGTACTCGCATTTCCACAATTTGGTTGGGAAAATATCAAATTTCGAAGGTAATCTATTACGTGACCAGATTAAAAATAGTAAAAAAGAGATTTTTTTTAAGGTTAATATCAATTGCGTAAATAATAAATAATATCGATTCGTGTAGAAAGGAAATTATAAAATATAATTTTCGAAATTCTTCTTTTAAGTTGTTCAATTAAAAATGAGAACAGTTTATTTTTGATCATTTAACAAATTTTAAACATTAAAATTGACTATTAAATTAAATTAAAATTGTTATGACCTTAATAATAGTGTGAGGAATAATGCAGGTGTTCTGTTAGGCGAGTACATAGTTAGAACATTAGTGTTCGCTACTTTCTGGATGCAATTTGTGGTATAAGTGAAACCGTCAACATATTATGAGACTCGTTTAAAAAAAAAACGACATTATCTAGAATAATGTCGAACATAAATAGATCTATTCTTGATCGGTTGAAAGGACATATTCTTTGTATTATTCACGACAAATTGTGATCCCATTGGCTTAAAATAGAACATCTTTTCCGTAAAGTCGGGCATCCTACTAGGTTATACGACGTTTGGATGTTTGCGGCTAGTGTGCAGTGGTCTGTAGTCACTAAATCTGGGCACGACTTCATCTTTCTAATAAATGTTTTGAAACGCGAAACTTTAATTTTTCATGAGTCTTAAAAGAAAAGACTTATTCGTTGGAGGAGGTGAGGGTAAGAGTGCTCGGAGAAGAAATATAGTGCTTGGCGAAAGTAATTGGGATCGCCACAGAGAATATGAGCAAAATAGTAGTGCTCAGAGAAGATGAGAGACATAGTGCTCAGAAGAGATAAAACCTACAAATTTTTCAATTATTTTTTTTTAAAGAAAATTTTTCAATTTTAAACGGAAAATATACTATACGAGGTCTGTTCAAAAAGTATCGCGAATTTTAAATTTTCGCGGGTTACGTATATTCGATTTTCGTTTTTTTGTAGCGTTATGTTGGTACTTATGTCTCTCACTTATGCCGAAAAGTTCAGGCATTTTGAATGTTCAGTTAATTTTTGACAGCTGCTTTGCTTGCACGTGTTTTGGCTGGTCTTTGATTTTTGCCCATTCCAAAAAATGGATTAAAGAATCTGTTTCGGGAACAAGAAAAAGTCATAGGGGGCCAGATCTGGGGAATACGGTGGCTGCGGCATTATTAGTGTGTTGTTTTTGGCCAAAAATGGCAAAAGCCAATTTTTGTTCTTCCACAAATCCGCGAGTTTCCATCTGTCAAAATTTAACTGAACATTTAAAATGGCCGAAGTTGTCGGCATAAGTGAGAGACACGAGTACCAACATAACGCCACAAAAAATCGAAAATCGAATATACGTATCCTGTGGAAATTCAAAATTCGCGATACTTTTTGAACAGACCTCGTATATTTTTTGTAATTTTGTTAGTCTAATTTTATTAGGGATCACGAAATTCCTACATAAAAGTTAATCGTGTTTTGTAAAACTAACAAAAATTGTAATTGGAAAAGTTTAAAATTGCTCGGAAATCAAAAAAAAAATGAAAGAAGAACGGCTAACTCACCTGTTGTTCCCTTGACTTTGACTCCAGCTTCTCCTTCATCAATAGATTTTGTCGCGATCTTTGATATTCATCCTGTACAAATGCTGCAGGATTGATGATAAAATTGGTTTCGCTTCCGATCATAACATGACTGCACACGTACAACAGTACAACAACATTGATGAAAATGCTACACCGAAGCAACCAATTTCGCCGTGTCAACATTTTGCCAAAAGTAACATTAACTTTTTGCTAGTTCCGAATTGACCTTTGACTATTGATATCGATAGTAATGATGTCGGTTTTTATCAGCTGACAATTCACGAGTTGATTTCGATAATACGCGATTTCGGCATTTGTATTTATCCTGTTGTTTAGGTTTTATCTAATATGGACGTGGCTTAACATTACATCTGAAAGCCTTCTAGCGTTACGCATTGAAATTGATTTTTTCCCTATTAATTCGAATATTCCAACCTTTACAATAAAAAAATGTCCGCATTTCTGTAATTAAAAGAGGAGATTTATTAATAAGTAATGAATTGATACTTTTTCATTTTAAATGCAACTTAAATTACAATAAGTGAAGAAATTATTTTCCTTTTAATAGTGCTGATTCGCTAATATTAGAGGACACAGGTATGAGTGGAAGAGATGTCACATGTTCTCATATGTGATAAGACATGCAAAAATATTATCTTTAATAAGGTGTGGCATAACCATTCGAAAGATTTAAGTGTTGCCCAGAAGGTGCACTTTTTTCGATGACCTTCCTCTATGCCGCGAAAATATAACGTTCTATAAAATTCCCCCTATCTAACCTATCCTAATGATTTTAAAAATATTGGATACAACTAGTGAGCAGTGAATCATATTTTAAACTATCTTTAAAGTATTGGAATTAAAAGTCAACTCCATGCTTCCTGTTGCAATTTTGTAATTATTATCTTTTCAAAAAATATCTAGGATATCTCCTATACCAACGTGCTCACATTTTTATTATTTGATCTGCTTTACAAAAGCGTGTATAAAATATCTGATCAGGTGAATGCAATTTTCATGTTCATATTGGTCTTTTTCCATGTTGATACGAGTATTAGTCTTTTTATTAATATTTTACAGAACTATGATTTAAAGAAAAAAAAATTTCATAACAAAACTTAAAAATATTGTAGTGGGCAGTTATTATAGATTGCGGTATTTAAGGCACTCAGGCTGTGTGGACGAGTAATGCCAGGAAGAATACTTAAACATGCCAACAGCAGTGTCAGACAGACTTTGTCATCTACTTTGTAAATAGACACTGACTACTTTAGTTTAGGTTTACTGTACCTCAATGGGACATGTTATGTCTAATGATAGATGTATATGCCAATAGAAAATGGATAAGTATTTGTTATCTTTTGATCAGAGAGTAGATGCTATAAAGTCGTATATCTAAATGATTTAAATTTAAAGAATTTAAGCCGATCTGATAGCACTTTCGTTAGAGTTTCGAATTCCACTAAGGCACGCTAATTAAAAAAAAAACCAACTTCACTTTCCATTCTATTTTATTTTCCTAATTCCGTTTTCCTTTTCTTAACAAAAAGCGCATAAAAACTTTTTTGAAAAACCCATCATCGATCAGGAACAAGGAAATATCAATAGCAGCTTTGGAAAGGATTAATCAATCGTGCATAACCTTCTGTATTTATCAAAGACAACCACCCGAAATAGACATGACGACCACCCCTCCTACTGGACGAAGCATGGCACCGCACCAAAAACTGGACGAAAACAAAGCAGTAGGATAGCTGCAGTGGACGGATCAACTGCTAAGCGAAGACAAAAACTTAATTTTAAAACTATTGAAAAATGTTATTAGAATATTTGTTAAAAAGGTCCCCGTGTTCCGAAAGGAACGTTACAAGAGAAATAAATACAAAAATATAAGGTATGTGGCCTTATAGCATTTAATCACAAGACTGAGACGAGTGCATTTGGCTCCGAATTGTTACCTTCTCGATTATATAACAAAATATTAAAAAATTGATTCTGGTTTGAATATGTGTTAAATTGTTTTAACACATATTCGGAAATAAAAATTAGAGTTTACCACCAATAATTAGAGTTCTTGTTAATAACGCAAAAAAATGCCAGTTGACGAAATCAGTAAAGTGTTATCTGGCCAGAACGGGCCGCTTCGAATACATAAATGGGGCTGCGTGCAGTAGAGTCGTCTAATATTTCTATATTATTTAAGTCGCAAAATTTATGGATATTTTGCTATGGACACACATCAGATACCATGAAGAATACTAACTCCTGACACACAGGCATTCATGGTATAGTTTGACGTGTTGGCTTTTGTGTTTCGGCCGGTAATGAAATAGAAGATTTGTTATTATTGTAATTGAGATATTTATCAGATATACCATAAATAGGCTGAAAAGTGAAAATAATATTTTTAAATTACGGGCAATTAAAAGCCGTAGAAAATATAATGCGTATATATTCCATATTAATACTTTTTAATTCTCAAATTAATGTAAATAAATCGCATTGAGAACTGAAAACAAAACGTCAATTTTGACGAGATTTGTGTGTATAGAGAAGGGCAGATACCAGGTTGGTGTATAGGGAAACCACACAAAAAAATCGTGGTATCGATACCAGGAACGTTCATCGAATACCAGATTCAGCTGGTATTTAGCCAGTATAATTTGGCACATACGACGTCTCTTCAAAATGTATCGCGAATTTTGAATTTCCGCGGGTTACGTATGTTCGATTTTCGATTTTTATGTCATTATGTTGGTAATCATGTCTCTCACTTATGCCGACAGGATCGGCCATTTTGATTGTTTAGTTAATTTTTGACAGCTGCTTTGCTTGCACGTGTTTTGGTTCGTCTTGGATATTTGCTCAATTTCGACCAAAAACAGCATCGGATCAACATTGCTAAGGAGCTGTTGGACTCTGTCCGCGACGATCCAAATTTGCTCCAGAGGGTCAGAACTGGTGACGAATCATGGGTTTATGATTATGACGTGGAAACCAAAGCTCAATCATCCCAATGGAAGATGCCGGGCGAGCCAAGACCGAAAAAAACCCCAAGTTCGGTCAAATGTGAAGATTTTACTTACGGTTTATTTCGATTGTAGGGGCGTGGTGCATCATGAGTTCTTGCCACAGAGTAGAACGGTCAATAAGGAATATTACCTGCAAGTTATGCGCAAGTTGCGCGAAGAAATCCGTCAGAAACTGGCGGATTTGTGGAAGAACAAAAATTGGCTTTTGCCATTTTTGGCCAAAAACAATACACTAATAATGCCGCAGTCACCGTTTTTCCCAGATCTGGCCCCCTGTGACTTTTTCTTGTTGTCGAAACTGAAGAGCCCCATGGAAGGATGACGCTACGCTACGATTGAGGAGATAAAGACGGCATCGAAGGCAAAGGTGAACAACAAACGTTGGCACGTATAATATCTGGTGGGGATTACTTTGAAGGGAACAAAATAGATATTCATGAATAAATAATTTTTTTTTGAAAAAACACAAAATTCGCTATACTTTTTGAACAGACCTCGTACGTGGTATTCGACGTGGTATCGATACCAGATGTGTGTCCATAGCATAATACAGGTTTTTCTATATTATAGAAAAATTTCCTTATTCTTATCGTTTTCATTCATTCCTGATCCTGTAACAAAAGACTAAACAACACTTTTCTATAGCAGTTAATTGGAGGGAAAAATTGAAATGTTTTTGACAAATACAGGTGAGGAAACTGTTTTTTAGGCTAAAAAAACGAGGTTCAAATAAGAAGATAAGATTAAAATTAAATTCATTCTTTGATAATTACTGGAATAAAATACATTATTTGAAGTAAATAAGGTTTCTTTATGACCACACATCTAAAATTAACCAGACACTAAGGATTTATTAGGGAAACCTACAATTAATGCCGTATTTTGCAAATGCAATTTTTAAACAGTCCTCTCCAGACCGTCATCCAGGAAAGACGTATGTAAGTATTTTTTGAATTTAGTATACTATTCGAAGATCGCTTTAAATTGATAAATTTTTTTTCCTCAAACTTAACAATAATGACAGCAGTGTGTCCGTCGGAGCAACATTTACGGAGTTGCATGCTGTTCCAGTTCCATATGAAAAAAAAAAAACGCCAGTGAAGCCACGAGAAATATTTGTGATATTTATGGTGACATATTGGATGTCAGAAAACGTCAACGTTGGTTTTAAAAATATAAAACTGAAAACATGGATTTGGGAGACGAGTTCGGAAGAGAACGGCATAGTCAAGTAGACGATGTAGTCCTAAAAGCTCAAATTGAAGCAAATCCAACAATGACTATTGGCGAATTATCGAAAAAGGTCGGTGTGTCCTGGTCCAGTACTTAAAGATGTCTTTAAAAAAATTGAAAAAGTCCAAAGGCAAAGTGTTTAGGTTCCGCACGCTTTGTCCGACCGCAACAAGACGGAACGCAACACCGCATGCAAAGTTTTGCGTGAACAAGAACGGAATCACCCATTTCTTCACGAATTAATCACTGGGGATGAGAAATGGGTTCTGTACGCCAACATTAAAAAGAAGACAGTAGTTAACCCATGGCCAGACGGCAATTCCAACTCCAAGACCCGGACTTCACCAAAAAAAACATTTGTTGTGTGTATGGTGGGATTCGAAGGGTGTCGTGTATTTCGAGTTGTTGAAACGAGGCGAAACCTTAGATTAAAGAAGTACTGGATAGGCCCCTACCGTATATGTATACGCAATTTTGTGTACAAATTTTTACTAGGGGGATATGACTGTCAAAAAATTTTTATGTAGACATGTCACCCACTGCCATCTATGTGTCGTAATGGAAATTTATTTAATTGCAAAAGCATAATTTACATTTCTTTTAATTCACTTATTGGAAACAAAAATACAATTTAAACACAACGATAGGCAATTTTTATTTTTTGTACAATCTTTTGATACGAAATGGAATTCTATTTAAGGTTTATTATACATTTCGTAAATATCAATCAAATATAAACCGCCTCAATTTTGTAGACTTTCGGAGAGTTTGAAAACTTTAATTCTCCATGAAAGTGGAGACTGGGGGGTTAGCTTTGTCATTTCTGAAGTTTTATTTTCGCACATCAGGAGTGCAAGTAAAAGTGTTTGTTTTCATATAAATAGAAGTATTTAAGAAAAAGTAAGTATTTTTATAAATAGATATATTTTTGATAAAACTTAATACGAAGTTTTTATTTCAGAATATGAAGTGTTTTATTAAGAATTGCTGCTCAACCGATAAAATGAGGAAGCCGGGAATTTCTTTCTTTCGGTAAGTTGACATGTTCTTGTTTACTAGAGAAATTAATAGAAATTTAGTTTATAATGTGTTTAGATGGTTTTGAATGATTTATTTTATCGAAAAAGTGGTTAAAAAGTGAAAAGTTCGGCATTGAATAAATGTAAACAAATCTGATGTTGACAGTTCAATGTTTACCCGAAAATAGTTCAGTTAATATATATTAATATAATAATTCTTAATTAAAAAAGAAAATGTAAGGATCATATATTTATATGTTAATATTACAGATTCCCACAGAATAAATGGTTGCGGGAAAAGTGGATTGTGTCAGCAGCATCCGGTATTCCCAAGAATCGGGACATTGTGTGCTCGTGAAATAAATAAAATGAAAATACATAATAAATAAATAAATATTTAAAAATAGAATACTGTGTTTTATTATAAATTTCCAAAACTAATTCCATCAAACAACAAAATCCGCAATATTAAAAAATCTGATTCTTTACGCATTAATGACATCGCATATGAAAATGGTTTTGAACGAACCGCTTCAATCGCATACTGAAGTTTAAAATTGGCTCCCAATGGTTTATGCCGTTTCTGTTGTATTGCAAGTGTGTGCGTTCTACGAATGTATTGCCACAAAATTTGGACAGAATTTTTGTGTAGAGGCCTATCCAGTACTTCTTTAATCTAAGGGCGAAACGATCACAGCTCAGTTGTATTGTCAACAACTCGATCGCTTAAAAGCGGCATTATTGCAAAAGAGGCCTGACCTGGGTAGAGACAAAAAACGTATCCTCCAACCACATGTTGCCGATATGACCCGAAAAAAAATAAATGACATAGGTTGGGACACATTATTGCACCCTCCATACTCACCAGATTTGGCACCGTCGGATTACCACCTATTCCGGATAAATGGAGCATTTCTTACGACAAAAAAATTTCAAATCAATGAATGATATGAAATCGGTCCTTTCCGATTTTTTTAATTCAAAACCACGAACATTTTATAAGAAAGGCATATTTGATTTAATTAATATTGTAGATGGAATAAGGTAGTAGATAATCATGGTGATTACTTTGTATAATAATTTTTAAATAAAAGGTTTAATATTCTGGGTTACCCTAATAATAAGCGCCTCTATAAGTAGGAGATAAGTTGTTAGACTGACGGGGGACTTGGCTTCGTATTTTACAACATTGCTATTTTTAATATTACCTACAATTTATTACTTTTAAAAAAATTGTTCAAAAAACTTAATAAATTTGATTAGATTTGCGTTTATATTATTATAATTATGAAAATAAATTCAAATAATAATGAGGAAATGTTTCTGCAGTCGTTACACAATTCACTTAACACAAGCTTCGACAGTTTCAATTATCATACCTGGCTATGGGCGATGAATTCTCATTTATTTATTTATTTGTTTATATAATTATTTGTCTATTAAATTTTATTATCTAAACTAGAAAATATTTGCTCTGATTTTGATAATATTAATCTTTTGTTAATTAATTAAATCTTGAATAAGCAGAAAGCCATTTGAAGTAAATTTAACCAGGAAAGTGTGTACTTGTAATTTTTATTACGAAATATATTTGATAGAAGACTGAGAGGAGAGGTACAATCAAATAATAATTATACAACATTTTTATAAGAAATAATATTGTATTAATGTAGAGTTTTTTTTTCTCAATTGATTATTTTGTAAGATCTGCAATGCAGTAAATACCCATTAGTACGTGCACAATACGATGAGCTTTAGTTTGAGTATGTTATGTTAGGGATGCTTTCTGCCTGTCTCTGTTCATAAAAGAAATTCGTTTTATAATACGAGTATCGTGACGGTGGCGTATGGAATTTTATTTCCACATATATAAGTTTATATTAGAAATTCGTCTGTGAAGAGTTTTTGGTAATATTGTGTTTATTTTTTGCAGGCACTTTAAAATTAATATTTTGTTATTATTTTTGCCCAAATAAATAAAGATTAGAGAGTAATGGTGGTGGTGTGGTTTGAGATGTATTATAAAAGAATTTTTTTTATTAAAAGACTGACATATATAGGACTTCTTTGTAATCCTTATCATGTACACTCTTTGTGTATAATTAAGATGGTTAAATAAAAGGCATAATGTACTGAGAAAGGTGATGTTTGGATCAAGTAATAAATAAGTCAATGGTAAGACGACAACCTTCGAAGATATGAGACCAATCGTTGTTTTTTGAAACTTTCTCGCTCTATATTTAGGAATATTTTTATAGTACGTCTATGTAAAGCTAAAAAGATATCCTTAGGCGAATTTTGAATTTCCGCGGATTACGTATATTCGATTTTCGTTTTTTTTGTGCCGTTATGTTGGTACTCATGTCTCTCACTTATGCCGACAAGTTCGGCCATTTTGAATGTTTAGTAAATATTTGACAGCTGGTTTGCTAGCACGTGTTTTGGCTCCTCTTCGATTTTTGCCCATTCCAAAAATGGATTAAAGAATCTGTATAAAATTTTGTGCGAAAAACAAAATCAATTTCGCGGACGCATTCCGAATGTTGACTGTGGCATATGATGAAGCTACCTTGGAGCGAAGCAACGTTTATCAAAATTTTCTCAGAGGGCCAAAAAGATGTGAACGACGAAAAGCGTGTTCGGTCGAATGTGAAGGTTTTGCTTACAGTTTTCTTGGATTGCAGCGGCGTTGTGCATCATGAGTTCTTGCCACAGGGTAGAACGGTCGATAAGGAATATTACCTGCAAGTTATGCGCAAGTTGCGGGAAACAATCCGCCAGAAACGCCCGGATTTGTGGAAGAACAAAAATTGGCTTTTGCACCATCATAACAAACCTGCTCACGCATCGTTGCTTGTGCACGAATACGCAGTCACCGTATTCTCCAGATCTGCCCCCCCCCCCTGTGATTTTTTCTTGTTCCCGAAAGTGAAGAGCCCCATGAAAGGACGACGCTGCGCTACGATTGAGGAGATAAAGACGGCATCGAAGGAGGAGCTGAACAAGATCACAAAAAATGATTTGTTTAAGTGCTTCGAGGATTGGAAAAATTGTTGGCACAAGTGTATAATATCTAGTGGGGATTACTTTGAAGGGGACAAAATAGATATTCATGAATAAATAAATAATTTTTGAAAAAACACAAAATTCGCGATACTTTTTGAACAGATCTCGTATAGTTAATAGCAATAATTTAATATTAATATATATATATTCTCAAATAAAAGCCATAAAAGATAATTTGCCATTTTTAGTAGAACATACATTATTTTTTTTTATCGAAATAAATTGAGGAAATTTCCAAAATAAAAATCTAAAATTTTTAAAGTAAATAATCAATTTTAACATTCACCATTGAAGTAAGTATATTTCCTATTTAAAAAATATTTTTATTATTAATATTATATTCAAATAATAATAAAAATTCAAAATGTCCGAAATAAAAATATTATATTTTAATTCTCATTTAATTTTTAGACAGAATTTTTTTTAATTAAACTTTTTATGGAATGGCAAATGAGAAAGCTTTTGACTTGTTATTTTGGCTAAAAACATTATAGATATGGACACTGGAACAGAGAATAAATAGTTCATATGAAATATGATTGAACATTAAAAATCAAAATGTTTTTTTATGAATTTATAAAAATAATCATAATATTCAGTACATCGGAAAAAAATCGAGTACATATAAGTGTCATATGGAAAATTAATATAATTTCATATTAATTCAAATAGTGTGTGAACAAGATCCCTTTGGAAATATTTTCGATTTATTCATTAGCCAACCATCTGAATAATGAGAGTAAGGACATTATTTTTTGGTAGATGAAAATGGCAATCATAACATAGTGGAAAAGATTTAACCGAAGTCCTTTGTGGGAATTTTGATGGATACTACCGCAATAATTTTTAATGAGTATTTTCCAATTGAATTTGTTAGTGATTTCTGATTTTAATTTATTTGATAGTATAGAATATGATTAACTAGTAATATTATTACCTTGAATCCCCTCGCATGACAATTTCGATTATATGATTTGGAATATATTCGAGTATGAGTATGAATTCTGATTTTCACACATTCGTTCATTCCATGCACAGTCACATTAAAAACGCTTATGAATAAATTTAATTACTTGTGGCAGTTCCAGTTTCAATTTATGAGCACTTGCAAAAATTAAATTGATCTTCTAGATATGAAAAGGTTGAAAGCAAATGGATGGGAGCACCTTTCCTCTATGAAATGGATGACCCTTTTTATACACAAGTAGAAGAAATTAAATTATTCTTGTTTATGTAGTTGCATAGAAAAAGTTTACAAAAAAATTTAAAGGTAAACAAATATTACCCATAAATATGAAACAATTGTTCAAAACCTTTCAAACTGAGGCTAGGTCAAACTGGGGAGATCAGGCCTCCAATTCGAGAGAAATCTGCATCAAATCTTCAAAATTAAACAGACGCATGCCGCTAACACTTTTTTCAATACCAAATAGGCTCGTTATGCACCTTCACCTTCAATCAGATGCTAGGTTACACTGGCTAGACATGATTTCTTTCGGCACGGGATCAGACCTACAATTAAAAAAGAAACAAGGCCAAATAGAAAAATAGCTATTTTTAGGGTGACGCAAAATGAGCGTTGGAGTTCGAATTCCTTATAACTTTTTTAATTTTAATTTTTTTTTTTAAATTTTATTTCAGTTTGTTATAAAAAAGGCTCGAGAAAAATCGTTAAACTTCATTTTGAAAGTCAACGATCTGTTGTTTTGACTCAACTTGCATATCGTCGATATTTTAAAGAGCGAATTGGATCCTCAGAGCCAACAATAAACCGTTTGGTTGTCAATTTTCAACAACAAGAGATAGTAAGGAACCTTTATGGTACCGGAGGAGGTAGTACGGTGCACACGAATGAAAATTTTGAACGTGTACGGGAGAGTAGGCAGGAACTTCCAGGAATACCAACAAGGAGACGTTCGACACAACTTGAGCTATCACAAAGGTCGCTGCAGAAAATTTTGGCTACATTATGCATGTTCCCATATAAAGTTCAGTTTGTGCTGGATAGGCTTTTGAAGTTGACGGACTATGATTCTGCTATTTATTTCCGGCAAAAAACAGACGAAAGTCCCACATAATGCGATGTATTGTCCGAAATATTTTTTTTTTCAAAGAAATATTGTCATATTTCTTTTAAAAAAGGGCTCAACATTAAGTGGTGGTGGAAAACTTTTTAAGACCATCTGTGGAAAACCATCCAAGCCCGTGGTTCCAACAAGATGAAGCCACCGCACATACTGCAAAACACTCAATCGCTTTGTTAAATGATATCTTTGGCGAACGCATTACTTTGTGCATAACCGATTTCAGTAGATCTCTGAGTTATTGGGATTTAACTGCTCCTAACTATTGCGTTTGGGGGTATTTGAAAGAATGAGCCAAGAGGCATCCCCCAATTAAAAAACAATATTCACAATGAAATCGAGGCCATAGCACCTGAAATTTTGCGAAAGTTTATGGAAAATGTTTTGGAAAGACTGATGGGATATCATTTTTCATAATTAAAAATGTTATGAAGAATTCAAACAACAACATTAATTTTTGCGCATGTATCAACAACAACAAAAAAATATAATTCCTTTACAAGAACACTTAAGAAAATCCTATCAATTATTTGTAAAAAAAAAGTGAACCGTACCAAATTTCGGAATAAGATTGCCCACTTTTCTCCTATCGCTATTGTGCTCGTAATTATTTAAACTATTTTGAACTGATTCCATCCATCAACATATCCTCATATGCGTTTATATTAATTAATGAGATACAGAAGCCCAATTTACCTAATACTATTTACAATATATTAGTCATTAGAATTAATGAGAATGAAACTGGAATTATGAATATTTACGTTCAAATCCATTATCAACGTACACCCACCCATTCACCATAAAATAGCTTTTGGCATTCAAACATTTTTGAAAATTCCCTCTCCATAGTCATGTCATCAATATTTGCTCTTTTAATTAATTTGCTCAAGAAAAAAAAGGAAAATTATTTATATAAATTATTCACATTTATAGGCACAAATACCATCTACACATGCATAGCATGTACGTGTTTATTTATTTTTAGAAGTTTTCCAAGTTAATATATTGTATAAGAAAACACAATCAAACAATATTTTCCGCCTGTCACAATACAAATTCCACCTACGAAATAACATGTTTCGTCGAATTTTCAAGGACACAAATATTAATATTAGTCCTTTTTTAAACGGAACTTCTTTCAAAACCTTGAAAAAAAAATTGTAACTTTTATTAAACGAACCAAATCCACACTCCTGCTTCTCCTTCATTCTCCCTAAAAATATATTATAATTATTTTTCTCTTCTGTTTTTTTTTTCTTCTATTTGATACAAGATTCCGTTTTTATTTCTATTTTATTTTGTTAACCGAACTTTTCCATTGCAAACTTTTTCTTTTCGAAATATGTACACGATTGCCAACCCCTTCGACCAATATTCTAACCGCATTCAACAAAACAAGGTGTTACAGGTAATAATTTTCATTTTAACAAACAAAATAAGTTCAGTTTATGCTCATATGGTGGACATGCCATGAAATGAAATTTGTGCACATGTGAAAGAAGGTGTATGTGACCTGAAATTAGTATGAAAATGTATCCCCAGAACGAAAAGTGAAAACAAGAAAAAGTACAACATGTCATGTGATAACGATGAAATTAAATTCATGAATAAAAATGTGTGGTAATTGAAACGATACCGTGTGATATAGAAAGAAAGAGCCTAAAAAATACGTTTAAGTTGTGAGGGATAATAATCGTGAATATGGAGGACTAGAGATCCTTTCTGCCAAGGGACGATAAGGTTGGTGTTTGCAAAGAGAATGGTGTGAATTTAGTTAGTAGGTCACGTTAACCGCTCAGCGCACATAATCCCTGAAGAGGTGCAGATGGAATAATGGTCAGAACAGCTACGACGCGAATTTAGCAAGGACCAACACAGCAAATGCCGTACTCGTTCGTACGTGGATGTGTGAAATTTCATTCAAACATGCGATTGGAGTATTATTTGTGCCCATAAATACACCTTTATTAACATCCTGCAAATGTAGAAAATGGAGCACGCAAATATCAAAATCATCGTATTAGAAGCTTACAGAGTTTTTCGAGAGTTTCTCACCCTTACACTAATGGCTGAGCATAATCTTAACCTATGAATTAAATAGTTCCATTCAGAATTGTTCTCCAAAAAGGTAAAAAAAAAATTCTCTATCAAAAGGTATAAAAAAATTGATTCCATAAAGTCTAAACAATATAATTAAAAAAATTTTTTGTTACTATAGACTCAAAAGAATAAAGTTAGAAGAACTCTAAGAGAATTTTAAGCTATTCTAAACCGAGACCTTTTGATCAGCTACCAACATTAAAGAATCTTTAATGTCCGTAAAAAAATGGATAGTTCAGCCTACAAAGCTTTAAGGGATCATATGATATTTACATATACTCGTACTCGTAAAAACGTTCTGTTCCTGTGTTTTCGCATGAATAACGATGTATTTTTTGGACAAAACATTTACCAACCTATATCGAGGTTTTATCTTATTAAGGAAGAATTATTTCTTATTAAGGCTCAGCGATTCACAACATTTTATAGCCTAAGTTATTTATCCAGTATCAAAATTTTCACCAAAAACTCAAAAAAGATCTTAAGAAAAAAATCCAGAAAGCAAAAACCTCAACAAATTTTCAAAATGTAAAATGTTCTCCTTAAACTTTATTTTTTTTATTTTTGTTTTATCTGCAACTATAATTTTATTGTAACAAGCAGATTTACATAACATTTTAGTTTACAATCTTGCGCATCATGAAGTGGGAATAAACACTCATCGGCGTTTCTCCAACTAACGGAAGTTAGATTCCTCTAGAAAATTTCCAGGCCCTTGTCTCTTCTAAATCTCCGATGAGTGTTTCCGGGGAGGGTTGTACAAGACAATTCTCTTACAAGTGGATTTTGATGATAGGGTAAACGGGAGTGAAATTTTTGGTAGCGGGAAATGCACAGGTCTTGAACAAAGGGAACATTTAGGTCACGATGTATTACGGTGTTACGAACATAAAAGCAGGCATTAACAATTTTACGGAGCATCTTGGATTGTAAGGCCTGGACGCGATAGGATTTGGAACGTTTCGTTGAACCCCAAAGTTCAATTCCATATGTCCAAATTGGTTTTATAATTGTATTGTAGATTAGAAGTTTACTTTTAATTGTTAGTTTCGAGCGTTTGTCCAGTAGTCTAAGAAGTTGTAGGTAACGTCTGTTAGCTTCAACTCTTTTTAGTCTAGTATGTGGGTTCCATGTTAGTCTCTTGTCTAGGTAAAACCCCAAATAACGCACTTTATCATATTGTGGAATCATGTCGCTATTAAGGTATAAAGAGGGGTAGGTTTTCCTTGACAAAGTGTGAAAGTAATGTGAGCTTTCCATCTCTTAAACCAGGATTGAAGGTTCTGGATATGGGATTGTATGGTAAATTGTTTGAAGCTATGTCAGGATTTGTATGGGCACCTACCATGGCCGTATTGTCTGCATAAGTAGCAATGATAGTATTAGGATCAACTGGGATATCATGGGTATAAATATTATATAAGATGGGACCAAGGATACTGCCTTGTGGGACTCCGGTGAGAATAGGATATATTTCCGAGGATTCTGAGTTAATTTTAACATGAAAATGTCGTTGGGAGGGATAAGAACTTATGATAAGGTAGTATATTGAAGGAAGAAAGCCAAATTGGTGGCATTGCTGGATAGTGGAGTGTTCAGATCGGAAACCAAATTGGTGATCAGGAATAATTTTTTCATTAACTAGGACTGGGTAGAGTCGTTTTAATAGGAGTTTCTCGAATATCTTACCAAAAATTGATAAGACGCTTATAGGTCTATAGGAGGAAGGAGAATTAATGGGTTTATTTGGTTTAGGAATCATTTGAATGACAAAAAATTTCCAGATTAAAAGAAAATATGTTGTGCGCAGGATATTATTAAAAATGTATGTAATTAAAACTAAAGTTTTTTGGGAAATGTGCTTCAGAATAGGAGCTGTTATTAGATAAAAACCAGGAGCTTCTTTATTGGGAAGGCGCAGAATAGTAGATTTAATTGCCGAGGGCCTAAAATTTTTGGGAGGAATACTCATAGGGACTGGGAACATTAGTTCTTCGATGATTTTGTTAGTATGCGATTTGTCTTCTATATCAACATGTGGCGCAAAAGTCTTTTCCAAATGTTTAGCAAATACTACGGCTTTTTCTTTGTCTGTTTTTGCCCCTCCCTTAAAAGAAAAATTGTTTTTATATTAAAAGTAAAAGATTAGACGTTATCCAAAACGATCATTTCCTTTGGAAATTTGTGGCAGGCGGGTGGGCGTGATTATATGTGGAGGTGTTGTTAAAGTGGATTAAATAGTCCTCATTTGGTCTTGTTAAAGAGGAACATATTTTAATGAATCTTCAGAATTTTTAGCTACCCGAATGAACGGATATTGGGTTCGGAACAGTCACTTGGTTTACTGAAAAAAAATAAAGTATAAAAGTCTCATATAGGGAATTTCTTTAGAGGGGCGATTAGTGAATTAAAAATTCCTTTTTTTTATAATCCCATAACATTGAGTACACTTTTTTGAATTTTTTTTTCAACTGTGGCGTTCAACTTACCTTTCTGCATATCTCTAATGAGTAACCCAAAGTTTCTTTTTGCACAGGATTACTTCCATTGTGAAGGTCCTAGTGTAAAATTTAACAGTCTCTGATTTTTTCGTCTAATTAATCATCGACCAGTTTTTGTTACGAAAGCTGGTAACGCCAAATGGCGCCATTGCTGTGACGCTATAAAATGGACTCTGGCTTCTTGTCTTCGAGACCTTACATACAAACAAACAAATACTTTTCTTGCCACAAAAAAATTCATTACGAAAAATTGTCAGTCCTTTTCCTCAAATAACATCTCGATTGTGGGTCTAGAAATCCTATGATTTGAGTTATAATATCTCCAAGTTAGCTCGCTGTCATGAACTCCAGAGTAAAATCTAGTTCTTGTTTCTATGGAGAACTTCAGACTTCACTCGAACACTGTTTATGGAAAATACGATCATATAAGGAAAGATAGCAGACATTACGTCGGATTCCATAATAGGTTCGTCTCTTATTTGTTGTGTCGCTTGAATATATAGGGTTTACCAATAAGAGTGATATGATACGATGTTTCGGCCATTTGTAATGTGTCATGATTTGTCTTCTTTTTTTTTCATTGTATTCAGTAATGTTTACAATTTCATCATGGAGATATTTAATTTTATTATCAAAATAATCTTTCTCCAATTGCAACTTTTCGTGTGCTTTTTCCATTTTATTTCGAGCGTACATTTTCTTTACATAATGTTCAAGTGCCAATAAGACGAAGAACCGCTCGAAGTAATGAAAATATTGCTGCCGTTCAGGTAAGTGTTGCTGAAGACCGCAATTTGTCGATTCCAAGACGTTCTCACGAATTGGGACTGTCTCAAACCACAACCTGGCGGATTTTGAAAATGAATTTGGGCTTGCATCCGTATAAAATTGTTATCACTCAAGAACTGAAGCCATTGGACCACCGTAAACGTCGTGAATTTGCTGATTTTGTCTTGGAACAACTCGAAAACGATAACGATTTTATTAAGAAAATCATCTTCTCCGATGAGGCTCACTTTCATCTGAGTGGTGCGGTAAATAAACAAAACTGTCAATTCTGGTGCAAAGAAAATCCACAAATTATTCATGAAAACCCATTACATTCACTTAAATTGACAGTTTGGTGTGGTTTTTGGTCTGGTGGAATCATCGGTCCGTATTTCTTTCGAAATGAAGCTCGTAACACCGTTACTGTCAATCGAGAGCGGTATAGATCGATAATAACCAACTTTTTATGGCCGAAATTGGAAGAAGTTAATCTTGATTAACATCAGGTTCCAACAAGATGGGGCTACGTGCCCCACAGCACGTGCAACAACCGAATTATTGAGAGAAAAGTTTGGAGATTCGATTATTTCAAGAAATTGTGACATTGAATGGCCTACAAGAAGTTGTGATTTCTTGTGGGGTTATTTGAAGTCATTGGTCTTTAGCAATAAACCAGACTCTCTTCAAGCTTTAGAAGTAAATATTGAACGTGCTATTCATGACATACGACTTGATTTACAAATTGCGGTCTTCAGCAACACATCGAATTCGTTCCTGCAAAAGAAGTCGTGGAGGCCATTTGAATGACGTTATATTCAGAACTTAATTGTATCGATTTTACTTCACATTAAATAAAAAAGATTTGAATTTCCTTAACAATTAGTGTGTTTTTTTAAAAAAGAAATCATATCACTCTTATTCGAAAAACCTTTATATCACGCCAAGTAAGTGCAATGACGTTTTATAAGCGCCTGTCCATACATGAGAATTGTACTCCAGTTTGGAGTCACAAATTCCTTACATCGCTTAAGGAAACCTAAATATTTTATCTTAGTTTTAGTAGTACTAAATATGTGCTCATTCCAATGACGGTTATCATTAACACGAATACCAAGAATGGAAAGTTTTCCGCTTTCAGTTATGCAAGAAGTGTCGTTTATGGAAAATAGCTGACGAGACAGAAAACCGCTGTCCGTTTTGGAAGTATTAAATCCCACTTTGTTCGTCGAACCCCTCAGTAATATACTGTCTGTGACGGAATTTAATGAGTTTAACATACGAGGGTCGTTCAATAAGTCCTAAGAAAATCCAAGAAATTGCGCTCGTAGTGTCGGTAAAGATTTTTTTTTGTATGTAGCATTATCGACAGGAAAGCTGCCAAAATTTCAGCTCGATCCATAGCGTAGGTCAATTTCTATCGTCGATTAAAGTTAACGACATTTATTTGTGCATAACAATGAAAAAAAGCGAGTTTAGGGCTGTCATCAAACATCTGCATTTGAAAGGCCTAAGCCCGAAAGAAATCAAAGCCGAGTTGGATGCAGTTCATGGCATATTTGCAACTGTGTTTGCGACGGTTTACAATTGGGTGAATGAATTTAAACGTGGCCGTTCATCCATAAAAGGTGAACATCGTTCAGGACGCCAAGTTGAGGTGTCTACTCCTGAAATAATCGACAAAATCCACGATCTGATTTTGAACGATCGGCGAATTAAAGTGCGCGAATTAGTTGAGGCCACGGGCATATCACAAGGTACAGTCGCTTCAATTTTGCATGAAAAATTGTCTGTGAAAAAAATTTCGGCAAGATGGGTGCCGTGTTTGCTCTCAGAGGAGAATACGCGCAATCGTGCAGTGGACTCTGAGGCTATGTTGGCACTCTTTCATCGCAATTCTGCCGAATTCCTTCGTCGATATGTCACTGTGGACGAAACCTGGATACACTACTAAACTCCAGAAACGAAGAGACAGTCATCACAGTGGATTTTCAAGGGTGAACGGGCTCCGAAGAAGGCAAAAACTGTGCCATCGGCCGGCAAGGTGATGGCCACGGTCTTTTGGGATTCGCAGGGCATCATTTTTATCGACTACTTGGAAAAAGGAAAAAAATAACAGGAGCGTATTACGCGTCGTTATTGCAACGGTTAAGAGAGGAAATCAAAGAGAAACGCCCCCATCTGAAGAAGAAAAAAATCCTCTTGCATCAGGACAATGCGCGTGTGCACACCTGCGCTGTTTCCATTGCCAAAATTGTGGAATTGAGACTGGAATTGTTGCAGCATCCCGCTTATTCACCAGATTTGGCCCCGAGTGACTATTTTCTTTTCCCCAATCTGAAGAAATGGCTTGGCGGAAGACGGTTCACTTCCAACGAGCACGTCATTGCTCAAACGGATGAGTATTTTGCAGAACTTCCGAAATCCTATTTTTTGGACGGGGTAAAAATTTTGGAAAAACGGTTGGAAAAGTGTATAGACAAAAAAAACCAGTTTTTTTCCATCTTTTTCTAAGGACTTATTGAACGACCCTCGTACGTTGCCGTTCCTTTTCCATAGACGAAGAGCAAGGACGTAAATCAGGAACGAATATGAAAAACTGAGAATACTGTCATCAGTGAAACAGTGGATTGGATTAGAAGTAGCCGATAAGAGATCATTTATGAAAATAAGAAAAAAGCTACGAGATAGAACGCGAAACCTAGGGAACACCAGCAGTTTTTTGGTGGACTACAGACTTGATGCCATCCAAGGCAACTTGCACTGAACGATTCGAAAGGTAGCTTCCAATCCATTTGAGGAGGCAATCGTCGATCGCATATTGATGCATTTTCGACAAGAGAGCTAATTGCCAAACTCTGTCAAACACCTTTGAAATATTAAGTGCAATAATCCTACACTCCCCAGAATATGAAGCGTGTGGTTCCACTTTTCGGCTACATAAGCCAGCTAATCACTAGCAGATCTATTTCTACGGAAACTAAATTCACGGTCACTGAGGATAGTTATCAGTGTTTCCATGAGCTTAGAAAGATGGTACGTTAGTGCAATGTGTCGGTTTTTTTGTGGACTAGTTGAACGAATGCTGTTTTTCATCTATTTGGGAAAATTTCAGGCGCACCAGCGGATTTGTGTATATCAAGATTCTAAGTACTTTTCCTACTTTACGAGTGCGAAAATGAATTTGCCACGTAGAAAATTGAATGCGCTCTAATACGAAAAAATAATTCCTTTTCCATACATATACATAAGCCCACTTACCACTAATATATTTTCCATACAATTATTTGCATTAATTTCCAACTGAAGTAAAATAAGTAGAGTTACAAGCATGTTAAGGAGAAAACCTCTCATTTATGTAGTGTGATTTTTGTTATTGTTTTGGTTTTGCTTTAAAGTACGTTCAGGTATGTTAATTGACGAAATATACACTAATTATTTTAAATGGTTTGAAACTAACTATTTACAATCTAATGTGTGCATTTGTGAAATTTTGAAATTTCAACAGAGAATGTAATTAAGGCTGTTATTAACAACTTACATTATCACAAAATAGCTATTCAGCGCATAACTTTTCCAATTGGAATTGAAGTTTTATAATTAAATTTCCATACCTACGTTCGTACATACCTAGAGATGGATCTTTATTTGCACAGTGGGGCACATCATTTAAACACGAATATGCTAGGGTACAATGAACTCTGTTACAATTAACCAAATTTACCTAATGTGCATTATTCGATTGGTTAAGGGCGTTTATACGACAGTGAAATTTATAAGTTGCTGAAACCTTTTGAATAATTGGATTAGACAAGTTAATTTATAGGAGCTCGATAATTAAATAAATATAAGGATAATTTATGGTAAGCAAGATTTTTGGAAAGTGCCTTTCAGTATCGACCAATCATCCAGCATTGAAGTAACATTTTCACAGCCTTTTTTCTCGTTTAAAATATTTTTCACTTTTAAAGACACGCTATTTTATTTCTAATGTCCTTTTAAATTTTCAAGTACAAAACCAATCTTGCCAAAATTCTGGCAAACCTTAATAAAAATTCATCCAAATCCAGATTGATCCTCACTATTCTCACCAATAATTTATGTTTATTGATCCTCACTATTCTCACCCGAATTTTTTTTAAGTAGACCTTCTCCCATTATGAAACTTTCTAATGCCACATATGACCTTAGGTTTATGTTTCATTATCATAATCAAAATTTAAAAAAAAAAACGAAAGTCGACACTCCCAGCATATTTTTGGTGTCCTGGCTAACCCCGTCGCGCCACCGAAGGCAGCACTTCACTCGTCTTCTGGGGCCATAAATGGATCTACTGTATATTTTACGAGGAGAATTTTAATCATCGATACGGATTAAGCGTCCACACAACTGCAGCCGATTGAGCTTAATTTTATCCACAGTCTCGGTAGCGGTCCAGGATCTCACTGTTAAATGAACTCCAGAAGAATCGTACAAAAATTCTTCGAAGGATCCTCCTCCCGACCGCGAACAAGAGCTTACAATGGTTTTTGCTGAGAACCCAAGTTTCTGAAGAACATACGAGCAAAATAATTTAGGCTGACTCAATTAAGCTCTGTAAGCTGCCATCAGCTGTACACAGGTTTATGTTCCCAGGATCCTAAAGCCACCAAATTACATAATGTTTTGTGCTGCATGCCACACCTTTCCGTAACGTCTTATTATCTTAATACACACATGTCATAGTACATTTTAGTATAATAATTGGTATCTCCAATTACTTTTTATCATATTGCAACTATTTCAAAAAATTAAGGTTCCTTTCAGATCACAAGTCGTTACTGATACTTTTATCTCAAAATATTATGAATGGACTTATAAAAATATGCCTACAAAAGCGGCTAAGAGGTACAAACGCAATATCGGGATATGTTTAAGGATATGTTAGCACAATAAATGAAATCTTCTTTTTTCATTATAAAAGAATACCTGGAAAATATTTTATGGTAGCATAAATTGTATATAGCCACTTTCAATGGCTTGAGGCTACTATTTAGGCATCTGATGAGTTATGCAATATGTTCAAGAGTTGGACGAGTTCTTCAAGCTCAGTGCATAGATTTTCAACGTCTTAAGGCTACTTTGTGAACAATTTGTTGTGCATTTTCCATACATAAATTTTGAACGTCCAAGCGATACCGCGAAAACCGGACCAGCTAACAATAGTTGCTGACAAACAGGAGACTATAGCTTTGAAAGAGTTAAGAACTATTCTGTTATTTAACGTGGCATATCTATCGTCACGGGCCGCCTCCGACCGACCGTAGAATATGGGATACTTAACTCAGCAGACTAGATCCAAATATTTGCACTCAGCATTCTCATTGGAGGTTCAACTCCACTTCCTCTTTGATTTATTGCTTAAATTGCCTCATGCAGTCGATCCCTCAAACTTTATGGTGCCTTCACAAGTCTTGCGCTTCTTCTAACGAGCCGCATTCTGTCTTAGGTTGCCTAATTAAACATTTTGTGCTTAGACAAAACATGCCTTTCTGTTCTATGCGTGAATTAATCAAGTCAAATCCTTAACAGTAAGTGGTGCTCATTCAGTAGACCTTCAATTCGCTACATCTTCATCACTCATCTGGTCCAGTTACTTCTAAATTGATCCAAAATGCTGAATATAGTCTTACAAATCCTCATGTATCTTTTAGAAACTTCGATGTTCAACAAAAAGCATTGCACACTATCAGCCGCGTACGACAGGTGGATCCCCTGAAGAAAATTTAACCACTTACAGATTCTTCAGGCGATCCATAATCAATAAGATCAAGTAGCAATACCACGATCGTCCTGTTGTGACTAGTATAAACTTCAATTGCTTCCAGTGAGATGGAAACTTAATCAGAACAGATGAGAAAAATTCTTACCGGAAAGTCTACAGTGGCGAACATGCAGGCATTGTCGAACGGGACGTCTGGCGTTGTTTGACTCAACCGGCCTTGACCGGAATATCGGTTGTCGCGCTGTTGATGATAGTGATTATCATCACCTCTCCTAAGGAATATTTTTATTGGGCATCTTCGAGCAAAATGTATATTAGGGAATATTTTCCGTCTGCTCCTTGTGACCTCACCGTAACACACGTGCCTTTTGACAAAACCTTTATATTAAATTATTTGCTCATCTTTGGGTTACCAGATTCAAAAAAAAATTACCAGAAAATTACAACTTTTATCATTTGATGTACTTACAAATAGATTTGCATCTTTTTCTTGTACACTATCTGATCTACTAAAAAAAATAACCCATAAATCATCCTTAAAATAACTTTTTCTATAATTTTTATTATAACCCACAAGCAGCAATTTGATTAAAAAACTTTTATGACAATTTTTCTAATAAAACCCGCAACAGTAGCAGGTGTATTTTGTCGTACTGACAATAGAAGAACAGAACAACCTTGTTGAACGAAAACGATGTGTTTGCTCCTTTGTTCTCTTCAATTTGTAATATTAAATGAGGTTTTTCTTATTCTCATTTATAAAATGAATGCTAAATAAATTATTAAAAAAAAATCTGTGCGGCACTAGAACGTTTCTGTTCTAATAAATTTTGTTTACTTTGTTGGAGAAACAAATTCTTTTCTATGGAATAAAAAAACATCTCTTTCACATTTAATCTTTGTCATAAGAAATAGCCACAAAGCTAAGAAAGATAAACAAGGACTACTCCATTCGGTTGATTTTATTTCACAGAAGTTCCCTTTGGTAGAAAAGTAACAGAAGATGGTAAATGGTAAATGGAATTAACTAATGTCGAGAGTGGAGTAGTAGCAAGATGAATTTTTGTTTTCATTCATAAAATAATATTCGGTAGATTAAAGAAAATATTTCATCATGAATAGTGAGTGTATCAGTGTTTCTAATGTTTTACACAACAGAAATATCTTTAAGGCATATAATAGATTAAAATGTAAATTTGTGAACAATATGAGCAGTATCCAATAGCACTTGAGAAACTGGTGAGTGGATAGGTTTTTTTCTTTTCCGTAATTAGTTTTCTTTTCTGGCGAACCATAGAGTGTGTGTCTTTGGCAACTCTATTCGAAGTTGTTTTGATTAAACTTCATCCCATGTATCTATTTTGGGAGGGCAGCGAATTCACTTTTATGAACAAAAAAATTACTAGAGAATCTCATACTCTTATGGTAGTTAATTGGGTGGACTAGATTGCATATGGTAACTCTTGACATAAAATCGTTTCCATCTATTTTTGTGGTACTTTTGTGCATTTGAACATTCCACTCATGAAAACTGAAGTCAAGTAACTTGGACAAATATTAGTTTTTGTTTTTTTTGGGTAGGACAAGTCACTAATAAAGTCAACCTTGTATGACCGAAGAATTGTGGTCAGTTTGAGTGAGAAAACAGACAATCTTGAGGTTAGTTCTTTTTAGATCCATCCTTATTACTTGCATAAATATACTATCGTTCAAGGTATTTCGAACCTATAATTCTAATGTCTTATTTTCATTAATTTATATAGAGTTATATATTTAGTGGTTCGGAAAATATTATTTATTTGACAGGTTCTTTTTCATTTTCTACACATTGTACAATTTGTAACACATATATGCATTTTTTTATACACACATAGTCATGAGAACACAGTCGCTCCTATGGAGCACATAGCGGCACTAGAAGACTCCGTGAACTCTCTTCCATCTGCTTCTGCCTTGGGTTTTTGCCTGAGGTACGGTCTTGGGTTTTTATGCCTGAGGTACGGTTTTTTGCTTGAGTACGATGAAAGCCAAATGACTTCTTGCCTGAGGTACGGTCCGGATGCTTCCGTGAACTCTCTTCCATCTGCTTCTGCCCTGGGTTTTTGCCTGAGGTACAGTCTTGAGTTTTTTTGCCTGAGGTACGGTTTTTGCCCTGAGTACGATGAAAGCCGAATGAGTTCTTGAGGTACGGTCCGGATGCTTCTTCTTGTGCTGTTTCTTTGATAGGGTGTGTTTTTTTATAGCTTGCGGCTTATCAGACCAGCGAAGCAACCTCCAGTGACGTTGGGGGACCCTACGGACTACATATATAAGGCTTGTAGTCTGGCCTTTCACCCCGGCATTAATGCCGAGATGGCGGCAGCGGGAATCGAACCCGCCACCAACCAAGTGTGAGTCGGTCGCCTTGACCATTGCAACACACACTCGGCTGGTTCGGAAAATATAATCCTGCCGAAATGACAGCTGTCAAACATACGAGGTATGTTCAAAAAGTATCGCGAATATTGAATTTCCGCGGGTTACGTATATTAAATTTTCGATTTTTTGTTTCGTTATGTTGGTATTCATGTCTTTAACTTATGCCGACAAGTTCGGCCATTTTGAATGTTCAGTTAATTTTTGACAGCTGCTTTGCTTGCACGTGTTTTGGTTCGTCATCGATTTTTGCCCATTCCAAAAAATGGATCAAAGACTCTGTTTCGGGAACAAAAAAAAGTCACAGGGGGCCAGATCTGGGGAATAGGGTGGCTGCGACATTATGAGTATGTTGTTTTTGGCCAAAAATTCGCGTGAGAAGGGGAGTTAACATGGTACGAAAGCCAATTTTTGTTCTTCCACTAATCCGGGCGTTTCTGGCGGATTGCTCCGCGCAACTTGCGCATAACTTGCAGGTAATATTCCTTATTGACCGTTCTAGCCTGTGGCAAGAACTCATGATGCACCTAGCTCCTGCAATTGAAGAAAACTGTAAGCAAAACCTTCACATTCGACCGAACTTAGCGTACTTTTTTCGGTCTTGGCTCGTGCGGCAGCTTCCATTGGGATGATTGACCTTTGGTTTCCACGTTATAACCATAAACCCATGATTCGTTACCAGTTATGACCCTCTGGAGAAAATTTGGGTCATCGTGGACAGAGTCCAACAGCTCCTTAGCAATGTTAATGCGATGCTGTTTTTGGTCGAAATTGAGCAATTTTGGTACGAATTTCGCGGCGACCCGTCTCACGCTCAAATCATTGGTAAAAATCGAATGGCACGAGCCAATCGATATGTTTAAGTTCTCAGCAACTTCTCTAACGATGACTCGACGATTGGCCAATACTATTTTCTTCACTTCATTAATGTTTTCTCGTCTGTTGTTGACGTGCTCGAGCGTCTGGCACGCTTTTCGTCGTTCACATCTTCTCGGCCCTCTGAGATTATTTTGTACCACCGATAAACGTTGCTTCGGTCCAAGGTAGCTTCACCATATGCCACAGTCAACATTCCGAATCCGTCCGCGTAATTAATTTTGTTTTTCACACAAAATTTAATACAGGTTCTTTGATGCATTTTTTGGAATGGGCAAAAATCGAAGACGAGCCAAAACACGTGCAAGCAAAGCAGCTGTCTAAAATTAAACGATTATTCAAAATGGCCGAACTTGTCGGCATAAGTGAGAGACATGAGTACCAACATAACGCCACAAAAAATCGAAAATCGAATATACGTAAGCCGCGGAAATTCAAAATTCGCGATACTTTTTGAACCAACCTCGTATGTGTCATCCAAGTTAAAGGTTGTTTAGTTTAAGATTTGCCATTTTACATCATGAACCCGATTGTAAAAACTTTCTACAAATGTGGTGATTCTGGCGGAGACATGTTTTTCGATACATTTTCTTCAACGATGAGTCTCATTTCTCGCTCTCTGGATACGTGAATAAGCAAAGTTGCCATTAATGGGGCTCTGAAAACCCACAAATAACTGTGCGGAAGGCATCGAGTCTGAGAAAAGTTACTGTTTGGTGTGTATTTAAATCTAGAGATGTCAAGGGTACGTGTTTTTTCGTGAAAATGAAGAGGCAGAGGCGGTAACCGTCAATTCTAAACGCTATGGCCACATGATACTATTAAATAACGTAACTTTCATCCAAGTTTCTTATGCTCGCGTATACATTGGTGCCATAAGGCTTAATAAATCGCAGGACTAGTGACGACGGGGATCTAGGAAAGGAAGTTGAATACTCTTCTCGAACAAGTGAATTAATATGATTGGAGACACAAGAATGAAAAATGGGACTTTAAGATAACGTTGAATAGCACTTTTTTGTGCACTTAAATTTATGAAGTATTTTTGACTGAAGGGATTAGATTCGACGGGAATTGCAAAGCTTAGCGAAGGCTTAGAGTTCTAGTCCATACGTCCATATGGGTTCCGGTAGGGTATTGTTTATAATCACTTTGCTATCTATAGTAAGTTTAGAACGTTTGTTCTGTTCAATCGTCTGTTCAATTCATGTTTTTTAAGTTAGTGTGTAGGTTTCATGTCACCCTTTTATCTAAGTACCGAACTTCAGTGTGTTATGGTATGGCACTGATTCGCGGTAGAGAGTAAAAATTACGTAGATAAAGTTCCTTAACTTTTATTCTCCACCTGCTAAACCAGTTATGGAGGCTTTGGATTTGGATTTTTAGAATTTCGAAAGCATGAGGGGGTTTTAGTTAGGCTCAAGGCAGGCCGTATCATCAGTGCATGTAGTAAAGAAGGTATTGCGACAGATTGGAATATTTGATGCATAAATGTAGAGAATGGGTCCAAGTTTACTTCCTATGGAATACTAGTCAATATTAGAGAGATATTGGAGAGTTCATTGAATTCATTTACTTAAAAGTAGTAGAAAATAAGTGCAGGAATAGAAGGATATAAAACCAATGCAGCAAGTATAAATAGGTTGACAATTTCACTGCCGGAATACAGTGGCAAAGTGCCCTGGCAGTATTATTTCGCACAGTTCGCGACGGCTTCAGAAGCAAACTGCTATCTGGCGGTTCATCTACGTGGAACCTCGCTTGCATTGTTCATTTTGGTGGCAGTCATCTCCGTTCTTTGGCTCAAAGACAACTTCGTGCTCGTTTACAGTTCGCCTAAAACCATCCCCGGATATATTCCAAATTAATTAATTAGAAATTAACAAGAAATTTTATAACAAAAACCCAATTGATATTATCTGCCTTATGCCCACCTGAAAAAATATTCTTTTTTTTCTAAAATAAGCCAATACTTCTGAGCAAGTAATTTCAAAACGAAACATTTATGTATTTTTGTACCACAGAAAATTTCGAAGTACATAAATGTTAAAAATATTCCATAAATTAGTGACTGATCTCTTCTACTTCAAGGCTACGTGGGCTACTATATATATTTCTGGCCTAATAATGAAAATGCGAATATTTATCAACGAAAAAGGTTTTATTGTTTTTCAAAATATTCTCCATCAAGATTTATACACTTTTGCATGCGCTCAAACCAATTTTCGAAGCACTTTTTCCACTCCGATTGAGACACCTCCAAAACATGGTTTTTGAATGCTTCAACAGCATCTTCTGGCGACGAAAATTAAAAAGAAGTCATTGGGTGCCAAGTCAGGGCTGTACGGAGGATGACCCATCAATTCGACGTTTTGTCCGGTCAAAAAGGCGCTGGTTTGAGCCGATGTGTGAGAGCTCGCATTGTCATGGTGCACAATGATTCGACTTCTCTTGTTCGTTTTTCGAATTTCTCCGAAGACTTCAGGCAAACAAATGGTGGTGTACCACTCAGAATTGACCGTCCTACGTTGCACAAGCGGAACAGTCGCCACATGACCAGTTTTGCCAAAGAAACAAGCGACCATTTGCTTCGAAGTGCTTCTTCCACGAACAACTTTCGTTGGATTTGACTCGTCTTGGAAGACCCACACGGTCGATTGCTGTTTTGTTTCGGGCTCATACGCATAGATCCATGATTCGTCACCTGTGACGATCTTATAAACGTCTTTTGAAGCACCGCGATCGTATTTTTTCAGCATTTCTTTACACCAATCCACACGAGCCTTTTTTTGAGCGATTGTCAAATTGTGCGGGATCCAACGAGAACAAACCTTTTTTACGGCCAGGTGTTCATGCAATATCGAATGTATGCTGGTGGGAGAAATGCCTAGGCATGCCTCTATCTCACGGTATGTCACATGACGGTCTTGCATTATCAGTTCACGTACGGCATCGATGTTTTCTGGAACAACGGCTGTTTTTGGACGACCTTCACGGAATTCGTCTTTGAGCGAGCGTCGGCCACGATTGAATTCGTTGTACCAGTTTTTCACAGTGCTATAGGATGGTGCTTCATAGCCATACAAAGACTTAAGTTCATCGATGCACTCTTGTCGTGATAATCCACGTCGAAAGTTGTGAAAAATGATCGCACGAAAATGTTCACGAGTTAATTCCATTTTTTTGCCAAATTGATTTTTTCAAGTCACTGTAAACAACACAAATGATAGTCGTACGTCAAAACGTTCTGAGTACGTTTATGCTAAAAAATGTCAAACTTTCCAATGGAAATGTCAGATCGCACCTGGCAACACTTAGTGTTGCCTAGGCCAGAAATATATATAGTAGCCTACGTATTAATGACTTATATATATTACAAGCATTCGTCTTATTGATTAACAAAACGTTCAACGAAAATCAACGATAAAATGAGAAAGTCGTGAGATGATTTGCCAAAATGCGGAAGAGAATCGTCTGGAAGGGTTAGGATGAGATGAGGACGACAACGATGGTGCAGATGATGGTAAAGTCATGAAATTTGAATTAAATCAATCAATTTAAGTGAAGTGAAAATAAGCCGTGCTGATAGTGATAGTGTGTTGTATAACATAATAAACCGCAAATGCATACCATTCGAGACAAGTCTCAATAAAAGACGAGTTAAGACTGTTCATAGGTTAATCGATCATATTATAATATTACAAAACATTGCAGTTTATAATTATTTCTTCATAGTTGAATTCGATGTTTACGGGCATTACAGTAGACATTTATGCTCCTACATTCAGCGAAGAAGTTTCCAATTCACTTAAAACTCTCATCATCGATAAATCAAAATCGATTCTATGATTACATATTATTAAAAAAAAATAATAATAATAAATCCAACGACAACCAAATGCGGAAATGCAATAATGCAGATTATATTGTGTACTGAGGATTTTGACTTAAACTTTGATGTCTTTTAATGGGAAATTTAATATAATTTTTTGCGGTTTATTAAATATGCTCAAAGTTAATCCAAAAGACTTTTCATTTAATGGAAGTCAGTAAAGTTATTGAATGGAATTTGGATTTTATAGTTGGTTCAAATAATTAATCTTAAACCTGCGCGATGGGGCATATTTTTATGAATAATAGTAACTTAAGGACCAAGATAAATGTAGGCAATAATAACCAACAACCAATATTGTATCAAATAGGTGACTGTGTAGGATTGTACACTGTGTATTTTTCCATAGTAAAGCTTTTCTACGGCAACAAGATCCAATACATTAAAGTTCGGATTTTTTATATTTTCAAATTTTTTTATAAAAACACAAACTTTAAAAAAAAAAAAAATTTATTGTTAAAAGGAGGTAAACATTTCCAAATTTTAATTTCTGTTGGGTTCCATTTCTGGAAATAGAATTATTTTCTTATTGTATTTAGCGTAACAGTATTATTGGGATACACCCAATCAGCGGCATTGCTCATTTTCCACCACCACTTCCTCTTTGATTCATTGTTTAAATAACCTTATGCAGTCGAACAATCAGAGAACCCAATCAGAGAACCTGCCTCCCCCTTAACTCTATCGTGTCCACTCCTTCTCATGAGCCTCATTCTGTCTCCTTGCTATAGATAGGGCCCTCAGGTTGCCAACTATCCCATCTTCTACAAACAAAACCTGCCTCAGGTTCTATGTATACACCCTGTCAAGCAATCCATCTCAATCAGTAGATCCCTCACGTAATTTCAACTCAACACCTCTTGTGCTACAAGCTAGTTACCATAACTATTTGTAGCAAAGCCTACCTACACCTCTACTGATAACACCCAGGATATCTAGTATCTAGTATGCCTTACTAATGATAACACCCGGGATACCTGATATTCTGTAATGTAGGTGTATTAACCGTAGCCACCACGTTTCAGCCTAAGGCACTTCACCGGCGCCCATCATACATTTTTTTGATTTAAGAGTACCTGGTCAATACTTCCTGTAGAAGAAACCTTGTAAATTTTAGACATTACTAGGCCCGCTCAGAATTGCGGGTTCGCCAAGATCCGTAGGCATTGCTGGTATTGATCATTGTTTGATCGTTCTCCCAGAAGAAACACCGGTGCAGGAATTTCTTGTAACAGTGTCCTTTTTCTTTATATAAACTTTTACGTTCCTAGCAGATCAACGGCGAGTCGAAACAGCGGGAAATTGTTATATTCGACTAGCCAGAGGACCGCAAAGAACTTCCGCGGTGGACTCTGTTCTTATTGAAGCTGGTTGAAAACCTGTCGTCTAACACTATTTTTTACACATCCTGCACTAACCTCATTGATAAAATCGTCTGCTCTCCCGGAAATCTCCTTCACAATCTTCCACCACCTATTCTAGAAGAAATTCGTCCTTCATTTCTCTGTTAATCTGTGAATTAGGCAGAGATCCATCGTCTCTTCTTTCGATTTCACAACCTTCCTCTCGTAATGTAAATTTAAAACTAGTTTGCAGCGAACTTGAGGGTGTCTACCTCACTCAGCAGGTATAGTAAGATCACCACTAGTCCACACCGTATTGGCATTTTGGCTAATAAATGAACTGATTTTTTTTTCCTTCATACCATTCCTATAGCGTTCAACTCACCAATCCTCATCTTTTCAATAAATGCCAGTTAACCCAGAATTTATTTTTAAATAGAATGCCTTCCGTTGTGGTGCTCCTAGATCCAATAACTCCTTTTCCAAATCTTCTTTTTTAACCTTCTTATACATTTAAATATACTCCACAAAATTAAACAATCTTCCAAGATTGTTTCCTACAATTAACTATTAATCAATTGGTAACGCCAACATACACAAGACATGGAGTCACCAAATGACCTCATGGTCGTGGCGCTACAAAATGGACCCTGCCTCTTAATCTCAAAGATTTACATACAAAAAGCAAAAGGTATTTGTTCCCTGTAACTAACTATCTACCAGTTTCAATAGGGAAGCTCGCAATGCCAACCCACACGCAACATGATGTCGCTACAAAATGAATTCTGGTTGCTCCTGTTTCAGAGACCTTACAAAGATCCAAACAAAAATGATTTTTTTTTTAAGTATTCTTTGGGGTTGTTTATTATTTAATTTTTTTCAACTTTCTTAATTTTTAGAAAAATATCAATTTTAATAAGGAATTACAACAATTTTCGGTTGCTTTTATAGAAACGTAATCTCGTAGGTGCTCGTCATAGTGCCTCAGGCATAACATTTCTATGCAGACGCTCATCGCAAAAAAAGTAAACATTCTGTTTTATTAGTTATGAAATATATTTAATTAAATCTAACAATTATGGGGATTTTCGAAAATAATTTCCAGTTCAATTTTCCATACGAATTATCTGATAAGAAGAGTATACAAAATCATCAGAATTTCTACTTCCACTCTAATGACTAAACAATTTTTTAATATTTTCTTATTCTATTTAATTATGTATTAAAATCTTAAATCTTGGGGAATAAACCCCAAGAATGACTTGCTTTCCAATTAACTTGAGTGCATTTCAATATACAAAAAAAATCAATTTATGTTATCAGCTTGAAAATATTCTCATTGAATTTGTTTTTAAATAAAAGTGAATAAAAAATTCCTAAAATTTCATTTATATCGCTTGAAAATAGTTAACATTAATTATTTTAAAGAATGTCTTGTGCGCATAGAAGACAATTTTCTTTTCGATAAGGAAAACATTGTAACTTGATGAATTTCTATTGAACTATCACATTCCAAATTGGATAGTAACTACTTACTCGTATTAGTAGAAACAATTTAAAATTAGAAAAATGGGAGAAATTACAAAGTTTCTATTTTTAATGGAAATTGCTTCTATGTAATTTTTTCCGTTTATTTAGTTTTATAAGAAGTCAAGTGAGTGTTGGAATTTTTAAAGAGTCTATGGAATTTTAAGGGGTCTTTAAGAAGCCCATTAAAATAACATTAGACACAGCACTTGTTCCATGAGCTTATTTCTATATAAAAAAAGGCAGTGTTTGCATATACGAATATTTCACTGAGACTCCCTTGAGAATTTTTGATTATTTCCATTGCTTGGAGAGCCAAGAATACCACACTCTTCAAAAGTGATAGTCCAAAAATATAATCATTACGTTGTCATTGCTTGATATAATTTAAAAGTTTTTGGTCAGAATTGAAAAATTTTTTCGATAATAATCCAATTCCAATTTGAACTCATGTACCCATAAGCTAATTTCAACAGATCTACTCGAAAAGTTAATCGCTTATATGTGGCCGCCAATCGAGCTTGTGATGGATGAGCGGCCAAAGACCTATCGTCAAGGACGGAGGGAGAAGAAATAAGTCGGCAAGAAGGAATGACAAGAGATGGTAGCAAAATGACTATGAAATTGGGAATTGTCTAGTGAAGGAAGATGGACGCAAGACTTTATTCCTGAAACAGCGTCATAGAACGGAAGAGTTCAGTGAGAAGTGGACCACTCTACAGCTCAATTTCTGATAGATCATGTGTGATTGAGGGCATACCCATATTGATCTAAGCTAGACGAGGAAAAGAATGCCCCACGCAAAATTTAGAACGCGGATCAGGGTATTTTTCAACTGCTGTCCGCACTTTACCGAGGAAAGAAAGGAACTACAGAACATCATCGATCTAGACATGATCCCAGAAGGTCATTATTGGAAAACTAAAATCCTCGTAGACATGTTGGACTGTGGTAGCTGAATACGCTATGACATCGGGTAATTAAAAAGCTTTCGGTATAAGTTAAGAGCGAGTTAAAGGTCAGCTTCCAGCTAAGACAGTGTATACTAAGATTGAAGTCAATCTGAACCTTCTGAAGTAATGATTGACGTTGGTCTAATGGAGAGTGTCATATTTGAAGAAAATGCAAGTGGTTTTAGAGGGTAAAAATTATACACATTGTAGAGTGCAGTCCTAAAAGCGTCCTAAAATATCCTAAAAGCACTATAAAAGCTTACAGTGTTTTTAGAATATTTTTCCCTTTAAAAAAATCTACCAGAGGATTAATAATTCAGTATTGTATTTTTTCTGAAATAACATGTGATTTTTGAGCTGTTGGAAATATGGTAAAACCTTTGTGCTAAGGTAAAAAAAAAGTTTTAACGCTGCAAAGAGGTTGAACACTCCAGAAATTATTCTATGGCCAGGGTGACCACTAAAAAACTAAAGGGTTTAAAAAAGTTCGAATCTGTTTTTGTATGATAAAGGGCATCTCTTTGACTACGTATAATGACCAGCAACGAGTAAAACTCTTTGAGTTTTCCTTTTTCAGTGAAAGATGAATTATTGAATCTCAGAGAAAATACCAGCAACTTTTAATATCAGACTATCTCCGAGTGATAACATGATCCGCAACTTATCATTCGGTTACAAAGAAAACCCAAGAAGAGGTTCTGAATGCAATGACGCAGCGGTGGAAACTGTGCGGTAGAGTTTCCGTCATAATACCAGCTTATCATCCCAATGATGGCAAGTGGCTAACAAGGGGCAAAAGTAGTCAAAAAATATTAGCATGATGGCACAGTGGATATACTGTGCCATCATGCTAATATTTTGCCGATGCAATTCATGTTACACTTCTCAACATAAAAAAGGCGGAAAAATATAAGTGGAGTAAAACAAGAGGAAAAATAATAAGAGAAATAAATAAATATGAACGAAAAATTATAAGCGAAAAATTTATAATTAGCGAAAAAACACAAGAGGTTGATTGGTGTGATGTGATTTTGCAGATGGAATTCACACGATTCCCCTAATGGGGGGGGGGGGGGGGGCATAGTGCATGGTACAAAAAGCCTAACCGTGCTTTAGGGGTGCGAATCCTGAAATTCTGGTAGATCGCTCCAAATTCAGAGTAATCTGTTTTAAATGCGAACTCGGGGTCAGCGACCCACCATTCTTCGGCGGATCGGTTTGACATTGTCCCGTTTCGCATGCGATTTTTCCTATTTTAATCCACACATATGCTTAACTTAACCGTGAGGGTGGGTGGATTGGAAGGAAAAAGTAGTAAAATGTCCGTCTCTATGACCACACGGAAGTTAGGCCAAGCACAGGTAGAGCGTACATAGAGAACACCTCTATCTGTCATCGCTCTGCTAGGTATTGCTTTAGAAGATTCGGAAACTGGATTTAAAAATATTTACATACCAAATCCCTATTGTTTCAAGCTTTACATTCTCAAGATACTCATTAGCACCTGACGTACGCCTTTCGATATCAATACTTAAGCAGAATTAGCAAAAACTTTTTGAGCAACTTGATAAAGGGCGGGGGGGGGGTATGGTTTATGGTGTCTTTCTTCATATTAACGAGTGTATCAACAAACAAAATTTCGAAGTATTGAGACTAACAGGGATAATTGCATCCCCGAAAATGTTATCGATCGTTGTTTCTTTGAAAATGAGTAAGGTCAACCAGAACGAATCAACGGGCCCCATATAGGGCCAATGCTTGAAAATTTTTTTAGGTCTAACGGTCGAGGGTAATTGGGAAACATGATTCTAACTGGATGGAGGTACTGCACGCAATGTCAGGGCTATGATAGACCTTCTGCGAGAAAATTTCAGCGAAGGAATAAATTTTAATTTTTTTTGGCATCTGCGTTCACCAGATTTGATGGGACCAGACTTATTTTCGTGCGATTGCTTAAAAAAACGGGTTTACGTAAAAAATATCTCGAGTAATCCAAAACCTTCAGGAAAACATTCGAGCCGAAATACTACGTTTAGGACGTGAAACCTTGCGTACAATTATAATAAATGCTGTGGTGAGAAAGCCTCTATTTGTAAAATAAAAACAGCTTTTAAAAAGGAATAAGAGGAAAGAGCCTCTAATTCCTTTTTAGAAGTTGTTTTTTATTTTTTATCATTCAGTCTTTCAATGGCCACACTGTAAAAACACCTACACTCCATTCCATGAAGCTAGAGAATTTCTCATTAGAAATATTTTAACAATCACATTATTTTCTCGATCTTTAAAAAATTGAAACAGCAAATATTTCAATAAAAAAAAGAAGTAAATACGTCTACATCGTAAGAATTGTCGAAGATGCATTACTGAAAGTAATTTCATAAATCTTATAAAAAGATATGCTGGACCAATGTGGATTTATTGTATGGCAAAAATGTAAGGTAGATGAACTCAGTCTATTTGTCGATAAAACATGCACAAATGGGAATATGTATACCTTCCGTTCATGTTCAACGTGAATTTTTAACCTTAGTTACTGGTTCAGTCGTACGTTGCCATTAATATATGGTATACACCTCATAAACCAGTATGTAAGATCATGTGGTCTGTGTAAACTATGAGAAGAAGAACGACAGAACCAAAGGGGGATCAAAATAGTTCGAAGAACAGAAGAGCAGCACTACCAGATCTAATTTAGCTTTTTGTGCCAATTCCTCTTTGCCTATACAATTTTACAGTTAAATCTCACGTAAATTTGTGTAGCAAATTTAGAATACGAAATTGGGATTTTTGCTTATATCAGATTTATGCCCATAACCGAAATAAGTAAAGATGCCACATGAGACATTTTTGCCCACATTGTGGCTATGTCATGTGTTGGGATGGCGTCTCTCTCCGTTCGATTCAAGACCCACACTTATGGTAGGGAACGTATCCATCCATAATTGATAGTAAATAGTTTTCCGCACAGCGTATTAATATTCGTAAAGGTTTGTATTTGTTAAGCAACTTTCAGGTGAATGTTAAGTTATCAATATTCGATGTGAAATTTAATAATTATTGAAAAGTTTTCTTCTCACACGTTTTAATCATCCAAATTTTCAGCTATTTTAAGCCTTTGCTAGTTTTATAGATAATTTAATCTATACACACTTGGTAGAATACACTATAAAATTAGAATTTGCTTACACTCTTGGGAAGCATAATTTTAATTTACTGATTTCAGTTTATTTTTGTCGATGAATTCATTCTATCTAAAGCCACAATATTTTATTTTTTTAATCAAACTTAGACTCTAAGAAGAACCTTTAAATAATTCGATTAAAAACGCATTGATAATTCAACTAGTATGCAAACAAACTCGAATGCGTATACCAGGGGTCCCGAACACGAATTCCTGATGAGAACTTCTGGAATATATGTGTAGTTGACAGAAAAAAATTCCCATTCTTGAAAAAGAGCATAAAATTTCCATTTTCAACAATTAATATCATAAAATCAAAGTACAGTTGAATCTCGATTTACTAATAAAAATCTTGATGATATTTTACGAGCAGAAAGATCATCATACTCTCTTAATTATGAAGCAATGTCCAATTGAATGAAATGCCAAAGATCCAATATATATTTTTTTATATATGGTAATTTTTTTAATGTTTTATTATTTTGTAGTTATTTATTTAACGTAAGAATAAAAACAATAATTTTTATATGTTAGAATTATATTTTTGGAATGAAATTTTTTGTTATTAACTATATTCAACTATAAATTTATTACGAAATAAATGATGCTACCTTTTTACCGATATTCTAGAAAGTGCTCCAAGGTACAAAAAGATTGAGAACCCCTGGTGTATACGGCTTATGACATCCCTTCACCAAATGGTCTTCAGTAACGTCGTGAAATCAGATTTTCAGTAATTTTAACTTTTAGAGATAATTTTTATCTACTCTATTTATTACTAATTTTAGTTCATTTTTGTTGATGAATTCATTTATGAATTCCACTATATTTTATTTTTTTCGCTGTTGCATCCTGTAATCGCAGAAGCCTGGACACAATGCCACTTCCCGGTCAGCTGGAAAGAAGGAGTTATTATCACCATCCCGAAGAAAGGTGATCTGGCGATTGCAAAAACGGGAGGGGAATCACTCTGCTGAACACCATCCAGAAACTAATCGCCTCAATCATCCTTACTCGCATCACTCCAACAGTCTAAAGTGCCCTTCGCAACGAGCAGTCTGGCTTTAGAGCAAACCGCTCCTGTGTTGATCACATCAGCAGCCTAAGAATGATCATTGAACAGTCGAACGAATGGAACAGCCCTATCTTCTCTTCGTTGACTTCGAAAGAGCCTTCGACATGATTGTTCGCGACGCCATCTGGAGTGCTCTGGCTGAACTAGGCATCCCACAGGCCATCATCGATCTCATCCGAGAACTATACCGTGAGGCCCCGTGTAGAGTGCGCTTCAAAGGACGAAACAGCGATCCATTCAACATCTCGAGAGGAGTCAGGCAGGGTTGCGTAATCTCACCTATCCTCTTCATAATGGCCCTAGACCTAGTCCTTCAACGCACTAACAACACAGCCAGCAATGGTATCCAGTGGACACTGCGTGAGAAGCTCCACGACCTGGAATACGTCGACAACATATGCCTCATGTCCCACAACTTCAACGGCATTCAGGAGAAACTGAATGCTCTGGCCTCCAACGCCGAAGAAGTGGCGATGAGAATCAACATCAAGAAAACCAAATTGATGCGTATCGGCGCCACCTTCGAGAGGCCCACTTTCGAGAAAGAAGGAGTTATTATCACCATCCCGAAGAAAGGTGATCTGGCGATTGCAAAAACGGGAGGGGAATCACTCTGCTGAACACCATCCAGAAACTAATCGCCTCAATCATCCTTACTCGCATCACTCCAACAGTCTAAAGTGCCCTTCGCAACGAGCAGTCTGGCTTTAGAGCAAACCGCTCCTGTGTTGATCACATCAGCAGCCTAAGAATGATCATTGAACAGTCGAACGAATGGAACAGCCCTATCTTCTCTTCGTTGACTTCGAAAGAGCCTTCGACATGATTGTTCGCGACGCCATCTGGAGTGCTCTGGCTGAACTAGGCATCCCACAGGCCATCATCGATCTCATCCGAGAACTATACCGTGAGGCCCCGTGTAGAGTGCGCTTCAAAGGACGAAACAGCGATCCATTCAACATCTCGAGTGGAGTCAGGCAGGGTTGCGTAATCTCACCTATCCTCTTCACAATCGCCCTAGACCTAGTCCTTCAACGCACTAACAACACAGCCAGCAATGGTATCCAGTGGACACTGCGTGAGAAGCTCCACGACCTGGAATACGTCGACAACAAATGCCTCATGTTCCACAACTTCAACGGCATTCAGGAGAAACTGAATGCTCTGGCCTCCAACGCCGAAGAAGTGGGGATGAGAATCAACATCAAGAAAACCAAATTGATGCGTATCGGCGCCACCTTCGAGAGGCCCTTGATGATACACGCTACCTAAGTTGAAGATGTCGAAAAGTTCTGTTACCTTGGCAGCATGCTCAGCAAGGATGGTGGAACTGAAACACACATTCAAACGCGCATCAACAAGGCGCGACAAGCGTTGGTACCTCAGGGCTCTGTCCTGGGGCCACTCTTATGGAACGTCATGTACGACGGCCTACTCCATCTGCAATTACCGACGAACACAACACTCGTGGCTTTCGCGGACGACGTAGCGGTTGTCCTGGTAGCCAAACACCTAGAGGAACTGGAAGCCGCATTCTCCACCACCATCCGGAGCATAAGACAGTGGATGACATCGGCAGACCTGTCTTTGGCGGAACATAAGACCGAGGCACTCCTTGTGAGTAGCCGGAAGAAAATGGAGACCATCACCATAAGAGTAGGCGATCACGACATCCGGTCGCTACCCTACATCCGGTATCTAGGAGTGGTCTTGGATGCCAGACTCAACTACAAGGAGCACATCTCCAGCGTCAGCAGGAAGGCATCAGCAGTACAGGGCGCACTTTCGCGGATAATGCCCAATATTGGAGGCCCCAGGCAAATCCGAAGGCGACTACTGGCAACTGTGGTTACCTCCGTCCTGCTATATGGAGCACCAGTGTGGGCGAAGTCGCTAGAGCTTACAACATACCGCAAGACAATGACATCAGTCCAGCGACTCTCAGCGATCAGAGTGGCGTCAGCATACCGAACGGTATCGCACGATGCGGTCAACATCGTGGCATCATGCCCACCCATCGACATTCTGGCAGGAGAGCGGGAACGCCAACATCGTAGGAAGAAGGAAGAGCGGCGAAAGGTCCTCTGTGAAGAGGAGAGACCCGAGAGCCTTCGCCTCTGGCAAGAGAGATGGGACAACTCGACGAAGGGTCGGTGGACTCATCGGCTGATACCACATGTTACCAAATGGGTCACTCGCCTGCACGGGGAAGTCGGGTATTACATCACCCAACTCTTGACTGGGCATGGATGCTTTCGGGCATACTTGCACAGATTCAAGAAAACTGACTCCCCAAACTGTCATCATTGCCGCGATGTGATCGAAGACGCAGAACACGTGTTCTTCCAGTGCCCCCTCTATGAGGAGACGCGGGTGGAGCTGGAGAGAAATCTGGAGCGTCCCATCAGTCCAGAAAATATAGTGGAGTGCATGCTGAAGAGCCAATCGGCTTGGAACAGAATTGCAGAGTACGCGGAATCCATTATCAAGGATCTCCACACAACGTACGAAGAATAGGCCGCGAGGCATCATAACATCGGGGCAGCAGTAGCATCAGACAAGAACGCCCCGGCGAAGTAGTATTTACAAAGAGTGCCGCCGGGGAACCATCGTTCCGGGAGCAAGATCAGAGGTGCAGGTTAGGTTTTAGCGAGGTAAAAATCCCGCATAACTCACCTGGCAGGAATAACTTCCAGACGAGTACCTTTTGAAGGTTTCCCCCTGTACCTCATTAATCTAAACGGAAAAAAAAGCGTACACTTCACTTGGGAACGTGTGGCGTTCCAACCACCTCTCCATAGCACTCAAACTTCGAATATTCAGTTCAAACGTCAAGCCAGTCCTGCTGTACGGCTGCGAAACATGGAAAGTAACCGACAGCACGACTCGTAAGCCCCAAACATTTGTGAACAGATGCTTGAGGCGTATAAGCAAGATCTTCTGGCCGAACTGGATAGCGAACGATGAGCTGCTTCTTCTCACGAAGCAAATACATCAAAAACGCAGGAAATGGAGTTGGATTGGCCACACCTTGCGAAAAACCACTGACGGACATAGCAAGGAGAGGACGACCAGGACCACTTGGAGAAGATCAGTCAAGCGCGAACACCAACAAATTGGCAAGTCATGGTCGGAAGTGAAAAGGCTAGCCCAAGACAGAAGCAGAGAACTCTCACACAGAGAGACTCTGTGTGAGAGTTCACAGAGTCTCTAGTGCCGCTATATGCTCAATAGGAGCGACTGTGTCTCATGTCTATGTGTATAAAAATGCATATAACATATGTGTTATGTAAAAAATTGTACAATAACGTAGAAATGAAAAACCTGTCAAATAAATAATTAAAAAATTAGACTCTAAGTACTTTTATATTGTTTCTATAAAAAAAGCCAATAATACCGAATGAGCCGATTAAGCCATCGAACGAGATATTATTATGCCGATTTTCAATTATTTATACAGCTTGGATTGTAAAGACAATATGATATAGAAATTGGACCGTTTCGTTGAATCCCAAAGTTCAATTTCATAAGTCCGAATTGATTTTATATAATTTCATTGTATATTAAAAGTTAACTATTTATTGTTAATGCCGAACTATTCTCCAGTAGTCTACGAAGTATACGTGAAAAATCTTCTTAGTCTGGAATGGTGGTTCCAGGTTAATTTCTTGCCGAGATGAAGTTCTTTGTAACGCATTTTATCAAATTGAGAAATTATGTTGCCATTAACCCATAAATGCATAAAACAATCATAGAATCAGATGTGATGTATAATGACCAGCAATTAGTCAATGACTTATCAAATTGCCATCATGTACATGATGGCAATATGATAAGTCATTGGCTAATTCAAAAAGTCATCATCGAAGAAGTTATTAATAAAATTCGTAATTTCTTTTTAAAGACCTTCGAATGGAAGTGTATAAAAAAGGCATAATGAACATCTCAAAAGGACGTGTAACCAACATCTTACATGAAATTTTCGGTATGAGAAAGCTATTGGCCAGATGGCTGCCGTGTTTGCTAGCACCTGATCAAAAAAGTGTTTGTATAAGGACTTTAATAGGGTGTTCAGGCATTTTTAAGCATAATTCAAATGCATTTTTACATCGATTTATACCGTTCATAAAATCATACCATATACCAAAGTTCAGTTAAAACAATGGACATCTACTAGTACCAACGAAAGCAAAAACCGTTCTATGGCCAGAAAAGGTTATGGCTACTGTTTTTGGGATTCACATGATAAAATATTCATCGGCTATGCTAAAAAAAAGGAAAAACTTAAATGGGGCAGTATTATACAGCATTATTATTAAGACAGAACAACCGCATTTGACTTGTGTCATCGCCATAGCAAAATTCCGTGAGTTAAGATACAAACTGCTTACGCATCTAACATATTCGTCATAAAAATGTATTTTTCTTGTAAAGGCCAGCTACTAATCATATAGCCACCATATAATATTATATAAAATTACAAAGATAATACCTTATCTTTGTAATTTTATACAATATTATTGTGTCTAAAATAGGATATATTTCGGCGGATTCCTAATTAAGTGCTACTTGAATATTACATTGAAAGAGATTTGAATTTATAATATTTATAGTACGTAGAAGGAAGGAAGCTCTTGACATACGAGTACCATCAAAAGCATAAATAAAACCCAGTAAAAAGTTATTAATAATCTCTTCACAGTTTAACATATAAATAAATTTTATAGAAGCTTAAGGCAATTTAGAAATAAATCGTTTATAAAAAATCCATTTCTTTGGGCTATTTCAAAATTTTTATCCTATATCAATTTCAACCGACCCCAACTCAAATTACTCACACCATTAGGTATTGACTTAAGTAAAATCCTCACCAACTAAAATATTTCCAAGCAATAACAACTTTTAAAAATTAATATAGAAAATCTGCCTTGGAAAAATTCCAGATAAGGAAGGGAAATTTTATTTTTATAATTTTTTTTTATTGTGTTTTATAAAAATTCTTTTAGATAAATATTGGAATTTTGATTAAGAAATTTGATACTAAAAAAATTACAAGACAAAAATTTAATAAAAAATTCATCCATTATGAAAGCGACTATTCAAAAAAAAATCTATATTTACAATTAGTCAATGATGGCAGAGCTTAATTTGATTGGAAAAATGTCAGCAATAATTCCACAAAGAAAAGACAGTTGATAGAAGGTTAATAATGCTAATTGTCTAGCCTTAATTCGGTAGCAATTCTACAATAATAATTTCGTATTATTTCATTTTAAAACCGAATTTCTATTCTTTGGAATTGCAAATTGACAACGTTCATTTCATATTTTCTATTTATGATATGCGTGAAAACACGAACATAATAGATAATTTGAATATATAAAACATTGGCACAGAGAATATACTCGAATCATGTCGTTATGTGCCATATTGGGGCTGATAAAATGCTTCTGAATATGAGTATCGGAATCATGCAAATTTATGAATTAACAAAAAAAAAGAAAGAAAAAAGAAGCAACGAAAAGCACGAAACGATATGAGACTGGGCGAATAAAAATAAATTGAAACAAGACAACAAAAATATTGCGTAATATTTATGATATTAACAATTTGTTCTGTATTATACCGATGAGGATATCGATGAATGTTCAACGGAACCAATTGTGGAAAGTCGGAAATAAGACCTCATCGTAGAAAATCAAAAGATAACCATCGATGGGGTAGGTAAAGCTGAGAGTATCTGGCACAGAACAGAAATATTGAAGGCTGCGACGTTGTGTGTGCACGCTTGACTTATCTTGGCGGCCATAGAATTTGCATACGGAAAACGAATTGTTCAGTTGATTGATCTGCTCCCCGGCTATTGAGCAATAATTGGCCTTCCCTTGAAGCTTTCGATTTCATTCGATCAATGAAAAAACAAAATCTCATAGACACATGATACACCGAAATTGTTAAATATAAACCAATATTGAAAAATGTATAAAGGACGAGATTTGATAATATTTTTTTACACTCTTCTCTTGTGGAGCTTTTACCAGGTATATAAGCTTAAATCCGCTGTTTTTTAGTAAAAAAAACATGTTTTTTGCATAGAAAGCAAAACAAATTTATTCAAAGTACTTGCCCTCGCTAGCTATACATTTTTCCCATCTCTCGTGAAATTTGTGGATACCACGCCAAAACAATTCCTTCTCTTTCGAGGCAAACCACTCATCAAGCCATTTTCGGACGTCTTCGTAAAAATCGAAGTGCTGCTTGATGAGTGGTTTGCCCGCAGAGCACGGTGCAATTTGATCAATTGTTGGTGGTAGCGATGGGCATTGACAGTTTCACCAGGTTTCAACATCTCATAGTAGACGATACCCTGCTGATCCCACCAAACGAACAGCATCGTCTTCCGTCCGAAGCGATTTGGTGTTGGGGAAGATGTTGATGGTTGGCCGGGATCAACCCACGATTTCTTGCATTTAGGATTCTCGATATATTTCCACTTTTTATCGCCTGTAACAATCCGATGCAGGAACGACTTTCCTTTTTGTCTGGCGAGCAAGATTTCGCATGTGTTTTGGCGTCGCTCCATCTGCCTATCATTCAATTCATGCGGCACCCATTTTCCGATCTTTTCAATCTTTCCCATGGCACGCAGACGCATGGAAATGGCTGGTTGAGTTACACCCAATTGCTCCGCGAGTATTTTTTGCGATTGGGTACCGTCTTCGTCCAAAAGAGCCTGCATTCGATGGTCCTCAACCTTCCTAGGCCGATTTTCACGCTTCTTGTCCCATAAGTAAAAATTGCCGTCTTTGAACCGACGAAGCCAATCTTGGCAGCACGTTGTTTCCGATAAAACGCTGTCACCATAGGCCTCCATAAGCATTCGATGCGATTCGGTAGCCGATTTTTTCAAATTGAAGCAGAAAAGTAGAGTTTCCCGCATATGCTCTTTTTCTGGTATAAAACTAGACATGATTACCAAAGGAAAAATGTATGTTGTTGAACGAAATTGCTGACAATGTGCACTGATTAATGTTGATAAATGTCACAATCATTAAAAAAAGTATGGCGTGCCCATGGTAGATTAATATACTCACTCATGCCATCTATGGTTGATTAACATTGATTAATGTTGACAAATGTCACAATCAAAAAAAAAAGTAGATTTAAGCTTATACACCTTATACACTTCTCCATACTCTCAGTACTAAAATAAACGAAATATTTGAAAAAATATAGATTAGATAAAATCTGCAACATTTCATGTACAGAAAACATTACATTTTTGATCTTCTCACTTCTCTAATCATTTGCAAAATTATGGATACTAAATTTCAGTTTATCATAGTATCATTATCCTCAGTGACAGCTATACAACCCTTGGAACCATTTGTGTGCCATGGAGATATGTTGTTTTCAACAATAAAAAACACTTGGTATATGCCATTTGACTAGCAGGAACATTAGGGAACCACTGCCCAATCAGTTCACTCGACGAGCTTACCAACATTTTGGGCACGAAAACGGCTCAGAATTCAAAAAGGACATTTTGCTCTCACACATAATTTCCTTTTCCGACAACACCTTCTTGCCATCTACCCATCCTGTCACGTTCAATTCACTATCACTCATCTTCTAACAGAATATCATCTTAGATGCCTCAATATACTTTCCAAGCTATCATTTTTAGAAGCGCTACAACTATGAGGCCATTTGCCGACCCGTAAACTTACATGCTCTATACCTCTAACTGGTCCAACCAACTAACCAACGATGAACTCTATCTAACCCACATATTTAAGGAACTGGAAGCCGCATTCTCCACCGCCATCCGGAGCATAAGACAGTAGATGACATCGGCAGACCTGTCTTTGGCGGAACATAAGACTGAGGCACTCCTTGTGAGTAGCCGGAAGAAAATGGAGACCATCACCATAAGAGTAGGCGACCACGACATCCGGTCGGTACCCTACATCCGGTATCTAGGAGTGGTCTTGAATGCCAGACTCAACTACAAAGAGCACATCTCCAGCGTCAGCAGGAAGGCATCAGCAGTACAGGGCGCACTTTTGCGTATAATGCCCAATATCGGAGGCCCCAGGCAAATCCGAAGGCGACTACTGGCAACTGTGCTTACCTCCGTCTTGCTATACGGAGCACCAGTGTGGGCGAAATCGCTAGAGCTAACAACATACCGCAAGACAATGTCATCAGTCCAGCGGCTCTCAGCGATCAGAGTGGTGTCAGCATACCGAACGGTATCACACAATGCGGTCAACGTCGTGGCATCATGCCCACCCATCGACACCCTGGCAGGAGAGCGGGAATGCCAACAATGTAGGAAGAAGGAAGAGCGGCGAAAGGTCCTCTGTAAAGAGGAGACACCCGAGAGTATTCGCCTCTGGCAAGAGGGATGGGACAACTCGACGAAGGGTCGGTGAACTCATCGGCTGATCCCAGATGTTACCAAATGGGTCACTCGCCTGCACGAAGAAGTCGGGTATTACATCACCCAACTCTTGACTGGGCATGGATGCTTTCGGGCATACTTGCACAGATTCAAGAGAACTGACTCCCCAAACTGTCATCATTGCCGCGATGTGATCGAAGACGCAGAACACGTGTTCTTACAGTGCCCCCTCTACGAGGGGACACGGGCAGAACTGGAAAGAAATCTGGACCGTTCCATCGGTCTAGAAAACATAGTGGAGTGCATGCTGAAGAGCCAATCGGCTTGGAACAGAATTGCAGAGTACGCGGAATCGATTATCAAGGATCTCCACACAACGTACGAAGAATAGGCCGCGAGGCGTCATAACATCGGGACAGCAGTAGCATCAAATAAGAACGCCCCGGCGAAGAAGTATTTACAAATAGTGCCGCCGGGGAACCATCGTTCCGGGAGCAAGGTTAGAGGTACAGGTTAGGTTTTAGCGAGGTAAAAATCCCGCATAACTCGTCTGGCAGGAAAAATTTCCAGGCGAGTACCTTTCGAAGGTTTCCTCCAGTACCTCATTAATTTTAACATAAAAAAAACCCGCATATTTACGGGTTACCAAATGGTTTCACGGTCGTGATGCTGTATCAAAGCCTCTGGCTCATGTCAGATATAAACAAGCAAACGACTTCGGTTTTATAATTAAATGAGTGTCGTTAAGGAATTCAAATAAATTCAAAAGAAATTTAATGAAATCTTCTAATTATTAATAGTTCTTAATTTTGCAAATCTTTTGCGGAAAGTAGATATTTGAAGATAGTGTAAGTTACACGAATAATTAGTGTATTTACTACTATCGATTTGAATATTCTATACAAAAATGCCGATATTTTTAAAATCAGTTACCCTGCCTCCTCATTTCTATCATACCACACCAAAAGCTGCTTCTATAATCTATGATACCACCAACTCTGTAAGCACATCAACTAATAATCTATGATAATATCACTTTTCCTAACTTAATCTTGAATCTTTACATATCTTCGCACAATCGACTCAATGAGTACATGCGAAACGTATTTCCCATCAAATTCTTGATTATGCGTCATTTTCTTTGTGGTGTGTGTATTATAGAAGTCGATAAATTATGAGTACAGAGATATAAGGATAGGAAAAGCAGTCAACAAGTCACAACTGAATTTCTGTGAAATAAGAAACCTGCGATTTTATGACTTGAAAAGGCAGATTGATCGCTGAATCATATTTAAGAAAGATAATAAACCTTAATAGATGTTAACAAGTTTTACGTTAATATTATTTTTTAATACATACATACCATCTCTTTCTAATTACTAAAATCATACCTCTCAAACCGACACATCCAACAAAATAAATCCGATGAACTCCCGAATATCTTTACGATATTCGTTGGTGTTCCATAGGGAAGCAAATTTAGACCCATCCGCTACAACTGTCCCAACTCCTTGTTTGCTACTCATGCAGATGATAAGGCCTTGTATCTACCGAAAATCCCCAACACGCTTTCGAAATTCTCCAAACCCTCTAAATAAAACGATAAACAAAAGTGTCCACATAACTTTTACTCTTTACCGTGAAACATACCCTCTCATTTAGTAAAATACCACTAGTACTGAACTTAGTTAACGGCTTAACATGAAACTTACGCACAAGATTTACAAGATAAGAAGTAAATAGATGATACCGCCAACTACTTTGACTTCTAAAGAAATTTCTAAGGACTCACTACAGACAGCAAACTACTTTTATAGAATGCCTTACTGAAAACTATATGGACTTACGAACTTAAACCGTGGAACTCTACTAAGCCTACCAATTTAAATGCCTTTAGTCAAAAATTACTTCGTAAAATTATCCGTAATAGTGCTATCCACCATGATCTCACAGTCCCTTTTGTTTGTCATGTGGCTGTGTTCGTCATGTGGAAAGTTTTATTCTTGTCTTTCCCTTGTTCGAGAGCTATTTGTAACTTCCTTCCCTAGAAATACCCATCGTCACTGCTCCCGCGAATTCTTCAAATACTGAACCTTAACTTATATTCAATAATGCATATGTGGGCATTATTCCAATAACCGTTAACGTTAATAAATACTTTCATCTGCTTTGTAACAGTTCGGCTGAAAAGTTTATAAGATAACACAGTAAAAATAATTTTTTTTTGCAAAATTACTTTTTTATTATTTAACATAGTTGCCTTCGAGGGCGATACAGCGATTATAGCGATCTTCCAACTTTTCGATACCTTTTTATAGGCCTCAGTTTCGGCAATCACTTCATCATCGGTCTTAAATTTCTTGCCAGCGAGCATTCTCTTGAGGTCTGCAAACAGGAAAAGGTCGCTGGGGCAAGATCTGGAGAATACGGTGGATGGAGAAGCAATTCGTAGCCCAAGTCATTGAGTTTGACCATCGTTTTCATCGACTTGTGACACGGTGCATTGTCTTGGTGAAACAACACTTGTTTATTCTTCAAATGAGGCCGTTTCTTAGCGATTTCTTTCTTCAAACGATCCAATAACGCTATATAATAGTCGCTGTTGATCGTCTCTCCCTTCTGGATTTAGTCAATAAATATTATACCATGCGCATCCCAAAATACAGACGCCATCACCTTGCCAGCCGACTGTTGCGTCTTTCCACGCTTTGGATTCGGTTCGTCGCTCGCTCTCCACTCTGCCGACTTCCGATTGGACTCTGGAGTGTAGTGACGGAGCCATGTTTCATCCATTGTCACATATCGACGCAAAAATTCGGGTTTATTGCGCTTGAACAGCTCCAAACACTGCTCAGAATCATCAACACGTTGTTGTTTTTGGTCCACAGTGAGCTAACGCGGCACCCACTTTGCACACAGCTTTCGCATGCCCAAATATTCATGCACGATATGTCCAACACGCTCTTTCGATATCTTCAGAGTCTCAGCTATCTCGCTCAACTTCACTTTACGGTCATTTAAAATTATTTTGTGGATTTTTTGATGTTTTCTGCCATAACCACCTCTTTTGGGCGTCCACTGCGTTCTGCATCAACTGTGCTCGTACGACCAGTTCGAAATTGACGAAACCAATATTCCACAGTTAAAATAGCTGGAGCAGAGTCCGGATAACGTTTGTCAAACCATGCTTTGGTTTCCACTGTATTTTTTTTCATCAAAAAGCAATGCTTTATCAATACACGAAATTCGTCTTTATCCATTTTTTTTTCAATAACAAAAGTTGCTTCACTCAAAATGCTATATCTCACGAACGAATCGACCGATTGCTGTCAAATTTTGACAGGAATCATTTGAAAGATTAAGTAGATTTTTGCAAGAGGCGCCATCTAGACGTCAACCTTACTATGTTGTAGTTAGAATTATGTATAAAGTTATATAAAAAAAAGGCATTTATCACCAAATCCCACTATAACTCTGCTCTCAGATTTTAGGGAAAAGCGCTGGTTCGCGAGATGAACTAAGCGCAATCGACCGCCAGAGTCAACGAGCAAAAATAACATCAATAAGGCTTTCGAGCCCCCAAGTGAATATTGTAATTAATAGTCGAACAAATAATCTCAAACATTTTTGAGTACACGAATTTTTTAGAAATAAAGGTGAACCACAAATCACAAGGATAATGGAGTTCTAAATTTGGGAGGAGGAGTCCCAAACTGGCCTTCGCTAGATAAAAGGAGATGCAAATTTTTGCGTTCAAATAATTCACAACTACTTTTGAGCAACTTTAAACCAATATATCTGTAGTGCAGACCTAGACATAAATTACTTTTATATTTAAAAAAAAATATTCACGTGGAAGCAAATACCTTAATCGAAGTCGTAGATTTCGGTTTATTTTTTAAAGCAAAAATAGTAAAATTGCCCAAACTTGATGATCTGTCAACTGAAAACTTATAAAAACAATTTCTGACCAATCATGTGGTTGGTAAACTAATTTTGTATAAACGTGATTAATAAAATCAGAAAAACTATTTTTAAAATTGCGATAAAGACTTTAATCAAATTTTTTTTTGATATTTCGTATAATTAAATACAGATTAAGAGGAAAATTTCTGAAACCGGGATTATTGTTTTTGCGGTTTTTAAAATCGCAAATATATAGAAATGCGTTTAATTGTAGGCTTCTGGTTGCTTAGCTTATCTTTATTCATAAAAGCTTTAATGTTGGATAAAAAATAATGTGTTTTATCAAAAATTTATTTTTAATTGTCTTTTTTTTTGTAAAAATATTCACAAAAATAATTAAAAATAAAATTTTTCGTCCAAAATTAATGGCAAAGTTTGTTTGGAAAATTTTCTAATAATCGCAATATGTGTCTGAGGGTACGAGTTCATTTACTTCTAATTATTCTATTACATGTATTGTGGTATTAGTAATAGAATTAATAATAGTACAGTGATGATAATATACTCCTATGCTCATTATGCAGAAGGTTAAGAAGCTACTCATAGGCTATGATTTGTATAAGTTTGATCACGTTTTAATTATAGTAGTAGTAGTAGTAGTAGTACAAACGCGCAAGTAGTTTTTTTGTTGTTTTTTTGTTTAAAAAAATTATAAAAAAGTAAAAAAATCGAAAAACTTCAAAAGCTCTTATTGCTCGTATACCTATGTGTACAAGCAAACTCGTATATTCAATGTCGTACAATGTTTTTTTCGCTCAATTCTTAAAATAATGATGATTAATAGTTTTTTTTAAAAAAAAATTCTTCTAACTTTTAGCTATCAATTAAAAAAATAATGAAAAACTATAAAACGTACACAAGATTGTAAAGTCGATTTTGTACGAAAGCAATTATTATCGATGAGCATTTTTACCTTTAAAAAAATTATTGAATCCGGAAGACTATGGATGAATATAAGTAATTTGTGTCATGTTTAATAAGATTTTGTCCTTGAATAGACATTTTACGTTCATTTAAAGTAATGGTTTATTTTTTTAAATCTTGGACTTGAACAACTTTTTTTCTAATGTCGAATATTTTTTCTCTAAAACCTTTAATAATATTTGTTTAGAATGATAAAAAAAAATTGAACTCAGAAATATTTACAATTTCGTTATAATTTAATGAAATTTGAAATAATTTCACTTACCCATAAGATGTAGGAAATTTTCCAAAAATTAGAATACTTTATGTTGATGGATGTACTGTAAGAAAAAAAAGTAATAAATTTGAATTAATATTAAAATACTCTTCTTAATATTTAATTATTAAATAAAAAATTCCAACTGATCAAATAAAAGTGATACAAATTGATAATGTACTAAATGAGAATAGTGAACTCAAAGCGAGGTACTTTTAAATTATAGAAAAGGACTAGAGAGTCAATTTGGCGACTTTAAGTTTCGTGTTGGTGGGCGTTATTAGTTTCCTAAAGAACTAGTTAGATGATAGTTGCTCAATATTAGTTGGATGATAGTTGCTCAATATACGTGGCATAGTTAAAAGGACGTCACAGGATTGGCAAATAGGATCGTCAATTCCCCATATTACAAGGTGTATAAGCTCAAATCCGCTGTTTTTTATTAAAAAATATATCTTTCGGGTATTTCGTGGATACCACGCCAAAAAAATGCCTTCTCTTTCAAGGCAAACCACTCATCAAGCCATTTTCGGACGTCTTCGTAAGAATCGAAGTGCTGCTTAGCGAGCGCGTGGCCCATCGACGAAAACAGGTGGTATTCGGAAGGGGCCAGGTCTGGTGAATAAGCGGGGTGTGGTAGAACCTCCCAGTTGAGTGTCTCCAAGTAGTTTCGGACCATTTTTGACGTGTGCGATGGTGCGTTGTCGTGAAGGAAAATCAGCTTATCATGTCTTTGTTGATAATCCTTCCTTTTTTCACGCAGAGCACGACGCCAGTTGTTGGTGGTAGCGATGTGCATTGACAGTTTCACCAGGTTTCAACATCTCATAGTAGACGATACTATGAGATGTTCCCACCAAACGCACAGCATCGTCTTCCATCCAAAGCGATTTGGTCTTGGGGAAGATGTTGATGGTTGGCCGGGATCAACCCACGATTTCTTGTGTTTAGGATTCTCAAAATATAACCACTTTTCATCGCCTATCACAATCCGATGCAGGAACGACTTTCTTTTTTGTCTGGCGAGCAAGATTTCGCATGTGTTTTGGCGTCGCTCCATCTGCCTATCGTTCTTTTCATGCGGCACCCATTTTCCGATCTTTTCAATCTTCCCCATGGCATGCAGACGCATGGAAATGGCTGGTTGAGTAACATCCAATTGCCCCGCGAGCATTTTTTGCGATTAGGTATCGTCTTCGTCCAAAAGAGCCTGCAATTGATGGTCCTCAACTTTCCTAGGCCGATTTTCCCGCTTCTTGTCCCACAAGTCAAAATTATCGTCTTTGAACCGACGAAACCAATCTCGGAACGTTGTTTCCGATAAAGGACTGTCACCATAGACCTCCATAAGCATTTGATGCGATTTGGCAGCCGAATTCTTCAAATTGAAGCAGAAAAGCAGAGCTTCCCACATATGCTCTTTTTCTGGCGCAAAACTAGACATGATTACGAAAGGAAAAATGTATGTCGTTGTACGAAATTGCTGACAATGTGCACTGATTAATGTTGACACATGTCAAACTCATACAAAAAATTATGGCGTGTCCATGGTAGCTTAATACGCTCACTTACGGCAACTATGACCAAACAGCGGATTTAAGCTTATACGCCTAGTATGTGTGCAATATTGTTATCTACCGTGACCTAAATGTTCTTTTTGCCCGTGAACTGTCCATAACCCGTTACAAAATATTTCATTTCCGTCTGATCCCCTATAAAGAGCTATCCTCAACTACCCGCGCAATAATCACCCAATGACGTCTTAAAAAGCAACGGCTTTGTTTCCCTTTAATCTCTTCAAATAATCACAATAGGCAGAAGGAAACTCCTTCAGCATACTTTCCAATCAATGAGTCCCCCTGTTAAAACATCAGCTTGTTAAAAAAATATGTAATTGTAGTTAAAAAGACGGGAAAAAAATATTTTAATAGATTTTCCTATGCAGCTCTTCTATAATCTTTAATCCTTAGAGCTTAAATAAATAAATAACATAAGGGAGTTGTTTCAGTTACAAACAGTGGCAATTTTGTTGAACTAAAGAATGAGGATCTAATTAACATCGATTCAAAAACGATACGAAATTAATTTGCACCAAAGCTACAAGCTTTTTTGAAATCGGTCACTATAAATGTAGTCACTACTAGAATTCGGCGCAGAATTAATTTTATTAAGTTTATATGAAAATTGGTTAAATCAAGGTGCTGATGATACGTATAATAAAAAATTCGAAACAGTTTCCATTTAAAAATAAAATTCGAATTTTATATAATATAAAATTCAAAACAGGTTACATTTAAAAATAAAATTCGAAACAGTTTTAATTTTGTATTGAATTATATCCAAGCATGCGTATCTAAACTTGGAAAGAAATTTCTTCTTTTAAGAAATTAGGAAAATATTTAAAAAATATGAATTAGAAAAAATTCTACAGCATTACTTTTGAACCAATTATCTTTCTGACCAATACTAATTTGATATTAAATCTCAAACAGAATATAAAACAATCGCTTTCTGGTGTTTCACCAAGAAGAACCTTATTTCGATCATCTTATGGTTTGAGGTCAATGAACAATAAATATTATGATTACAAAGTTTTCTCATTCCATTTCATATAAATAAGACAACACATTTATAAGAAATTGAAACTCTTTAAAAATAATGATATGCGCGAAAATAATCTAATAAAATTAAATTAAGTGGAAAAATAATATTAAAGAATATTTAGAGAAATTCTTATTGATTCAATGAAGTTGAAAATTATTGCTGATACTTTCTTTCCTTATGAATTTTGAATTTATTGTATTGAAAAAGGGAAACGAATAAGAAAAGTTTTCATAAAATTATAATCGAAAATGTGGAAGTCTTGCTTTTTAGCAGATAATAAATTTTTGGACGATATTTTGATAATATCGATTATTGATGAGAAGAAAAAAAAGACAGAAAAAAGAGAGCAAATATTATTAACTGAATTGTATTGGTAGTTATTTTATTCTGTGATACACTTGAATGGTGATGGGCCTAATAATTCATCGCATGTATATAGAGTCATTATCGAAAGCCCGAATAGCAATTTTAGCATTTATTTATGACCGTAATATTGGCAAACAAATAGCAAAATAGTCAAAACGCATAAACATAATAGGATCGCATTTTCATATTACAACTACGAGTATCTATGCAATCAACAATATCTGAATTTTGGTTAAAATCTTGACTATTTCCTTTTATGGTTTACGCATTATAGACATATCCTCGCCAATACGCTTTTATTTATTTATAACCTTAAATATTTACAACTCTAAATAAATGTACATGTATTATATAGTTAAAGCATTTCAAGGCATTGCAATCAATATTTACTATTATTTATTTATTAACTGGCATTCGCCTTCTATGGCAAATATAAAGTAAAAGTTATATTAAATAATTCTTACGTGTATATACCGAAATAGGAATCAAAAATCGTCGCAGAAATGATGGTATTCGTTGGTACAAACGATTTAAAACTCAACATAAAATTTGACATGATTAATGGCAAGGATCTTTTTCTATTATAATAAAAATCTGTGTCGCCCTAAGAAGTGCCATAATCATTCATTGCGATGTCTGTCTTCATTCCATAATAAAATTGTTGTCGTATATCCGATTAGATAACAAACGGAAAGTAAAATTTTTTTATTAAAATATTGCATCTCATCAAAATAAAAAATGACATTAAATTTACTGGAAGTGAATATACACGTTGACAAAGCAAATGAACACTCATTAAATTATATCCACGGCATCATATCATATGCCATACATGTGAAAATAATAGTAGGCAATCTGTAGTTTTTGAAGAATCCTACATATTTAATGCTAATATAGAAAAATTAGACTTATTCTTTACTAAACAAAAAAAAAAACAAAACGTTGTCATAAATACCGTCTGTTCTTTATTGTATGTTTACATCCTACAATAAAAGAAATCGCCGGCATTTGTCTCATATTAAACACAATCACTTATAGAAAATGAACAGAACTTTTAATAAAGAGTGATTTAATTAAACACTTTTATAATATTTAGCACAAAAAATTGATTAAAAAAAACATAAAAACAAACGTGTTAATGCAGTGCAGTGAAAACGACCTTAGGATTAAAGAATACCTTGATAGGCCGGTACCGTATATGTTTGTGTATACACAATTTTGTGACATAATTATTGCGAAGCGGCGAGAAATGGCAATTAAAATATATTTTTGTGTAGATTTTTTATGTAGACATACGAGTAACACCCACTGGCCATCTAGTTTTCATAATAGAAATTTCTTGAATTGCAAAAGCATAATTTATATTCATTTTAATTCAATTATTGGAAACAAAAATACAATTTAATCACAACGAGAGGTAATTTTTTATTTTTTGTACAATCTTTTGATACGAAATGGAATTTTATTTTAGGTTTATTATTTATTTCGTAAATATCAATCAAATATAGCGTTTTCCAAAAAGAGTGATATAATTTCTAAGTGACGTTTCGGCCATTTGTAATATGTCTGTCATTTTTTTCCATTGTATTCAGTAATGTCTACAATTTCATTATGGAGAGATATACACAACATTTACAAGTTATTGAATTTTATTATCAAAATAATCATTCTCCAATTGCAACTTTTCGTGCGCTTTTGCCATTTTATGGTCGTAATAATCGGCCAACTGTGAATTGTAAAAATTTCGAGCGTACATTTTCTTTACATAATGTTCAAGTGCCAATAAGACAAAGAACCGCTCGAAGTAATGAAAATAATGCTGCCGTTCAGACAAGTGTTGCTGAAGACCGCAATTTGTCGATTCCAAGACGTTCTCAAGAATTGGTACTGTCTCAAACCACAACCTGGCGGATTTTGAGAAAGGATTTGGGCTTGCATCCGTATAAAATTGTTATCACTCAAGAACTGAAGCCATTGGACCACCGTAAACGTCGTGAATTTGCTGATTTTGTCTTAGAACAACTAGAAAACGATAACGATTTTATTAAGAAAATCATCTTCTCCGATGAGGCCCACATTCATCTGAGTGGTGCGGTAAATAAACAAAAATGTCAATTCTGGTGCGAAGAAAATCCACAAATTATTCATGAACAGCCATTACATTCACCTAAATTGACAGTTTGGTGTGGTTTTTGGTCTGGTGGAATCATCGGTCCGTACTTCTTTCGAAATGAAGCTGGTAACACCGTTACTGTCAACGGTCTCCGCGGTATAGATCGATGATAACCAAGTTTTTATGCAGAAATTGGAAGAAGTTGATCTTGACAACATCTGGTTCCAACAAGACGGGGCAACGTGCCACACAGCACGTGCAACAACCGAATTATTGCGAGAAAAATTTGGAGATTCGATTATTTCAAGAAATTGTGACATTGAATGGCCTCCAAGAAGTTGTTATTTAACACCATTAGACTATTTCTTGTGGGGTTATTTGAGGTCATTGGTCTTTAGCAATAAACCAGATTCTCTTCAAGCTTCCTGCAAAAGAAGTCATGGAGGCCATTTGAATGACATTTTATTCAGAACTTATTTGTATCAATTGTACTTCACATTAAATAAAAAACATTTGAATTTCCTTAACAATTAGTCTGTTTCTAATAAAATTTAATACGAATTTTCGATTTCAGAAAATGAAGTGTTTTGTGAAGAATTGTTGCTCATACAATGAAATGAGGAAGCCGGGAATTTCTTTCTTTCGGTAAGTTGACATCTTCATTTTTATTAAACAAAATAACAAAAATTTAGTTTATGAAGGCCCTAAATGGCTTTTATTGATTTATTTTATCCAAAAAGAGGTTAAAAAGTGAAAAGTTCGGCATTCCATAAATGTAAACAAATGCGATGTTGACAGTTCAATGTTTACCAGAAAATAGTTCAGTGCCGGCGTAAGTAAAGTGTGTGCAAGAAAATTAAAGGGAACGTATATTAATAGTGCAAGATATACACATGCAAAAATGTAGTTCCTTTTGTAGTTTATGCAGTTTTGTTAACAGTACAGAACGTTTTTAAAACTACAAAATACAATACAGAACGTTTTCAAAACTACACTACGTCACTCGCGGACTCAAGACAAATATTTTTAATAAGATAATATTTGTCACTCAAGACAAATATTATCTTATAATAAAAAAACGCATCCTTTACGAAAAACTGACGGCACCTGAGCCAAAACGGACAAACATAAAGCAGACGCACCTTGCACAAACATTTACTCTATATGAGGACATACTAGGCAGAACTCATTGTACTTAAATCGAGATAGAACTATCTGTCTTCCCCAAAAGGCAATCACTCCTTCGGAAGTTTCGTGTTCATGATCTGATCACCTTTAATATACTCAATCAACTTCCTAAAAGAGCAATAGTTTTCCTTACTACACTATATAACTCCATCATTAAAACAACACATTTACCAATCGTCTGAAAATTTGTCATCATAAAAATGATCCCTAAACACAATAAACCAATAAGCACCTTCCAATCCTGTCAAGAATCTTTCTTCTCAGATCACTAAACACAATAAACCAATAACTATATGAAAAAAAAGTCCACCACCGCTTACATCCCCTAATCGAATCCACTAAGTTAATTTCGAACCACCAATTCGGTTTTCTCTCCGAACACTCCACTTTAGAAAGAAAAGAGTACTGTCCCGGTGTGCTTCTTGATATAAGTCAAGCTTTTGATAGAATGTGGCCGCCGGGATAACTCTGGAAACTCATTTGGGAGGTGCTGCCCCACCCGGCTTATTCACTAGACCTGGTCCCTTCCGACTACCACATGTTTTCGTCGATGGGCTACGCGCTCGCTAAGCAGCACTTCGATTTTTACGAAGACGTCCGAAAATGGCTTGATGAGTGGTTTGCCCCGAAAGAGAAGGAATTTTTTTGGCGTGGTATCCACAAATTGCCCGAGAGATGGGATAAATGTGTAGCTAGCGAGCGCAAGTACTTTGAATAAATTTGTTTTTGCTTTCTATGAAAAAAAACCCTTTTTTTGACTAAAAAACAGCGGATTTAAGCTTATACACCTGGTACTGTGAAGTATAGACATTAATTTTTCAACCAGGCCTCACTGGGTTTTTTCCGAGTCATTATAATCTTCTATTAGCTCTTCTGATACCTTCCACACGCGCAATGTACTAGTACGAGTACATCACAAGGATATTCATTATTTCTTAGGCGCAAGTACTTTATAAAATAAAATTGATATTTTTGTGAATTTTTTTAAAAAAAATTGTTAGTCGAAACTTCTTTTGGAATCTATAATATTTTTAGATGTAATTTCCAGTTGTTATTAGCTATTCGTCAACTAACGTGTTTTCTAAAGATATAAGAAACCCCTCATATAATACGGCACTACTAAAATAGAATTAGAGAAATTCTAAGCTTTAAAGCTTTTAAGAGTAAAATTCAAAATTAGCGAAATCTCCTTACAATTTTGATGGAAATGAAATCTGGAACATGCACAACATAATTCAGGGTAAAGAAGATAATGAAGAAATCAAAACATTTTACTCAAAAAACCGAACAGTTGGGATTATAAATATTTTCTAAATAAAGATTCTTCCATTGAAAGAATCATAAAGTTTAGAAAAGAACTCCGCAAGTGCATAGCATCATTTCAAGAAATTTATAAAGATCTCACAGTAAAAAGCAAGTAATCTAAATTTAGCTGTTTTTTTTTATACGAAAATTAAAGCTTAGGACTCCACGTTATGCTGAAGAAAGTTTAAAGGATGTAGATATATTGGCAGTAAGAAAACGCCCTCGGTTAGTGTGTAGTTCTCTGGTGTGGTAAAATCGAGTATCTTTGAAACTCAAGTCCGAATACGGCCTATTATCATGGTGCTTCTAATTTACATATCATTGCTTATGTTACGTGAAATGTTACAAAAAAAAAGGGTTATAAACTCTAAAATAGGTTTTGGACTCATCTTGAGGATCACATGAAAATAAGAAGCGCTGCATTTTATGAATTTTAGCAGCAGGTCTGGTTTTCTTTTTATTGCGTCAGTCGATTTGAAAGCGACTTGAATACGGACATTTCCCCTTTATTGATTTTGAATCTCTTATAATAGATTTCATAAATTTCATTTAACTCATAACATTTGAAGACTAGATTGACCATGTCTATTGTAGCTAAAATAGTCCACTCTGTTAACTGAGTATACAATACGATCATATACAATGGCCACCGGCTAGCAGATATATGTATATATTTACGTGTATCCTTATTTTCGTCATTTGCTGGTTTTAAGGTACATTAAAATCGATAACTTTAGAAAGAACTAAAAAAATAATTTCGAATTTTCACCGCTAACCATGGTGTTATACTCCACTCGCATGAGAGTTAACACCCTAATATCAACCCTTATGAGGCTAATTATAATTTTCCAAGCCTGTTAAAGAAATATTTCAAGGAAAAATATTTTGCAAAAAATACGACGAAACAGAAAAGAGGAGAATGGGGAAGATGGAAATGTTCACCTTGTTGGATATGTTATTTTTGGACGCAACCAATTTTTCCAATAATTACGCCCAGTATTTTTAATTTTTTTTTAATATTTTCTTTGTTTGTTTATAATATTATTTTGGACAAGTAAAGCAAACTCACTACCACCCCCTCCCCCGCCCCTTTGCCCGCTGGCAAATGAATTTCAATATTTAAAAAACCAAAAATGTTATTCAACAAAATTATTCAATGAACTTTAAGATTTCAATTAAAATATAGCATAAAATCCATTTCATTAAAAGAGTTTACATAAAATGAACCGTTGTCATGATAACGTTCATTTCCAATTAATTTATTTTCACAATTATCCTTACCAGTTTTTTATCTTAAATTTTTGACATTAAGGATGGCTCTCAAATCCTTGTTCTCTAACTATTGGTATAATTTAAATCGTTTTCCCTATTCAGATAAATCTAATCTAATAACGCCTCCATTTCAAAATATACTCGTACTGATACTTAAAGCTTATCAGAAAGATTAAAAAAAATATTCTAAAAGCTCTTTAATCTTTTATATTAAAATGAAAGGAGAAGAAGAAAAGCCTACACAAACCATTAAGTATTAAGTGCTCGCGTAAGATTACCAAACAACTAAAGAAGAAAATTTATAATTTAAGAACAGGAATAGAAATTATATTTTAACAGAATAAATATGGAAATTGCGATTATAATAAATTCCAGTACGAGTAGAAGAAGGTTTACTCCTAGAAGGGCGCACTTTTAATAGATTTTATAGAAACTTATTTATGCAAACACAAAGGAAAATAGGTCAACTTCCGTTTTTTTAAGGAAACTTTTTCAAATAATATATACTGGAGGGTATGAAATTTATTTGAACAAAAAAAACCGAAATCAATGAAACTCGTTTTGATAATAATATTAATTTGAATTTAAAGAAGGATATTGTTTTCCTTGACTGTCATTTTATTGACTGGTTGTGTTGATTGTTATTTTATTTTTATTAACTTAAGATGTCTCTTCTTATTTTGGTGTTACGATTTGATTTACATAAAAAATAGATACTTTGCTTTACTTTATTTAAATACTCGTAACCAATAAGAAAAGATTCCCTTATCAACAAGAACAAAAAAAAATCATCAAAATCAATTGATCTCTTCTTACGGATATATTAGCATCATTTGTAAGTATTATTAGCATTTTAAGAAATAAATAACACCCTCACATATCGTTACAAAATAAAATCATCTTAATATAAAATTTACGATAAAGTTCATTCTAATTCCAGCTGATCCTGCCTGCTAAAAGGATTTATTCAAATTCGTATCGAGTGTGAAATTCGATTCAATTTCATGCAAACAAAATTTCAAATCATTTGTGAAAATTTATATCAAATGTAAATGGTAAAAAAAAAAATACATGTCTGAGGATGATAAAACAAGAAAAATAACAACAACAAAAAAATCCATGAAATGGAAGAAAAAAAGGCAGAGTATAAATTCTTCAAAACAGTCCCCCATATGGTGGAGAAAGGATTTTATCAATAAAAAATGGGAAAAGGCAAAAGCTGAAAATATTTTGGTGGACTTCAGGGCGTTTTTGTAGACTTCGCCCAAACTACGAATGTATTGTGTTAAAACTCAATAAGGAATCAAATCAATACTTACCCACATCAAGATGTTTAAGGACTATACATCCTTGCAGCCTACTATTTATCTAACCCGATTTAAAGTGTTTCTTTTACGTTTACTTTAGTTACAATTTTCTAGGTACTAAAATCTACTCTTCGCGTAACGTCCTTGTATTTAGGAGTAAATGTATCCTGCCAAAACGTATATACAGGATTCAGTCAGACATTTTAAATGGAAGTGAAAATGAAATATTATCCTTCAAGTTTCTATCGTAGTTTTGTTCGTTTTGCGTATGTCGTTATTTCAAGCATCAACTATCCATGTTCCTATATATATTAGGTTATGTTTGCCACTTTTGAGGTTCATGGCAGTTGTTTATTTGGAATGAAACAAAAATTCTACTATTGAACACAGCATGTAATACGTGTAAAGCAATAAATAAACTTTGATAAAACTTTAGTCATAGCAAGGATATTTTTTTTGGGATTATTTTTTGTAGGATGTCGGTGAGCAAAAAGAACAAAAATGGAAAAGGTTCTTTGACTTTTTTTCGTATCTTATTCCGGAATGAATTGAATTGATTGGAACCAAATTTTTTTTTGTGATTGTAGGAATTTTCTAAAATAGCTTTAGACTTTTATGACGGCTTCATAATATAATTTTCTTTAAAGGTTTTTAACATTATTCGAAGTATAAAAAAAAAATGAATATGTCAGTTTTACGGACATTTGCCAAAATCTGATGGGATACCACAAAGCCCCGAATGGGAAAAGTTAAATCCTATTCTCATTAGGGTGAAAGGTTTCAACGGATAACGATATGTGCACAGTATACAGAAGAACGAGTATATTTGACTTGGAATTAAGAAAATCTGCTGTCAAAATTTTTGAAGTAATAATTTTTTGTGTGGAAAATTTAAGAAACTAACAAAATTTCAAAATTAAGTCACACGAATTTTTCTAAAAGGAGATTTTCTTATGTCTTATAACAAGTGGAGCTTTCCTATATTTTCTTATTAAAAAGAATAAAACCTTTTTGGGCAATTATTCGAGCCTTTAACCCTTTGAAATCGTGAAAAAAATGTAAGTGGGTTACCAGCAACTCGTAAGTTTTTAAGCAAAAAATTTACAAAAAACTAAGCTTTTTTTAGAAAATAAAAAAAAAAATATTTTGGAAAGGTGACAAACAAAAACGAGCAGGTTTGTTCAAAAATATGTATTTATTATACAAATTAACAATTATAATGGACAAAAATATCAAAGTTCAGCTTTTATAGGTTCTCAAAGTGTGATAATTTTCGAAGCAATCGCCTAAATGCATCCTTGGTTTTCCAGGACGAGTATCACAAAATTCGCTTGTCTCTCTTCTTCCACCTTTTACTGCACTTTTTGAGCAGACCACACAGTCCCGCTTGGAACCTTTTCTTAAAATATGTAGTTTTCCATTGAGCCTGGTCTCTGATGGAGCTGAAGTAGATGGCCTACTTCGAGGCACTTTAAATTCTCCCACTAACTGGTCGACCAATACTTTGCGAAACTTCAAATGGCTTAGTGGTTTTTCGTTTATTTTTGTTTTCATAGCTTTGTGTAGAATGTACGAATTTATGCAACAAATTTCCATTCCCCAAAAAAATAGTTTGCGCCACCATTTCAAAGATTTTCTTAGAAAGCAATAGGATGACGCATACTGATCAGCACGATCAACTCCACCCATTGACTTTGTGTAGTCTAAAACAATATTTGGTTTTTGTTTTGAAATAATACCACCACCCTTTCCGATTCTTGTGATTGGCAGATGTACTCAACATTGAAACTACTCTTTTACCCTTCCATGCAAGCAGCATTTTTCTGTTGTGCTTCTTAACAGCGATAACTTTTCTTGTTGTAAATTTAGGTTTCTTTATTAGACTTGGTAAACCTTTCCTATTCGTCATTATTGTTCCAGTCAGATGGCATTTTAATTTTAATAGTTCATCTGCTAATGAAAGGCTAGTATAATATCTATCAGTGTACATGTGATAGCCCTGTGCAAAAGGAATTCTCTCGAAAAGTATACTTATTGTTTATGGCGCCGCTGCAGCTCCTAACGAGTGGAATCATTATTATAAGTGTCGCCTTGGTGGCGCCTAACAAGCACAAAGGGATAAAGGTTTTTTCTCTCTTAATATATGATTTTTTTTGGAGGAGGTAACTTATTTTGCTGTGATTTTTATATTCAGTTTAATAAACGAAAACTTAAATAAAAGGTTGGAATTTTCTGGACTTACTTATAAATAGGACGTGGGAGGACTCTTAAAAGGCTGGTTTTAGAAGAAGATTTTGTAGTACTCTGTCGAAAAAAAATTTTAAAATTTCTTTCTTAGGTGATTTATTTTCACCAGCACCATCAACGCACGACAACCGGGACTCAGGTCTAGGCCTACTGTATCAAAGAACCCCGGTTGTCCCGGCCTTGCGGCGCGGTCTTTCAAGCATGTTTTTGGAGTGCTGATAAATACCGTCAATCCACCAACATGTTTTTTTGGGACCACTGTAGACTTTGGGGATAGAATCTTCCTCAACTATACACCCAAATTTTTTAAGAATACAGGAGGACTGGTAAGTCCTCCTGAGGACCCAAATTTTCTAAGAATGCAGGAGGACTGTCAAGATTAGCGTCCGGTACAGCAATAGCTTCGATATAATAATTAGAATTTTCGAAGGAAATAATTTAGACTGACTGAAATAGGCTCTGTTGGCTGTCAGCAGTTGTACACGGATTTATTAACCATTATTGTAGACTGCGACCCTCGACTCCAAGTGGGGAAATTATTAAACTCTTTCAAAGCTATAATCTCCTATTCGTATGCGATTAGTCCTAATTGGTCTTGTCTTCGACGCCGACGCTACCAACTTGTGCTTTGGTAAAACCCTGGCAGACTTAATGAAGATGGTGTTCCTCATGCTTATCCCTGAGTCACGGATCAAGTTTTACAGCGCCAGGTTAAAGATAAAGCTCCAAAATGCATCTCTTATCCGGAGACTATTGTGAATGTCACAATAGTATCCGGATAGGAGATGCATTTTGGAGCTTTATTCCTGGAGTGAAGCCTCTCTTGTATGGGCAAATAATTTTTTGAGCGAATGGGGTCCAAGAAATTTTTCTGGACTAGTGAACTTTTTTTCTGGAGTGAAGCCTCTCTTGTATGGGCAAATAATTTTTTGGGCGGATGGGGCTATATTACCTAGTTAGATAGCAGGAAATATCTTATTCTGCTGATTGTTAATTCGAGGAGCCAACGTTTAGTCTCTTATAAAAGACTGTTAATTCCTCAAGAATGTAAAATCTTCCACTTGAAATGCATTGAATTGGAGTCTAAAGTGCCAAAGTTCACGTGGCGAACCTTTAAAACTATTTAAATTAAATGGAAACAAAATTGTTTGACCATACATTTTTGTAAACATTATTTTTGTTAATTATAGAATTGTTATCACGTAAATTATAGATATTCATATACTAGTCGTCAGGCATGACGACATAAGTATTTTTAGTAATCACTGAGCGTACTTGTTATTTATAATATCCGCTGTCCCCTTCAAATTGCCAATAAAAATGTATTAGCGTAAGTGGTTTTTATGTAAACAAAAAAAAACGAAAGCTGTTTCGTGTATCATAGAAAAATATAGTTTATTAATAATAGCAGTTAGTTTTTGTTTTGTTTAATGTTGTTTGGAAATTGTTGACGGTATAGTAGATTAACATATAAAAGAAATGACATACTTGTGCATACAGCAACTAGACTTCATAAATTAATGAACATTTTGAGTTCTTTCATCTTTAATATTTAATCAATATGAATAGTTTAACCAATTCCCATACAGAAATGTAAAACATTAAAAGCATTTTTGGACTGTTTCTTTTAAATCAATATAATCATTAATTATTTATGCTCATTAATTAGTAATATTTATTATTGAGCTATTAAATTTTTAACTTTAATTTAACTGCAAAATCATCAATGAAAATATATTTAATGATGACAGCATAAACATAAATGAATCACATTACATTCCATATTAATTCCTAATGTTGGGTGACGAAGGTGAATATGGAAATTTTCAAGGCTGCATAATTTAATGAGAAATTATATTCAAAACTTTTTATTTATTTTTGCATTTTCATCTGATAGTTAATAAACAAAATCAATTGAAAAAAAATATAATTAAAAAACATTTGTATACGTCAATTAAAAATTGGTTGAAATGTCAATACCTTAGATAATACAAGTATAAGGTGGAGAGAAGACATTGCATGGATACGGATGTGAGGGAGGCAATTTTTCAATACCACCATAGTTATTTTACTAAATAATAGTATAACATGAACTTCAGAAAAAAAGCTGAGCTATAGCAAAGATCCCCTACAATACACGTACACATACGTTTAGCAACTCCACCAAGGACGGTCCCCTAAATCTGGCTGTGAAGGGATAGGCAAATCGTTTGGAATGATGGCTTTTATAGGGGTAGATACTGATCGTTTTGCTGTTAAGACAAACAAAGCTTCCACTAGTTGAAATTTCGGGTATGCTGTGTTCCAAGCAGGTTGAGTTTAGAAATGATCGCCCTTAACTGTAAAAACCCCTATCCGGTCGAAAGGTTTGATCGCCAGACTAAGGTATTCATACAAATTGTGAATTTGAACTGGATCGAAACAAATATTGGAATGGACTGGAAAGACCTAAAGGACACTATAATTGGTACCACCGAAGAAGTAATAGTGCCCAGCAGCAAAGATGGTCGGAACGGTTGGTTTGATGGTGGAGATTAATCCTGCATTGCGAAGAGCAGAGACGACGTATTACAGACAAATGAAAAAAAAACCATGGAGAATGAACAGGACAGTAAAATCAAAAATTTCACCTAGCTGTGAGCGGGATGAGATAATTTATACAGCACGATGCTCATTATGCCACAGTAGAGATGATGATCTACTTTTTCACCAAATTGCTATATTAAGGAACATTTTGGTGAACTTCTTAACACTAACCAGTCAGAAAACGAGTTGGTGGTCCCGACAGCTCGAGAAGACATGCTGCCGCCACCAAGAATCTAGGAAACTATAAAAGCAATCCGTCGACTGAATAAGTATAAGTCGCTCTGTTAATGAGCTGAATCATTAAGTATGAAGGCAAAACATTACACCAAACGGCTTATCAATTAATGGTCTAAGTATGGGACAGTGAATCAATGCTTGATGATTAACACAGTAAAAGTAGTGGAATTACTATCAACTCAATGGTCTCTGATAAGGAAATTTCTTTTTAACCTGACACTGGATAAAGATATGGACATTATGTGTCACTCAGAAAGACCTGCACGAGAGGCCTTACCAAGATTAAGACGGTGGGCAGAAATTTTGGACTGCACATAAATGAAGGCAAAACAAAGCACATGTCGAAAGCAAAACTAATTAGCACTAGTCGCATATACTCGTAGATAGGATATTATACATTTGAAAGAGTTAAATCAATTTCATATTTGGGGTCAAGGATCACAACCGATAACAACATAGAGGAGGAAATCTTCGCCAGCAGAGCCTAGTTTAGTAAGTCTAAATTATTCCCCGCGGAAGTTTTAACCGAAGCTACTGCTAGCCTTGTCAGTCCTTATGTATTCTTTAGATCCTTCGAAGAATTTTTGGCATGCGGTCGAGGTGGTCAGAAGCCGCAACTTCTGGAATTTTTTGATGCTGCAGCCCTAGACCGGAATCCCAGTTGTCAAGCCCTTGATGATGATAGACTAGATTATTGCTGGCTGTAATCCGGCCGTTACTTGATGGATTTTGGTTTTTAAATAATCAAAAATTTGAGGATTGTATACGTAAGCCAACAACGTCAAACAGCCCAATCTATTATAAGAGGACAATTTGCATCACAAATTTTTGAAGTTACGGGTGTTGTGTGGCTTGTGGCATCTTTTTATTGAAACTACTTATGGTACAGACTAAAATCTTCAAGTTTTTGCTCCGAATTGTCAGTAGCGGTCTCACCTTCTTTATTTTTAAAGAAATACGGACTAATGACATCTTCAGAGCGAAATGAACTTTTCGCGGATACAATGGCTTTTCCACAATCACCTGTGGGTTTTAAGAGCCTCATATACAATCCACCAAGTGAGAAATGATCGCATCGCTGATGAAAATTCATCGCAAAATGTGACTACGATAGAATCAACAATTTTTTAGAAAATTTTAACAATTTAAACGCGTTATTCGGTAGTTAAACAATTTATATTGTCAAATAGCAAACCTCGATTAATTTTTTTTTCTTTTAAAAAAATATTTATAAATTTTTACTTTGTTATAAGTAAAAAATGGATAAAAACTTTGGTTATTGAAACAAAATCAATTCGTCCTTTGAGAAGATAAGTTTTCCCATTTCTTTTTAGTTTGAAGCACGAGAACATTTTCTTGAAACTTTCCACGATTTAGAAACAGAATCGATATACGTGAAATAGAATCTGAATCGGATTTGAATAATGCAATAATGTATTCCAATCGGATTTTCTAGGAAGAGTCAATTGTGAACTTATGTATTCAAGATAGCAAAGTTACAAATTATATTCTTTTTAAAAGGTAATATGGTGCATGAATAAGAGCACATCAAAGGATTTTCAATTACGAGTAAAATAATATCGAACAAATAAAATTCAGAATTCTCACAAACAAAAAATTTACTTCTATTGATATATGAACTTTTTTTTTAAATATTTAACTAATATTAAAAATCAATAATTAGCAAAAATACGATTTTGTAGACCTTATGACAGATATCGCGCAGAAATTTTTAAGAGACTCCTTTTTTTGCAGGACTAAAAACAAGAGACTCTAAATAAAACCCAATTTATTAATGAAACGATTCTTCAAATTATCTCATACTATTTTTAAGTTTGTCTCCCGACGACTGATTCATAGATATTTTTTTGCACTAATTTTGGACATCTAACCGGAATCTGCAAGCCTTTTTTTAGGATGTAAATTTCTTATCTAAAAGACAGTGTCAACAAGTCGAAAAAAAATTATAAAAATAATTTGTAGAATTTTTACCATATATGAAAAGTTTTTTTTTTATGATTGATTTCATCCAGTCTACAAAAATTATTGATTTCCTCAAATCTAGAAATAAGATTTTTTCCCTTTTTTAAAGAAAAGATACAGCATATAAAAAATTTAAATAATTCTTATATAACTCTTTTCTGCGATGAGGTGTTTTCTGACAAATGATTTATTTGGGAGTGATTGTTTTCCTTCTAAATTTCAAACTGTTTTGCATTCACGTTTGTCCAGAATAAAAAGGAGTCGTTATAGAAATTATAACGAAATTTAAAAAATCTTATATAACTTTTTATTCGAATAAAAAAGAATATCGACTATTTTGAGAATTTTAAGTATTATAGTTTTAAAAGTTGCCACTCAGAACTAAAATGCCAAGAATTTTGTTATAAAAAAGTGCCATAAATTCAAAGGATCACTAGATAATTTCACTATGAGTATTTCCTTTTGCAAGATGCTTAATGAGAGAAAAAACTCAATTACAATAAAGAATGACAAAAAAAAAATTAACGAATAAAGTTTATCTGCAAAAAAACAAAACCTTCTTCCGGTAGACTAACTAATGTTGCCAAAAATTTCAACTTTACCGTGCCAATGGAATAAATCAACTTTTTTTCCACCGCCTACAATAGTTGACAAGTAAGAGCATAAACCAGCAATAAAATTGAAGAAAAACTGTTTGTACTAGGATTTTTTTGTTTGGGGCTCATAAATCGTTAAATAGGCACTCCTCCACTTATGGTATAGTTAAAATATGCATAAAAATATACTGAATTTTGTAGTTACATCCACTCAACTGGATACACTCAATTTTATGTATGTACACACATTTACACATATATACATAAATTCAAATGCACAATTTTTGGCAAGAATAAACTGTTACGAAGATAGGATGTTTGGTAAAAAATCTTATAATATGCGCTATTCTATATGATAAATAAGCCAAGAGTTTCCGCTCTGACTAATTTCAAATTCAGTTTTCTTATATCATCAGTTTAGGCATTATTATTGTTATTTTTATCGACATTATGTGAGACGATACTAAAAATTATTTAAAAGCTTCCTTATTTTTTCAGTTTCAAATAAGGAATTGGCAAATTTTAATAAAAAAGATTTTAAATAACTTGAAAAGAGAGAAGCTGTAAATATCCATTATTAAGATTTATTATAAATAGATAAAAGATCCTTCAGCTATTGTCTTTGGAGGCGCCAACATATGTTTATTGGGAGGGTAAAAAATTGTTTTCGAAGAGGATTTTTAATTAAAAAACATACGAAAGTGAATTTTTCATAGGACTGAATACGACGGAAATTGGCAGGCTCACAGTTCTTATCCATGCGTCCACATCGGATTTAAATATTGATTATATTAGATTGGGGATAGAGTATGGAACGTTTTTGTTAATCATCTTCATTATTAATGGCGCGACAATCGGGAGTCCGGTCTAGACCTTTTGAATCAAAGAACTCCAGATTTTCCGACTTGGTGCCGCAGCTTGGAGTTCGATACTCTCAGCATATTTTTAGCATCCTGACTTACGCGGTCGCTACACTGAAAACAGAACACACCACGACTTCTTATATGCTGTATCATATACATGGTGCCACTAAAGATTTTCCGGGCTAGCTCTTCATCATCCAAATGGACTATATATGCAGCCCACCACAGCTTATAGAGCCTAACCCACAACCGCGTAGTCGTTGTAACGCACCAGACTCTCGTCGTTAAATAGTCTCCGAATTCTTTGTAAAGCGTAAATTTCTCTCCTTGGCTAGATCCTTTTATCATCATCATCATCAACGGCACGACAATCGGGAGTCCGGACAAGGCCTGCTGAATAAAAGAACACCATAAATTCAGGCTCCGCGCCGTAGTCTTCCAGTTCGACAATACCAGAATGTTTTTAGTGTCCAGACTAACGCCGTTGCTGTACCGAACGTAAGGCGTACTTCGCATTGCAGACTCTAGGGACAGGTTCTTCCGTATCCATATGGACTATTGCCCCAGTGAGCCTAATTACCAAGGTTATAAGCTTAAATCCGTTGTTCGATCTTAGATGGCGTGAGCGAGTGTATTAAGCTACCATGGGCACGCCATAGCCCTTTGTTATGAGTTTGACATCTGTCAACATTAATCAGTGGACATTTTCAACAATTTCGTACAACAATATACATTTTTCCTTTGGTAATTATGTCTAGTTTTGTGCCAGAAATAGAGCATTTGCGGGAAGCTCCGCTTTTCTGCTTCAATTTGAAGAAATCGGCTGCCGAATCGCATTGAATGCTTATGGAGGCCTATGGTGACAGTGCTTTATCGGAAAAAACATGGCAAGATTGGTTTCGTTGGTTCAAAGACGGCAATTTTGACTTGTGGGACAAGAAGCGTGAAAATTGCAGGCTCTTTTGGACGAACACGAGACCCAATCGTAAAAAATGCTCGCGGAACATTTGGGTGTTACTCAACCAGCCATTTCCATGCGTCTGCGTGCCATGGGGAAGATTGAAAAGATCGGAGCATGGGTGCTGTATGAATTGAATGATAGGCAGATGGAGCGACGCCAAAACACATGCGAAATCTTGCTCGCCAGACAAAAAAGAAAGTCGTTCCTGCATCGAATTGTGACAGGCGATGAAAAGTGGATATATTTCGAGAATCCTAAACGCAAGAAATCGTAGGTTGATCCCGGCCAACCATCAACATCTTCCCCAAGACCAAATCGCTTCTGACGGAAGACGATGCTCTGCGTTTGGCGGGATCAGCAGGGTATTGTCTACTATGAGATGTTGAAACCTGGTGAAACTGTCTATGCCCACTGCTACCACTAACAACTAATCAAATTACACCGTGCTCTGCGTGAAAAAAGGACGGATTATCAACAAAGACATGACAAGCTGATTTTCCTCCACGACAACGCACCATCGCACACGTCAAAAATGGTCCGAAACTACTTGGAGACACTGAACTGGGAATTGCTACTCCACCCCGCTTATTCACTAGACCAGGCCCCTTCCGACTACGAGGGTCGTTCAATAAGTCCTTAGAAAAAAAAGGAAAAAAACTGCTTTTTTTTAAAAAAAAATTTTTAGTTTTCAACATAATTTCCTTTTAGCTCTATACACTTTTCCAACCGTTTTTCCAAAAATTTTATCCCGTCCAAAAAATAGGATTTTGGAAGTTCTGCAAAATACTCATCCGTTTGAGCAATGACGTCCTCGTTGGAAGTGAACCGTCGTCCGCCAAGCCATTTCTTCAGATTGGGGAAAAGAAAATAGTCACTCGGGGCCAAATCTGGTGAATAAGCGGGATGCTGCAACAATTCCATTATCAATTCCACAATTTTGGCCATGGAAACAGCGCAGGTGTGCACACGTTTCCACACATTTGAGAGCAAACGCGGCACCCATCTTGCCGAAATTTTTTTCACAGACAAATTTTCATGCAAAATTGATCGACTGTACCTTGTGATATGCCCGTGGCCTCAACTAATTCGCGCACTTTAATTCGCCGATCGTTCAAAATCAGATCGTGGATTTTGTCGATGATTTCAGGAGTAGACACCTCAACTGGACGTCCTGAACGATGTTCATCTTTTGTGGATGAACGGCCACGTTTAAATTCATTCACCCAATTGTAAACCGTCGCAAACACAGATGCAGATGTGCCATGAACTGCATCCAACTCGGCTTTGATTTCTTTCGGGCTTAAGCCTTTCTAATGGAGATGTTTGATGACAGCCTTAAACTCGCTTTTTTCCATTGTTATGCACAAATAAATGTCGTTAACTTTAATCGACGATAGAAATTGACCTACGCTATAGAGCTTTCCTGTCGATAATGTGACTTACAAAAAAAAATCCTTACCGACACTACGAGCGCAATTTCTCGGATTTTCTAAGGACTTATTGAACGAGACTCGTACCACCTGTTTTTGTCGATGGCCCACGCGCTCGCTGAGCAGCACCTCGATTCTTACGAAGACATCCGAAAATGGCTTGATGAGTGATTCACCTTGAAAGAGAAGGCATTTTTTTGGCGTGGTATCCACAAATCGCCCGAGAGATGGGAAAAATGGGTAGCTAGCGAGGGCAAGTACTTTGAGTAAATTTGTTTTTGCTTTCTATAAAAAAAACATGTGTTATACACCTGGTATATTCATCGGGCAGTCGCGTTAATACTCCAAAATCTCGTTTTTAAAGAGGACACCCAAAATTCTTCGAAGAATCCTTCTCTCTTACTCAGACAAGAGCTTTTTGCTAAGAAACCCAAGTTTTCTTTGAATACATGACGACTGGTAAGACCATCAACTTGTATAGCAGTAATTTCGATAATATAGTTAGAATTTTCGAGGCAAATAAATTAGACTGACTGAAATAGGCACTATTGGCTGTCAGTAGTTGTGCACTGATTTATTTATCCATCTTATTGTAGACTGCGACCATTTACCCCAAGTAGGAAAATTAATTAACTCTTTCAAAACTATAATTTCTTATCCGTATGCGATTAGTCCTAATTGGTCTTGTCTTCGACGCCGACGCTGCCACTTCGTACTTTGTCAGCTCAAAATTTTTCGTCACCGTCTAATCTTGATGTACGAGATCTCTCGTACAACTCCTTCTGATCAACACATAATGTCGATTTCATCGGCGTATGCTTAATTGAGGATGGTATCCTTCCACATTAAAATATATATCCCAAAATACGCCTAAGCGTAGATAAAATTTCTACTTAAAAGTTAGGTTATAAAAATTTTCACAAACAAACAAAATTATTAATTTTTATCTAAAAAGAAAACAAAATTTCAACTAAAGAATAAATTATATTTGTATTAGATTTAAAGTAAAATTATGCGCTCATATTCATCCCCATACTTATACTTTTATACAAAAATCGAATGCGTTCTTTTTTATTATCAAAAAAATCTCCAAATAATGTTAATAAAATTACTTATTTGCTCATTACAAATTTTGCACATTAATTGTTTCGCTGTAAATAAATATTCGCATTCCTAGCATAAGATAATATTCTGTCAAGAATATGTATCTACCCTCTTCAATAATTAAACACCCACCCTCTTTGGCAATTAATCGAAACGGAAGAAAACAATATATTACCCATCTCCGTATACGATAAATCAACCCCTTGGCTTACAAATTTTATTAATAAATTTGCCTCACAGTAAGTCCATTAACCTTAAAAGCTTCTAAAAACCTTATCGACGAAATGTTTCATGTTCGATATCCGAATTTTCGTAATATTGTAATATTTTTCGTATTTCATTATTAGAGAAGTACTTGTTCCTTCCAAGGATCATAACTGCACTAGGATAAGTTTATTGTTCTTAAATATTTAGTTATTTGCCGGAAATGCTTACCGCACATTCTACAAATAATTTCCAGTCAGTCGCCTTTTTTTTTTGTTTCTGTCGGTAATAATTTATTTTTGTTGCTGTTCCTCTATTTCATTTCGATTAAAATTATGGATAAAAGTAATGGAAGGTAATTTATCGGATAATGTACTGCGGTCGTTTTATATTTTCCGATAAATACTTTCCACTATCCTAAAATAATTCCCATTACCACCTAATTTTTTCTATTCAACTCCTTCCTTAATGGTTAATGCCAGTTACCTCATAATGGTTACTATGATGAGAAGAAGTACTACCGAAATCCATCCGAATAATTTCCATTCCCCTCGAAAACTTTGCCATATTCTGTACGTCTATCATTAAAAACCAACCATAACCAAAATTTCAACCACTTATTTATTAAGGGTCAAAGTTAATATTTTATAATGTTTTCTGTTTGCTCATTCCATAGCCATTCAATTTATGTATTTTCTGAAACGGAATGATACAAGGCCAATGATCAAAGTAATACCGTTGGGGTAGTTTAATTTATTTTATTTTTTAATCAACAAAAAAAAAAAAAACATAACAAGATAAAGTACCGAACCTCACGAACCACCAAACCAGCACATTATTGTTCATGTCTGTCTGGTTGTCTTTTGCATAAATAGAAAAATAAATTGTTTATGTTATGTGAACGTACGTATTCAGATTAAGAGAAATCAAAATAATCCACCCACAAAACAAAACCATTTTGTTGCGTTTTCAACATATTTTCTTCTAGGAATATTACACGGGATTTTGAAAAAATATCTTTTAAACATAAGCAATGCCAGCTCCTTCAAAATACGATTATTTTGCAAATTTTCAAATAAATCTGATTGTTAAAAAAAATTTCATATACGATATTTTTGTATCTTTTTTTTTAAAAAAAAGGCTAAGGAGGGAGTTGCGTAATAACAATTTCATGGGCTGATTTTATAAAATATTGTCAAATTATTACCACTAGAATTGGCCTGTTTGAGAATCAAAAATTTTTTCTTACAGTTTTATTTTTTTTCTACATGAAATGGAAAAAAGATTTCTGTTATATGGTGGGGGTTAGAGAGTATGCCAAAAACGAACCCATTTCAAAGCATAAGAATAGACCTAAAAATCATTCCCAGTATCAGAAAAATTTGAGGCTTTTTAATTTTGGTTAAAATTAATTGTATTGGAAATTAACAAGAGGCTAGGGGATATTTTGGTTTAAAAAATTGTCTTAAATTGGGACAAATTTTGAACCACAAATAAATAATTCATGGCAGGTCCTTTTGAAAGGTGCTCATGCGCTAAAGAAAGTTCACTATATTTAATGTTATATATGGTTTTTCAATAAGAGTGATATGATTTTTAAGTGACGTTTCGGCCATTTGTAATATGCCATGATCTGTCATTTTTTTTCCATTGTATTCAGTAATGTTTACAATTTTATCGTGGAGAGATATACGCAAGAACAAAGTTTACAAATTATTCAATTTTGTTATCAAAATAATCGTTCTCCAATTGCAACTTTTCGTGCGCTTTCGCCATTTTATGGTCGCTATTCGTCGAATTGTTAAAAATTTCGAGCGTACATTTTCTTTACATAATGTTCAAGTGCCAATAAGACAAAGAACCGCACGAAGTAATGAAAATATTGCTGCCGTTCAGGCAAGTGTTGCTGAAGACCGCAATTTGTCGATTCCAAGACGTTCTCAAGAATTGGGACTGTCTCAAACCACAACCTGGCGGATTTTGAGAAAGGATTTGGGCGTGCATCCGTATAAAATCGTTATCACTTAAGAACTGAAGCCATTGGACCACCGTAAACGTCGTGAATTTGCTGATTTTGTCTTGGAACAACTTGAAAACGATAACGATTTTTTTAAGAAAATCATCTTCTCCGATAAGGCTCACTTTCATTTGAGTAGTGCGGTAAATAAACAAAACTGTCGATTCTGGTGCGAAGAAAATTAACAAATTATTCATGAATACCCATTACATTCACTTAAATTGACAGTTTGGTGTGGTTTTTGGTCTGGTGGAATCATCGGTCCGTACTTTTTTCGAAATGAAGCTGGTAACACCGTTACTGTCAATGGAGAGCGGTATAGATCGATGATAACCAACTTTTTATGGCCGAAATTGGAAGAAGTTGTTCTTGACAACATCTGGTTCCAACAAGACGGGGCTATGTGCCACGGGGCACGTGCAACAACCGAATTACTGCGAGAAAAGTTTGGAGATTCGATTATTTCAAGAAATTGTGACATTGAATAGCCTCCAAGAAGTTTTGATTTAACACTATTAGACTATTTCTTGTGGGGTTGTTTGAAGTCATTGGTCTTTAGCAATAAACCAGACTCTCTTCAAGCTTTAGAAGCCAATATTTGACAATCGAAACTTCAAGACCTCTAAGAAGGGAAAATATCTTCTAGACTTGCAAAAAGTTAGTTTCGATCAAGTTAGATCTACATGATATCGCCGTAAAAGAAACATGGATTCGAAAAAACCAATATAAGTTATTAATGTATAGTCAGAAAGGCAATTTATGTCACCAAAACAAAGTTTACTACCAATATTATGTCTTTTCTTTAGTGAGCTACCACGGAATTGTCTTCTTTGAGGATCTACTGCGAATAAACAATGATCTATTAAGGAAACTGTAGAGAAACAATAGCAGGAAACGAGGCACTCCGAAAATGCTTATTGGTAGTCCTCCTATGACTGTCTTCCATTCAGTTATTTAATAACATAATTTTGAGAAGTTTTCAGGATTATGAGAAAAAATAAGCAATTTGGTTGTTTTATGTTAAGAGGAAATAATTTGAACCTTTTCGATTTAATTTTTTAGATGAAATGGCTTCCAATGAAGTAACAGATTAATTCTGGTTTTTTTAACGTGGCATACCACAAACCGCCTACGATTATAGAGACTGAGTTAAGCTCAATCAGCAAACTGCCATTATTGACGATTTACAGTCAGAAACCAGTTATAAGCGGATCACTCCAACTGTTTGTGACGAGACTTATCTATGGTTCTGCTAATATTAGCAGTGCCAGCGCTCGAGATAAGAGCCGGTATCTCCCATCAGCGGTTGAGAGACCTTACCAAGTTGCAGCCTAAGGCACCTCACCATAATTGGGCACATTGGTTTTAACACCATGGGGCTCCTGATTTCCGTGGTAGCAATTTTTGTTTTAAGAGAACTTTGGTTTGTACTCCGCTCATTGAGCTACGGTAAGGAACCTTGTAAATTCCTACACACTGCTAAGGCCAGCTCCAAAGAAGGGAAAATTATATATTGCTTTTTTACAGGATGTGCTATTAAAGGGTTATCCATTTTATGCTTCGGAAAGTAGAGTCCTCTCATCCGACGGGATATTTGTATTTCTTCATCAATGAGGCTTCTTTCTGGCTCGGTGAATACGTCAATAAACAAGATTACCATAAGTGGGACTCTAAAAACCCTCAAGTGACTGTAAAAACCATTGTATCCTCATTTTAGTCTCGATGTATCATTATCCCATAATTTCTTTAAAAATGAAGAAATGAAAGACCCTTACCGTTAATTCTAAGCGCTATGACCGTATGGTAACCAGCTTATTTTGGAATGAACTTGAAAACTCTACTCTAGATCATATGTGGTTTCATTAAAATGGCACCACAAGCCACACAAAACTGTAAATTTAAGCATTATTGTGCAAAAAGTTCCCAAATTGTCTAATATCGAGAGTTGGTGTTGTCGACTGGATCTTGTTCGCTCGAAATGTACTAAAAAATTATCAAAAACTACCTCAAAATAATTCAGTCCTCCCAAAAGGGTCGTGCCGACCATTTGAATGATGCTATATTCCATACAAAATGCAAGATCGAAACAATCTTCCCATTAGATGCGTTTTACTTAGCTTTACCTCCCGAAGCACAAAATTGATAACCATTTATAACTCACTAAGAATGTACGAGGTCTGTTTAAAAAGTATCCGCGAATTATGTATATTCGATTTTCGATTTTTTTGTGGCGTTATATTGGTTCAAACATTTTTAATGTTCGACAAGTTCAGCCATTTTGAATGTTCAGTTAATTTTTGACAACTGGTTTGCTTGCACGTGTTTTGACTCGTGTTCAATTTCGACCAAAAACAGCATCGCATTAACATTGCTAAGAAGCTATTGGACTCTGTCCGCGACGATCCAAATATGCTCCAGAGGGTAATAACTGGTGACGAATCATGGGTTTATGGTTATGACGTGGAAACCAAACGTCAAAATTCGCGATACTTTTTGAACAGACCTCGTACGTCAATAGTTTAGGTTTATAAATTTTTCAAAACTCCCTAACAGTCCCTGTTTTTCTATTACGTTTAATGTGAAATTTGTGAAGAAATCTTGGGGGTGACATCTTCAGAGGTACTACTTCTATCTTTTCCGGACAAAATCTTTCTAATCCGAACATCGGATAAGACGAATCAAGTCCAGAATCTCAGAAATATCACCTAAAACAGTCTTGTCTTGAGTTTTGTATGGATCTAGAGCTGTCGGAACTGCTCTCAAGAAATATCTAATGTAACCAGTTTTTCTATCATAATTTTTCAGCATGCGATCGCAACAACAAAATTCCTTCTACTATTTCATACGTAACGAGCCCCACTTTTACCACAAAAACTATAATTTATCAATATCAGCTTTCCAGAAAAAAAGAAGTACTCTTATAGTAATTTCCCCCACACTCTTTTCCCCCAGTAGTTCTACCATAAATAAAAATATTTTAAAAAGACCATATAAAAACCTAACATTTCACGTTTCAAGGTAAATTCGTAAATAATCCATGCTCATTTTTATTTAATTTCCTTATAAAAATGAAAATAATTATAGAAGTTTCTTGGCAATATAAAAGAGCAGTTATATACGTAGTTGTAGAGCAGTTGCAATTTGTTGAATGCCTTCTAAGATTTGAAGGTAATAAGACACGATCCAATGAACGTGTACTGCGGGAGGTGGTAGTGGAGCCACTAATATCAGTAGTAGGAGTGGAAGGCCTGCAAGAAGAGGTACGGTTACGAATTTGCTGATGATGTCTCCAGACCATCCAAACACTGAACCTGACTTAATGTTATTGCGGATGTTGTTATTCTTACCGAACGATAGATATTCGTTGCTAGAATATCTGCAATTTCAAATCGACAAAATTTTCGTGACAGTTTTGCATTTTGCCAAGAAATTGTATGTTTACGGACAACTGTGGGGCACATTTAAGACTTCCTCTTACACGTCTACGAAACTTTAGTGTTCATAAATGAAACTTTTTGCTAATATCGATTTCATGTTAATTTTCTTACTAAGTATTGGCAGCAACTAAACAAAATAGCCGTACAAGGGCATGTATAGCTTCTGTTATAAACCAAATATTCTATCATTTGAGTCAGCAGTAACTAAAAACAAAAATATTCCCAATAACAACAAAAAATAAAAAAAACTAATATTATAATAAATTATGAAATGTCTTCCGATTTTTATCTTGACAACCAAGTTATTAGTAGAGAAACTTATCTTTTCTTTTGTCAAGCAATAAAAATACTCTATTTTTTTATAAAAAAAAAAACCTTTAAAAAATATTTTCTTTTCAAGGTAATTTTGCAATTTATTTATAAAGAAAAATGTTAATTTTATAAAAAAGACTTTTTACTAATAAATTTCGGGAAAGTTTACTGCACCAAAATCTGATTATGTTCGTAATAAAATTTGGCAAGACAATATTTTGTGCAATTCTAAGAAGAAACTTTTCTCACAAGTCTAGCATCCACTTTTAACCATTCACAAATCCTTCAAAAATGACAAGACAATTTTTTAATAATATTCGGCAAAACATATTTTCTACGTGTTCATCATATTTTCTCATGAATTTTTTCCAGTTTCATTATTGAAGAAGTTCTTCCTCTCCAAGGTTAGTCAGTAACGTTTTCCTTTCCCACAAAAGCAGTAGCATTCATAGGCAAGTGAAGAACAACCAAACTCCAATGAAGTTTGGAATTTTTCATCTGGTTTTGTCATCTCTATTAAATACAATAGTATGAATACACGTATATGAACAACTTCTTGAAAAAAATATTCCTCTTCTTACGAAAATTCTACTCTTAACGTTTATAAGCTAACAAAAAACAAGAGCAGTTTTGTGAGATGTCCTTATTTGCCAAGATCTACTAAAACTATTATCTTCTAGGAAAATCTAAATTTTTCAACAATCTCTCGTAATTTATAAAGAAAACGTTAATAAGTTTTTTTTTTGATAAATTTTCTTTTGCATTTTAAGTAAACAAGTGAATACTGATTAATTTGCTTTCTAGAATACAATTTAAAAAGTCGTTATAATTTTTTTAAGACATTCACAAATATCCATTCCCATTTATAAAAATATTTTCTCCTCTTTCTGTTCTAAAGTGGTGAATTTTCCAATTTGTGCTGATAAAATCATTTCAAATGATTACAGATTATTTTTTATCGATATAATCTTCTTGCTCCTTAAACCCAGAGAACAAGAGCAACTACTCTTATCTACAAAAGAATACACTATAGACTTGGTGTATAAAATAACCCACGTTAGATCTAAAATAGGAACCTAATATTTCCTGTTCTCATTGATCCGATAACCTGAGTTCACTGGGGATTTAATACGAGTAGTCCTTGGCTACTGTGTGGATGATATTTTGAGATAACGAAAAACCTCACGAAATTGCTAAACAAACAACAGAACAAACGTCTAAACCCTCATAACCTCAACAACAAAAAGAAAACTTTTTTTGTAGCTAAAGTACATAAATCGGAAAAAGGTGGTGGTAGAGACGGATGCCCACTCGTCCTATTAATAACTTAAAAAAATCTGAACGAATACATTTGGAAAAATATGCAATTTATTATTAATGAGGGTTTACTCCACATATCATTTTTAACATGTTATTTGTATTTTTGTAAGGTTGAAAAATTATTTATTCTTAACTGGGACTATTTTACTAAACTAACTTCAATAAAGAAAACTTTTTATAGCCTGAAAACAAGTAAATAATTTATTAAAAGGGTTAATCTTAGATATTTTACTTTGCACAGCCTTGGCTGGTTGGAATTTCAGAATATTTATGAAGGTGACAAAAAAAAATAGGAAAGAATACTTAAAAATCAAAATTTACCGAAAAATTATAATTTTCACTGCTAATTTTGAATATTTTCGAAATTTTTTATTAAAAAATAAAATTTGAAAATTAAAGAAAATCTGTGAATTTTAATGAGTTTTCCTCCAAATTGCAAAATTTCAATAAATTTTGAGGCAAATTTGAAAATTTTCGAAATTTTTGGTGAGTTTTGATCTGAATTTGAATATTTGAAAAATTTTACTAAAATTTTAGCCAAACTGAAAAATATACGAAATTTTAATGAATTTTTTGCTAACTGAATTTTTTGCTAAATCTTCGAATTTTCAGTGAAGTCTAATCGGTAATTCAGTAAATTTTGAGTTAAATTTAAATATTTTCGAAATTTTTGTGTTTTTATTTGAATTTGAATATTTTCAAAATTTAAGCGATTTTTGATCCAAACTGGAATATTTGGAAAATTTTAGTAAATTTTTAGCTAAATTTGAATATTTACAAAATTTTACTTAAATTTTAGACAAACTGAAAAATATACGAAATTTTAATGAATTTTTTGCTAACTGAATTTTTTGCTAAATCTTCGAATTTTCAGTGAAGTCTAATCGGTAATTCAATAAATTTTGAGTTAAATTTAAATATTTTCGAAATTTTTGTGTTTTTATTTGAATTTGAATATTTTCAAAATTTAAGCGATTTTTGATCCAAACTGGAGTATTTGGAAAATTTTAGTAAATTTTTAGCTAAATTTGAATATTTACAAAATTTTACTTAAATTTTAGACAAACTGAAAAATATACGAAATTTTAATGAATTTTTTGCTAACTGAATTTTTTGCTAAATCTTCGAATTTTCAGTGAAGTCTAATCGGTAATTCAATAAATTTTGAGTTAAATTTAAATATTTTCGAAATTTTTGTGTTTTTATTTGAATTTGAATATTTTCAAAATTTAAGCGATTTTTGATCCAAACTGGAATATTTGGAAAATTTTAGTAAATTTTTAGCTAAATTTGAATATTTACAAAATTTTACTTAAATTTTAGACAAACTGAAAAATATACGAAATTTTAATGAATTTTTTGCTAACTGCATTTTTTGCTAAATCTTCGAATTTTCAGTGAAGTCTAATCGGTAGTTCAATAAATTTTGAGTTAAATTTAAATATTTTCGAAATTTTTGTGTTTTTATTTGAATTTGAATATTTTCAAAATTTAAGCGATTTTTGATCCAAACGAATATTTGGAAAATTTTAGTAAATTTTTAGCTAAATTTGAATATTTACAAAATTTTACTTAAATTTTAGACAAACTGAAAAATATACGAAATTTTAATGAATTTTTTGCTAAATTTTCGAATTTTCAGTGAAGTCTAATCGGTAATTCAATAAATTTTGAGTTAAATTTAAATATTTTCGAAATTTTTGTGTTTTTATTTGAATTTGAATATTTTTCAAAATTTAAGCGATTTTTGATCCAAACTGGAATATTTGGAAAATTTTAGTAAATTTTTAGCTAAATTTGAATATTTACAAAATTTTACTTAAATTTTAGACAAACTGAAAAATATACGAAATTTTAATGAATTTTTTACTAACTGCATTTTTTGCTAAATCTTCGAATTTTCAGTGAAGTCTAATCGGTAATTCAGTAAATTTTGAGTCAAATTTAAATATTTCCGAAATTTATGTTAGTTTTGATCCCAACTGGAATATTAAAGAAATTTTATTAAATTTTGCTCCAAACTTATTAATTTGCGAAGCTTCCGGGAATTTCGCTCAAAATTGGAATAACTGCGAAATTTTAGAAAATTTTGAACTAAATTTGAATATTTCCGAAATTTTAGAAAATGTGGTTCTGAATTTGGCTATCTTCAAACTTTTAGTGAATTTTGCTCCCAACTGGAATATTAAAGAAATTTTAATAAATTTTGCTCCAAACTTAATAATTTGCGAAGCTTCCGGGAATTTTTCTCCAAATTGGAATAACTGCGAAATTTTAGAAAATTTTGAACTAAATTTAGATATTTCCGAAATTTTAGAAAATGTAGTTCTGAATTTGGCTATCTTCAAAATTTTAGTGAATTTTGCTCCCAACTGGAATATTAAAGAAATTTTAATAAATTTTGATCCAAACTTAATAATTTGCGAAGCTTCCGGGAATTTTGCTCCAAATTGGAATAATTGCGAAATTTTAGTAAATTTTGAACTAAATTTGAATATTTCCGAAATTTTAGAAAATGTGGTTCTGAATTTGGCTATCTTCAAAATTTTAGTGAATTTTGCTCCCAACTGGAAGCAAAATTTTAGTGAATTTTGCTCCCAACTGGAATATTAAAGAAATTTTAATAAATTTTGATCCAAACTTAATAATTTGCGAAGCTTCCGGGAATTTTGCTCCAAATTGGAATAATTGCGAAATTTTAGTGCATTTTGAGCCAAATTTGAATATATCCAAAATTTTTATGAGTTTTTATGTTTTCGGCTTCCCCTAATCCCAAATCTAAAAGAGCTAGAAAATTCGATGGTGTGGAAAAAAAACAACTAGTTTTTTACGGACGTGAAGTCCTGGAGTGATGAGTCCTGATTAGTAATTTGGCCTCCCAGAAGACGATGGTTTGACAGGAGTGGTCTAGGAAATGGTCAGGCACGAACACTTCCCACCTCAGTATCCCTCGTCGATTTTGAATTCAAATTTGCTTATTTTTTAATTTTTCATTCCCATCTATCCATTATTGCCTTCCAAGTTTTATATCTTTTTTCACATAACCTGTCCTTAGCTCCCGGGAGAACTTAACGCCTTTCGATGTCTCTAGCTTAAATTAATTCCGACACAATTTGTTGTTGTTGTTATATTCGGATGCGAAGGCGACAGTGGCGTGTTAAAGAACCCTCCCTTACAGTCCTCTAGCTTACTAAAATGCCCTGCCCCACCCTCGTCTGCTGGATGGCCAAGCCAAATCACTAATAAAGTTCTCATCCCAAAGCCTAGTTGTTTTTTCGCCACCACCCAATCTACTAGCTCTTTTAGATCTGAGCTTAAAATTTATTTTGATCTAAGCCTGAGAGGCCTTAGTAAATTTGTTTAATATTTAAGTATTTGGAAAAAGAAAAATTTCTAAAGAAAATTTATGATTTTTGGTGAGAAATAATATTTTTAATTTGTAAAATTCGATTATCAAGAATTATTCGTTAGTCTCCAATTCTTTTCAGCATTTGTGTTTAGTAAATTTCTTGCTCAAGCCAAAAATCTGAAAAATAATGACTTAATTCCCATCGTGGATGTTTATAAAATATTGTATATAAGAACTTTAGTCCTTTTAAGTATTTTAGTCCACGAAGTTGGCAGTATGTGTTGCTATGAGATCATCTGACATAAGCAAAAAATTGACTTTCGTGTGAGGCAAGTACACGAGTATGATGAAAAATCTAAGCAAAATAATTATATATCCAGAATTCAAAGAACTTCCTAATGAACAAAGCATACTTTCTGATTTCCTATTATTTGTAAACGAGTCATTAAATATGCTATCGTTAACTATCTATAATGACTGATTATTTTCTATATTTTCAAATATGTTTTCTAACTAAATGGCCACTAACAATGCGTTACGGCTTTTTAAACAAGTTTTTATGCTTGTTTATATAATATTATAACCTATTTACAAATGAACAATAAATTTTTTATGAATTTTAAAATTATGATTACTTTAATGATGATATGAAACCAATAATTTTTAAAGTATAATTTACATTATGCAAATGCAAAAAGCGAATGTATCCAAAAAATTAAAAGATTCTGCTCAAAAGCCATAACGAATTCCTTTCCCTGATTGTATTTGTTGATGATAAATATAATTTTACAAAAAATCTTTCCCAATATTGTACGATAATTTGCTATTAAATTATATAAAAATTAACTATGGAAACGTTATTATGGATAAAATGATTTTTTTACTAGTACAAATTACGTTTTGGATAGAAATAAATTTTAGGTTAGAAAAGTTTTAAAACCAGGTTAGAATTAAAAACAGTAAATATATGCGAAAAGGTAGTTTGGGTTACTATTTCTACTTGGATTTTTAGATATAAGAAGCCGCATACAATTATGGTTAAAAAAGACGGACTACTCAGAAGAGACAGATTTTTTTTGATTGCCTTGGTGACCCGTAACTTGGACTTCTATTTATTTATTCTTTTATTTTCAACTAGTGAGACAGGAAAAATAGAAGAGGAAAATATGAATAAGATTAAAGTTACTTTCCATTGGTACGTTAATTTTTTAACAGAATGTTGTCAAGGATTAATTTCAGATTATTGTGCAGAATTTGTTTTTTTGAGGTACTGATTTTTTAAGGATATTCAAATAAGGGCATAGCCAAAAGAATCTTGCCAATATCAATTTGAATATTAAGACAATTCGAAGAGGTTGTGGAGAATAATACAATACACTAGATACCCTAGTAAAGATACGGAAAATTACGATTAAAACAGGAGATACTGACCGAAATGGTCAGTATCTCCTGTTTTAATCGTAATTTTCCGTATCTTTACTTAAACAGGAGATACTGACCGAAGATACGGAAAATTACGATTAAAACAGGAGATACTGACCGAAATGGGTCAAAAATTAGCCTATTCTCTAAATCCGACAACATCTCCAAGTTAACTCAACTTACAATAGTTTTTAATAATAAAATTGAATTATTGTACGTGAAAAAAATTATAACCAAAAAATTTTGTGAGAAAAAAACCCAAAGTTTAAAGAAATTTTTTCCCCTTATTTATTTACCATTTTTTCTTACAGGTGTTCCTCAGGGTAGCATTATCGGTTCTCTCCTGTATAATATTTATACCCACGTTATTATAGCTACCCTATATCTAATCATCTGAAAATTAAACTTCCAACAGATACACATACATCAATAATTATTGTGTGCGTTGTAAAAACTCCTCGGCCTTCACGTCACAAAAACTCTAATATTTCCTCTTTTTATTCAGGAAAATATTTGGGCACCCTTCAAAATCGGCGGTTCAGCAAGTTGAGATTACGGCTAAACGAACAAAAAAGTGTTCATGTGACTTAAACTCTTTGCTAAAAACCATCTCTTTCCAAACATATTTTAACGGCAACATTGTCCAACACACAAAATTGAGAAGAACTGAAACGAGCTGACGCCACAGACAACTATAAAAAAATGCTTCCCGCATATGCTCTTCTTCTGGCACAAAAGTAGACATGATTACCAAAGGAAAAATGTATGTTGTTGTACAAAATTGCTGACAATGTGCTCAAGGTAGCTTAATACGCTCACTCACTCTATCTATGACCAAACAGCGGATTAAAGCTTATACCCCTGGTACAGTCAAAAACAATTTTTTTGGATACAACATAATAATAAGATGAATATGGACTTACGGTATAGAATTGCGTGTGTCAACCAAGCGATCCAATTCCTTTCGGATCCAATCCATTCAATCGATAATCCTCTCAAGGATGGAGATGGCCTAGTGAAAGAACCTTTTTCTGATGCAACCAATGTCCGATCTGATGCGAAAAACCCTTTTTCTGAGCCTTTGCTTTCTTCTTTATAGCTTAACTATTAATCAACAGTCTGTCCTCATACGAGTAGTGAGACTAGTTTTATTTTATGACAATGTTTTTTATTTCTTACATCAATGTTATTTGCTTAAAAGCAGTTCGTTTGGGCAGCTATGCATCGAAGGAGGCTTTCATTCCAATTGCTCATAGCTTCTCAGTTACACTCCTTTACATACTATCAACAGTACGAAGATAGCGTCGTTTCAAATTTCCTCTGATTTTGGAGAACGACTGAAGAAATTTGGATCATTTTTGATTTTGTCGAGAAAGTCATCTGTTCAATCGTGCGATTTTCTGGGCCAAATTAAGTATAAAAATCTGATGAGAAGTAAAACCATTTAAATTGAACTCACTATTAATCAACTTCATTGTTAATCGATGATCTGACCTCACAAGAACCTCACTTGTTTTGCAATTTCATCAGTTTTCAATGTTAAAGGTCTCAGTGCTTCTTTGCCTTCAAAACATGCTTTATATCACCGAAAAACTTGTGACATTGATGGCTCCAAATTTCGCTGCTCCATTTTTGGTAAGGCACTACAAAAACATAACTTTACTTACAACACTCTCCATATGGTCGCGTAGTTCCCGGACAAGGTCTAGAAGGTATTAACATACAAGGCATGTGAAGGGGAAGTCCCCACAGTGTTACCAGATCACTTTGAATGATGCCAGAATAATTATTTCTCAACCACACCTCGTATGTACGTCTTTAATGTTCCTTTTATTCGTAAATTGTCTGCTAATCGTTATAAGAAAAATCATGGGCGAATGTCATCTCATAACATTCCTCTTGTAAAAGAGTTGCCCTCAATTCCCCTTCCGGAAAAAATACACAGCTTCTTGAAAAGACAATGGACACCCCATTTTCTCAAAAATTATAATTAATAGAAATTTGCAAAATTGTAAATGCGAAATTCCCAAAATTTTCTTTGCATCCAATTTGAATGTTTTTTATAACAATAAGTCATAATGTCACTTGCCAAACAATATATTCTCCATTATCATACCATGCACTTCTCAATGTGGCACACTCCACTATCCATAAATAAATATACTACAATTAAATCAAAGTAAATAAAATATACACAAAAATATTATATAAAATCATAATCAATAATGCAGTTTTAATTTGAATTCTTCATTATGACCGACAACAACCTTCGGAAACCCTTGCCAAATTTTAAACAATACACTTTCGAGAAGAAAAAAGACTAATCGATAAAAATGCGCACCTCTCTCTCTCTTTTTATACAAAAGCTTGTTTGCCGAACAAAACTAACAACATTTTGGCAATGTAACTAGATCATATGTAAACTTTATTCAAATTGCCCTAGTTTAATATAAATTGTTTGTGCTATAAAAATTATGCATTTTTACTAATTTACAGAAATTATTTAAATTTGGATGTTGACCACTAGATGGCATTAATTGTATTTGACGAAATCGACCCCAAAACTATGAGACTATCGGTGATTGTTAGTAAACAACGTGACTTTTGTGTGATGGTTTTCTTTTGTAAGGTCTCTGAGACAAGTGACAGGCGGCCATTGAGTAGCGCCATGGCCATGAAGCCATTTGGTTTTATGTTAGTTTACTTTTGAGATTCTCGATATAAAATTATTGTTTAGATAACATAATATCTGAACTTTTTTTTATAAAATCAACTCAAATGGTTCATCTGTCATAAAAAAAAAACGAATATAAATAAATAATAGTAAAAAAAATCATTTCTCTGTGTAATCTGAAAATGAGGACCAGCGTTTGTTGGGTTTTTATTCTCTTCTCACTGCAGTATATTTGCAGAAATTCGCAAATTAATGGCGGTGGTGAAATTAGTCGTATTGCTGTTCCAATAACAGGCTTTACTCTATTCTGCTGGTTTCTGAACAAACTATGCCGGTATTTGCATTCATACGATTATATATGTTGTCGTTTATATGCATATCCAGCAATAGGGGTATGTGCATGTATATCTTCGTTAATTGCAATCAACTGAAGTGATATCATAGAACCGTACAGAAGTGTCTAGAACACGACCATACCAGACTTTGTCATGTCCATATTAAATGAAATTTATACTTGCACCAGCTGAATGGCTGTTCGACTGCACTAACTCCACTTGGCCAAGTACACAGACAACAAGTACTTGTACTCATATATCAACTGAACAGCACTAGTATTGCAGGAAGGGGATGATGGTGTGTACAAGATTATGTATGTCAGTAGTTCCTCCACATAATTTCATATTTAAAACGGGCTTAGTTGCATGCACAATGTCAATGGGGCATTAAGTTACCATCATTCGACCACTAAGGGTGAGTGATATGACCATGTCATCCGTCAATGTGCAAAAAGCTTTTATTAAAAAACCAAACAAAAAAAAATGTTTACAAGAAAAAAAACGTGAAAAGAAAATATATGAAAGAGGGTATAAAATAAGGAACTAGCAAAAGGTGCAAAAAAAATAAATAACTAAAAATTAGTTGAGTCCGAAGTAGCTCTTTTATTGTACACTAAAAATATATGTACACTCAGTCATAGTTTATAAGAAAAAGGAAGCTCTATTTGTTGTGGTGTCATTATGGCATATTCATAGTCGCGAAGTGCCTTTACGGTTTAGATGCCAGAGGAAATAATAAAATGTACACTCCCTACAGGAGGTACGTTAAAAATATCACTTGTAATTTGTACTTTACACGTAATTTTTTTTTTTCTATTCTGAAAATTTTTGATTCTATTTTTTTTCTATTAGTGTCATCACATTTGTAGATAGTATTTATAAGAATAGTTTCTATGTTCATATATTAAGGAATAAGCGTTTCACATTATCTGGATGTGCACTTAGCTGAAGGGGACAATTTGTATGAAAAAATATTAAACTCGTCCTTTTTATTATATACAAAAAAAAGACAAATCGCTACAAAGTATTTTCGTACATAAATTCTGAAATTGATACTGACTAACTACTAAAATAATGTATCTTTTGTATGTACTAAGAGAATTTATGATTACTCAACGTTCATTTAAAAACTTTCTAATGACTTTATTCTAGAAACTTTGGAAAAAAAACATACCCTTAGGGGAATTTTTTTTGCTGTACTTTCAAGTATTTATTTTTAGTTTTTCTTTTCTTATAGTCTTTAATCCATAAAATGTATGGTTTTTTTCATAGATGGGGAATGTAAAATTTTTTATAACCTTTCAAGTAAATGTTAAATTGTAAACAGGATTTTTGATTGTAAGACTTGTAAATTAGCCACTGGCACTATAAAATTTTCTTTAATAGCTGTTTCACAAACTATTAAATTGCATAAAAATGACCTTATAACTGAAAGTGAATTTGAAGGAAAAATGTTTTTTCCTAAAGGAAGAGGAAGAATAATCAATTTTACAGAAAAAAGACATTTAGAGCTCATTTGTTATGGAATTATGACCCTAAGTAGGTTTTGTTCTCGAGCAGAAAAGTCCTCCCTCCACCAGTTATTCCTATTGATAAATGTCCACAAAAATATTCCTTCTTAATTTCGACGAGATTTTTTAGGAACTTAATTTTTTTAAGAGAACTTTAGTCCAAGAAAAACCATTGTAAACTCTGATCAGTTTTTTTTTTTTTTTGAGAACATTTCATTTTTTAAATATCAAACCAAAACGGCTCAGGTATGTTCTGTGTTAAGGACTATAAGAACAAATTCTGTTTATTTTAAAAGAAATGTTTAGATTTTTTTGTATGTTATTTTGATGACTCCCTAAATACTAACCAGTAAAAACACGAGTTGGAGATTCCGTCAATTGAAGAATTTGTGCTGGCGCCACCAAACATCGATCAAACTATAAAAGCAATCCGTGGACTGAAGGACCACAAGTCGTCCGGTGTCGACGGCATCTCCACCGAACTGGTTAAATACGAAACGGTTCAGTAATTAATAGACCAAGCATGGGACAGCGAATAACGTTCGATGAACGACATGTTGGCATTGTCTGTGCCATACTTACGCAGTATAGTAATTATAGAGGTTTTACGTTACTGAGTACCATCTATAAAATATTCTCTACTATCTTACTAAGGATAGCGTCATTCGCTCATAAAAATATTGGTCTATATCAGAGAGACCTCACTCCAGAGTGAATATGGTCAATAGATCCGCCATCTCTTAATTGACTTTAAAGTCACTAATGATGTTATAGCCAGGGTAAAACCTCGGCTGAATCACTTTCAGAGCTAATTAATATCCACAATGGTCTCCTGCACGGAAACACACTATCGTACGTTCCTTTAAAAATTTAAAAACGAAAAACATTTCATTTCTAATAAATTATATAAAATTATTATAAAATCAAAAAAAAATTTATTAAAAAAAAGTGATTCGCAACGCAGGAGTAAGCATGAGGGGTATCGTCTTTATTAGGTCTGTCCAGCTTTTAGCATACGCTGACGACATCAATATTATGTTTCGAACAGAAACAGCTGCGCGAGAGGTCTTTACGAAGATTGAGCCGACGGTGGAAAATCTTGACCTGCACGGTAATGAATAAACCAAGGTACATGCTGGCAGCATCGGCGTCGAAGATATGACCAAGTAGCACTTGTCGCACACAGATAGGATATTATAGAGTTGAAAGACTTAAATTATCTCTGTCGCAGCCGACAACAACATGGGAAATAAATCCGCGCAAGGCTGCTGGCAGCCAACAGAGCCTACTTCACTCAGTCTAAATTATTTCGCTCGAAAATTCTGACCAATACATCGAAACTACTGCTGCACAAGACACTAATCTTGCCTCGTGTATTCTTCGAAAACTTCAATTCGCAGCAAAAACTATTGTGAACTCTTGTGCCATTTCGAGAGGAGGTTCCTTCAAATAATCCTTGACCCCCTACATGGAGATGGACGATTGCAGAGTCTATTTAACGTCGAGATCCTCGAGCGTTACCGCGACTACCTGGTTATGGATAAAATTAAGCCCAATGGGCAATGGTGGGCTGGATACTTAATGCGTATGGATGAGGAAGATCCTGTCCGGATCCTGTCCTGTCCGGATCTTCCTCATCCATCCGCATTAAGTATAATAACTCCATTCATGGTCCTAGAAGACAATATAGAGGAGCAACGGCATTAGCCAGGACAGCAACAACATGCTGAGTGTCGAGCTGGAAACCGCGGCGCGAAGACGGGACGTCTGGTGTTCTTTGATTCAGCAAGCCTCGTCCAGACCCCCGGTTGTAAATTCTACCCTTACTTTAATTTAAAAAAGAAAATTGAAAAGCAAATTCTACCCTTACTTTAATTTTTTTTAAATTTTTTTTAACTTCAACAAATCTTATACAAAATTATTGTTATAATTATTATAAAATAAATCGTATTTCTTTCCATTTTCCTTAATTTAATACAATAATACACTTCCAATTAGCAAACATGTGAAACAATTTATTGTATAATTAGAAATATTGCTCAACTTTAGTAATAAATTCTATCGGAAAGTAGGTTAATTACATCTGTAATCAATCAATCGATAGAAATAATCATCGAATAGAGTAGAGCGTTGAATTAAATATCAACGATTAGTTTTCATAAAAACTATTCACCTGTATTCCCATGCCGAATGATTGCTTTTATTGTCTGATCGGTAAGGTTTTTATACGAAAACGAAAAAAAAAATAATAGTAAAAGAAGAATTACAAAATGTTTTTTTAAAAACTAAATACAAGATGATTACTTGTGGAATGGAATTGAATTACATTCTCAGCGTTAATGTAATAATAAACGTTAAGTGCTTCAATAATATTCTTTCTGCACAACGACAACCCTCCACCTCCTATTCAAAAGTAGACATAAAATCCATTGAAAGTATTACTACTGATTAAGTCCTATTTTATGTTAAAAACTTAAATTTTATTTCAGTCGCAAAATAGGTACAATTTCACTATTTCTTCAAATTTTGTACATTATTTTACTTGGAATAGCATAGACCAGCTTGGACTGACCCGTAGTAATCATACTTGTACCAATGGAATCTTGTATGGGATCACATTTCAAAATCTGTCTTAGCAATGTTGTGAAGATGTCCAACCAAGAAGAACGTCAACGAGAAGACGCAGGCGCATCATCGTTGACACTCGGTTGAACAGATCGATTAATATTTGGTCGTGGTTGATTAAACCGTGTACCTTGCTTTTCAATACGGATGATTAAGCTCCTAATCATGCTTGGACTGAGCGAAGTGTTGCAGCATTAAAACACTCACGATATTTTCTATAATAAAATACAACAATTTTGACCCGTTCTTGAACTGAATATTTCTAAAGTTTTTTTTAAATTTTTTATAATCTGTAAAAAAAGAAAAAGTTATAAACAATTTGAAAAGAAAGTTAATTTAAAAAAAAAAACAGACAATGCAAGTTGGTCTACCATGCAAATCAACATTGTAACAAGCAAATTTAAGGAAGGATACTACAGAAACAGGAGAGAAACATGTGAGATTTACCACCTATTCGTTGAGATAATATGGAAGGCTTGGGGGAACCAGGCAGAGGAGGAGGACCTTGTTGAAGACCATGGTCAGGTTTTGGGTTGATAGCCTGCGCAGTCCAAATGGTGTTATACGAGGCGCAGTATGTTTTGGCTGGAAGGGCACCAATCCAAATCCTGATGAAAGAGCGACGGAGGCTACCACCGGAAACGTCCAAGAAACGCGGTGGTGTGATGCGACGCTTAGACGGAAGAAAGAAAAGAATCCCGAAGGCGGTGGCAAAGCCGTTAGATTGTTACTTATAATTTCATCTCTACGGTGGATTCATGGATGGATTTAGAACATGGTAAGGTTCGCGGCAACCTATACCAATTTTTAACGGGTCATGGATGTTATTGGCTTTAGATTAGACAATAGCCCAATATGCCCTTCTTTTTTTCTTCTTTTACTGCACCCGATTCCGAGCGAAAAGAGAGGAGGTACAGGTACGCGTTGGCAGGCCTGTGACACCAGAGAACATCCTGGACCTGATGTTGGACTCCCGGGCAGCTTAGGAGACTGTCAATATTTGCGCGCCAGCAGTTCTGAAAAAACTCCATCTTGATGGGGACTAGAGCCGGTAGTGTTACTGAACCAGAGTAGTGATCTGTCCCTACCTAACGAAATAATAACCGGCGGCGGTTCCCTACAGAAATATAGAAATGTGATCTAGTAAAGTGGGTTTAGTGGGTTAAAGGTACACGCTTTGCCTTTCGATAATTTCCACCTTTCTAAACAAATAAATTTTTCAGAGCATTATTAAGGATGGACATAAATAAAAAGCAAATTTTTTCTTGTTTTTCTCTTATAAGAATTTGGAAAACTATTTTATCACTCCAAGTGATATTACTTAAAAGATCAAAATCGAAAATATTAGTATCTTCCGCTTTCATCCAGAAGGTCAATTCGAGATTTAGTACGGAAAGTCATTTTTCAAATTTTGATCGGTCTTTCTGCAAGAAACTTTGTTTTATACCAGTTAGACGGACTCAACGATTATTTGTTGCTTTTAACGGATGCGACCGCTGATGATATTATCGCGTCTAATGCTGGAATCTAGTTAGATAGCTTCCACATCCGTGAAATTCAATGTATAATATTTTATTTAGGGAAATTACAAATTATGAGCTGTGGGCAATCAGGAAAGTAGTTGGTACTCCTAATTATCGAAACACCATTAACTTCCACAAAGCCAAAGGTACCATCGAGTGATCTTATTTTTATCAATATTCGAGAGAAGGACAATCTATGGAGCCCGGCCTTAACAGCAAACACGTGAACTGCACAAGTAGTGAAAGCTTAATTTATTTTTACTCAAAATTTATTTACTAATGTTATTCCCTAAATTTTGGAGCTATTCAATTTGTCAATCCCTTTTCTAAGTCGTACTTTTTAACCCACATGGTCGTTGAGCTATATTTTGGGCTTTGGCTAATTCTAAGAACTTTTCACACATGCAAACAAATAAAAAAAATAGGCAAAGAAACTATTATAAAAATACTTAGAATTTCTTATAAAACAAATTAATAAAAATATAACTCATTTTAACGAAAATATTTAACAATTTTTATATGCTCGAAAAACTGTTGTTATCTTTATAAAAAATGTTGATTTTTTTTAATGTTTTATAAATGTTGCTTATCATAATTGTATAATATTTTTTGGAATGTAATTAAGAAACGATAGAAATTATTAAAAATTCAGTTAAATGAGAGATAAAAGGATTCATATTCAAACATTCGGTTTGAAAATGGAACAGAACAAAAAAAAAATGAACATTAATAAACATTTTTATGATAACATAAATTGTAGCAGTTTTTTTTATATTTAACTACAAGTTATATAAAAAGAAATGTTTAACTTTTTTATGGGAAAAGGTACAATAAAATGATAAGAAAAAATTGTGTGGCAAAGTTCATCTTACAAAAGTTGAATAGGGATTACGACACTGCAAAGGTTGCAAAACTTATTTCGGATACTATCAAGACTTTATTAAAATTCCATTATTACAAACAGTTATAGGATTATTTTGGAGAGGGAGTAGGAGACCTAATTATAGCCTTACCTATACTATTGGAAATGATGGGAAGCCTACCGGAGATGCGAATTTAGAATTGAATTTCCCTTAACACAAAAGTGCTATTCTCGATTCATCATCTGATGAAATTCCAGACAGTCGTAACTATTATCATCCTCGTTTGGGTAAAAATATAGTTGAAAAGCTCCATTAAGTATCTCCAACTAAACAACTTTTTAATATGATTTCTGTATTATACCAAACCCAGCCATACAATATAATTCACTATACATAAACTGCCATAAAACTTCTTAAATGCCGACATATTTAAAATCTGTCCACAATGAAAATTAAAGGCAAGTGAATTGTGCGTCTCAGCCGAAATGAATGGATTCTCGCAAAAGCCACCCAAATGCGGTAAATTTGAATAAAAATGAAATTCTAACTTAAGGATGTGCAAATATGAATTTCATTCTTGGGCAAAATTGCTTGTATAATTAAGGATAATATACCAGCTGAAGTCCATTTATTGTTCCATTGTAAATAATTGAAATTTAGCGGTTGTCATTTATTCTAAAGGATGAGATGATATTTCATAAACTTAAGGAGCCGTTTGTCATCATTTGTTGCTGCTTCTATATTGCCATTGTTGTTTTATTCAATTAGTAAAAAGGATATTTAGCTCTTCCTGATGGAAACCGTCGGATAGAAATTATACACAAAAACTTTTATCCTTTTTCTTAACTTGAAAATATGCTTCAAAATTCATCAGTTTAGCATGTTCGGAGGTACAATTCTGTGACCATCAAAACCATTACGTAGGCTCGAATATTTGTTTATTGTAGCTAACGTTGTGGTTACAAAAATATTTTGAACGTCTTTATTGATAAGGATTTGAGAAATAACAACAAAATTTATTTGGTTTATAATAAAGGCTCGAAAAAAAACTATAATAAAAATTTGTTAATAAAAATCAATTTTTACAAAAATATACAATTTGTGCTTCGAAAAGTTTTTAGAAATTTTTATTTTATTATATTGCTTGAATATAGGCATTATGTATATGACATAAAATCATTCAAATTGCTGACACGGGACCCAATTCATTTGAGGTAATTTTTGAAGACTTTTTTTAAACATTGCGGGGAAAAATTCGAGCCTTACTTAACGGATATTAGCTTGTTAATGCTCTAAAGTTTGACATATCCCTACAAGAGAAAATTCCAACAGCGTCAAATCGCACGATCTTGAAGGAACTCGACTTTACCAAATATAGAAATTATGCGTATTGGGGACTTTTTCCGCAAAAAAGCCAAAATTTGTCGTGTTGTGGGGCTTGTGTCATTGTTTTATTGAATGGCACAAGCCACATATGGTCCAGAATAAAATCATTGAGTTGAGGTACAAATGTCGGCCATAACGCTTAGAATTGACGATAAGAATATCTGTTTCTTCATTTTCAAAGAAACACATTGAGACCAAAATGCACTTTTAGCGAATACAATGGCTTTTCCAAGTCAATTGAGGTTTTTCAGAAAAATGAGCCTCATCACTGACAAATATTATACATGAAAAATCAGCATCCAAAGCCAGTTATTCCAGCACACAAGCGAAGTTTCTTCTGTGCATTCCATAATCCACCAAACGATCCATGACCTTAAACTCAACCAATGTTCTATTGGATGATGTTTATTTTTGACAGCTGTCAAATAGTAGAGTTATACTTTCCGAAGTACAAAATTTATAACCCGTTTTATGATGTTTTTGGTTAGGATTTTGTCATAATCCTACTTTTTTTGGAGTTTATTTTACGTTGTTTCTTAAGTGACAATTTTCGCTACGATAAAGGCAAAGATGTTTAAGAAAAATGAAACTAAAAAAGATGGATATTTATTTAGTAAAGGCAGTGATTATGACGGTGAACTAAAATATAAGATGTAGTAAAAAGTAATCTATTATTTTGCCAATAGATGGCTTTAGGAGTCTGTATCTCCCGTTTTGAAAGTGTGATCGGGTTGAACTAGATGGCGTTAGAAAGATAACATTTCGTACTAAAAAAGCTTTGCATACAGTTTTGTGATTACTTGACTCAATATTTTTTTAGCACGCGTCAAAGATGGACACCAACAAAGAGAAAATACGCCATATTTTACAGTTTTTCTTCGATAAAGGCGAAAACCCAAGCCAGGCAGCTGAAAATGTGAAAAGTGTTTATGGTCCTAATACTGTAGCAGCCAATCACATGCAATTTTGGTTTCGTCGATTCCGTTCCGGTAATTTTGATGTCAAAGATGTACCACGCTCTGGAAGGCCAATTGTCGAAAATGTCGATAAAATAATGGAAATCGTCGAGTCCGACCGTCACGTAAGCACTGTTTCGATTGCCCAGGAGCTAAACATTGCACAAAAAACCGTTTGGAACCATTTAAATAAGGCTGGATACAAAAAGAAGCTCGATGTATGGGTGCCACACGAGTTATCGCAAAAAAACCTCATGGACCGAATTTCCATCTGCGAATCGCTGCTGAATCGCTACAATATCGATCCATTTCTGAAGCGGATGGTTACTGGTGATGAAAAGTGGGTCACTTACGACAACGTCAAGCGACAACGGTCGTGGTCAAATCGCGGTCACCCGGCGCAAACGGTGGTCAAGCCAGGATTGACAGCCAGGAAGGTTTTGCTGTGTGTTTGGTGGGACTGGCAGGGAATCATCTATTATGAGCTGCTCCCCTACGGCCGAAATCTAAATTCGGACCTATACTGTCAACAATTGGACCGTCTGAAAGAAGCAATCGCCCAGAAGCGGCCAGCTTTGGCCAATAGGAGAGGAATTGTGTTCCATCAGGACAACGCCAGGCCGCATACATCGATAGTGACTCGCCAGAAGTTCCGGGACCTTGGTTGGGATGTTCTTATGCGTCCACCTTATAGTCCGAAGATTGTGAAAGAGAAGATTGTGAAAATCGACTGTCCCAGTTTTTTGCCAATAGAGGCGAGGGTTTCTATGAGAGAGGCATTATGAAATTACCTCCAAAATGGCAACAAGTTATAGAACAAAACGGTGCATATTTGACCTAAATCCTATCATTCTATCTATGCTAAATAAAACCTTCAATTTAATGCAAAAATAATGGATTTCTTTTTACTACACCTAATATATGAAATCCATACGAGCGTAGGGAACTTTATATGCCACCAACACCAAATTATAATTTTTTGAAGTCGTACAAAAAAACATATTTGGACTCTTGGTACGCAAAAACTAAAGTTATAATAATTTTTAATATTTGTCTTGAGGTCGTGATTGTGTGGTATAAATTTTTCTATTTTTGTAAGTAAGAGTTTCGTCGTAACAAAAATCTCAAAAAATTCGTCAATTTATATTAAAATAAATACTTTTGATAACTGCTCCTGGAAAAGACGGAAAAGCAATTAAAATTTGAGGTTTTTGACTAATTTCCTGTAAATTTGCATTAAAAATACAAACTATTTGCAATTTAGTTTTTCATTTCATATAAACATTTAAAAACTATTCTGAAAATTATAAATATTTTAAAAAAAATTCAAATATGCAAAAAGATTTCGGTTTTGAAATTTTAACTAGAAAATGTGCGATAATAAAATCTCCAATCAGTCTGTGTGAAGTTCATTAACTCTACAAAACATTATGACAAACGATATCAGAAACCATTCAGATTAAATTTTGTTAGAATTTTAGCTATACACATGTTAAAATTATTAAGATGATTCTAACATGCGAAAACACATTAGAATTATTTATGCGATTAGGAAATTCGATTAAACACGCTTCAATTGATGTCTCGCACAATTTAGAAAGTTTAAGTTTTGATAAAGAACGTGTAGAAGCCAGTAAAGGTGAGAAATCAACAACAACAAAATAAAGAAAATTATTGGAGTGTTTTCTGTTTCATACACATAGCTAATGCTCATAGAGTAAACTATAAAAAACGCGGCCAGTAAAGCTTTCATGGGAGCATGTGGCAGCGCTTTTTTAGTGCTAATTATCGCTAATATGTGGAAATATTTTCCAAAACTCAATACAAAAATCATAAATAAAATGTTTTTAAGATTACAATTTTTTTAAATAAAAATACAACAAAATATTAAATTTTTGCAAAAAGTGTTTAAATGTTTTTTTGGGAATATGGCCGCTTTGGTTTATCGGATCGGTTTAATTTTTGTAACTTCGGCGTTTTCTCCACTGTAACACGATTAATATTTGTTTCCAAGGCGTCAATTGTTGCTGGTTTATGTTCAATATCAAGCAATATCAAATCAGATAATTCTGGAGGCCAAGTAGACGGGTCCATTGGGTCAAATTACGTTGTTGCCAAAGCTTGTCTTCAATAAATAAGGGCTTTTTGTGGAGTATATGGGCAGTAGCCCCATCCTGCTGAAGCCATATATCGTTTGGGTGTCTTTCTTGCATGTTTTCAAAGAAATAATAGTTGATCTTGGTTACACGCACTCTGGCATCATTTCGGAAAAAATAGATGCTGGCGGAATGCATATCATACATACCATAAAGTGCATTTGGGGATGTGATTTGTCTCTTGCGTATTTATCTCACTTAAAAAAGTTGGCGTTTTAAAAATGCATTGAGCCAAAAATGAGCCTCATCACTAAACACAATTTTCCGATCAAAGCAAATTTTCCGTTTCGCGAATTGACAATTTATTTTCGAAAGTGAATTTGCATAATTTGGAAGGATTTTTCAGGTGTAATAAAGTGACAAATTATGATTTGACAGAAAATAGCTGGTTTGATAGATGACAGCTGGTTTGACAGATGACAGCTGGTTTGACAGTTTGCAGCTGAATTAATAGTCGAAAACTGATTTACCAGATGGCAGCTGGTTTGACAGATGAGAACTGAGTTAACAGCTGGTTTGATAGATGACAGTTCATTTGATATATGACAGCTGATTTGACAGTAAATAGCTGGTTTGATAGATTGCAGCTGGTTTGACAGTTGGCAGCTGGTTTGACAGTTGACAGCTGCTTTAATAGTCAACAACTGATTTACCAGATGGCAGCTAGTTTGACAGATGAGAACTGAGTTAACAGCTGGTTTGATAGATGACAGTTCATTTGATATATGATAGTTGATTTGACAGAAAATGCTGGTTTGATAGATGACAGGCGGTTTGACAGTTGGCAGCTGATTTAATAGTTGACAACTGATTTACAGCTGGTTTGACAGTTGGCAGCTGATTTAATAGTTGACAACTGATTTACCACATGACAGCTGGTTTGACAGATGAGAACTGAGTTAACAGCTAGTTTAATAAATCACAGTTCATTTGATATAAGACAGCTGATTTGACAGATAACAGCTAGTTTGACATCTGACAGCCGGTTTGACAGTTGGCAGCCGTTTTAATAGTCGACAACTAATTAAGCAGGCATCAGCTGGCTTGACAATTGACAGTTTACTTGACAGGTAATTTTTTAAAACAAATAAAAAATTAAATAATGAAAAATGTCACACATTTCCGTAAATTCGAATTTTTTTTCTCGTTCAAAAGAGTAATCGCATAACCGGGTTAGTTAAATCTGAAGGCATCCCCATTCCGTTTTAACTTTTCGTGTTTAAAATTTTTCTATAATATTTTCCTTTGCGTATTCCAAAAATTACAAAATAAAAACACGTGTGAAAATTATTCAAAAAAAAAGAATAGGCAGGTGAGAAAATATCAAATGTAATAAAAAATAATAATAAAATTTAACTAGTGGGAAGAGTCATTTTTATTGCTTTAAGAATTACCTGTAATGTTAGTTTTAGCATAATCCACACACCGAACTACTTAATTCCACATTTCCACCTCACGTAGGCCTTCCACATGACTACAAATCGATGCTAATCTAATTTATTATGTCGATGGTATTAAATGGTCATTAGTGTCGAATGTCATGCGTTTATCCTCCCTTAAATACTAGACCATTTTTGGGAAATTTTTAGCGATATACTAGAAGCGAATTTCTTCACCATTAAACAACGATTATTCAATAAATTACCAGAGCTTAAATTCTCCCTCTGTCGTCTACCTATCTCTCTCTCACTATCAATCGCTATTTCACTATCGGGTTTTTTATAAATTTTCTTTGTTTAACTATAAACAATCGCATTCGTTGTTGCTGGAGTATTGATCGAATAAAGTAATTTGATGAGATTAGAAAAAGACTGTGAACATTTTCGCAATGAAAATTTAGAGCGCTGTTAAAGTGTAATTCATTGTCGATTTTCACCGCTTTTCAAATATTAATACTATCAAAATTGATAAGAAGTTAATAAAACACAAAAAAGAAGAATAAGCTGCTCTCTCACAAATTACCATAATAAATTTAAAAATTTTCATTTTGGTCAGCAGAAATCTGCAATGAAAGCTATAAAAATGGATCGTTTATTATGGATCCATTTTTAAGAAGGTATCCTCATAAATCTGGAGATCATCATCCCGAAACACTTACTATTGTGATGTATAAGAACGTCGCCTGCCTTATTGTTAGTATTCGGTTTAGTATCCTTTAAACCAGACCCGACTATCAAGGTTATTTATATTATTGGCAGTCTGATAAAGTGATATGTGCATGAAATGTTGTTGATATTAGCAAAACGATATTATTTTTATCATCTGGCATTCTTAAAAAGGAGACAAACATAATTTTATAAAATATGGAAAAAAAGGAATTTCGTGTGTAAATAAAACACTATTTTTTGAGAGAATATCTGATACCAAAAGCATTCTTAAAAAGTATAATAGGACGAACTCCACTCCATTATATGGAATGATCACGAAGTGGTTTACTGAATTTCGTTGTGAGCATACGAGCAGAAATAACGCTGAGCGGCCGGAATGTCTAATTTGGTTCGCCATCGGAGACATGATTAATCAAACCCGTTGTATCGTTTTGAAAGACCGTCGAGTAAAAGTATATGAGATATTTGATATGGTTAGCATCTTAAATAAAATTTTGTATATGAGAAAGCTATCGGCTAGGTTGTTGCCGCGTTTGCTAACACCTGAGCAAAAACATGTTTGTATAAGGACTTTAATGGAGTGTTTGGACATTTTTAAGTTTAATCCAAATGAATTTTTGCGTCGATGGAAAACGGTTGATAAAATTTAAAAAAATGTAATCGGGCAGTATTAGACCAGTTGAATAATGAAATCAAGATCAAACGACAGCATTTGGCAAAAAAAAAGTTATATTTCGTCATAGCAATTGCAGCAGCAAAATTAGTAGAATTACATAAGAAATTGCTACCCTACCCACCGTATTCTTTAGATTTGGCTCCCTCCAATTTATTTTTTATTTCCAAATATAAAGAAATGGTTTGTATCAAAGAAATTTACGTCCAATTCTTAATTTATAACCAAAGCTAAGGTCTATTTTATCGGAGTTTGACAAATCGCACTACACGGATGCTATAAAAAAGTTAGAACATCATTAGACGCAGCTTATTAAGCTAAACAGACTATGTTGAAAAATATATTAATTTTTGTTATGTCATTTATCACGAACTTATCAGACTGCCCTCATAATAGACTCACGGTAGATATCGGTTGTATAAACATGATTTTGTTGTATAAACATGATTGATTCCCTTTAATCTGAATTTATTGATAAAAGCTCTTCTGTCCATCAATTTGTCATTAGGCTCCAAAGTACTCTTTTGATAATTATTGCTCCAGAAAATATTTTTAAATTTCTCTCTGTAATCATAACCGCAAACAAAATTATCTACTCGTGTATAGATAAATAATAAAACGTAAATGCAATTAGCTCTATTTACTAGAAAGAAAAAAAAACAAATACGATTTCTGAGCAGTATTATTCAATTAATACAGACAAATTACACAGATCCACGTCCAATCGAATCATCAACGTTTTTACTAAACAAACAAAAAAAATGACTTCAAATAACGTCTCTCGGGTACTCATAATTTCTATCATTTCACCAACAAACAAACAAACCAACCAACCTTCCAATCCAATGTAATTTATAAACAAACTGGAATAATTAGCGTTCAAAACAAATATTAGAGATTTATTGCGAATGATTTCCAGCACGCACAATAATCATTTTAAGGCATTCGATTTAATAATATTTCGCATTTTCTGTGTTTTTATGAAAATAATTCTTTGACTTTAGTGCTAATTTCAGAGTAAAAGTTATTAAAAAAAAAAAGTATAAAAAAAAATAAACAAAAAAGTACTTTTAGTTACAAGGTTTTTTTTTGATTTTCAGTAAAATTCTAGAGAATAGTTTTGTCCTTTAGATCAAATTAAATTCCACGACCAAAATAACTTATAAGGGTCGTTCTAACTGAAAAATTCCTAATTTACCAGGCGTATAAGCTTAAACCGCTGTTTTTTAGTCAAAATTGAAGACAAGCAAAAACACGTGCAAGCAAAGCAGCTGTCAAAAATTAACTGAACATTCAAAATAGCCGAACTTGTCGGCGTAAGTGAGAGACATGAATACCAACATAACGCCACAAAAAATCGTAAATCGAATACAAGTAACCCGCGGAAATTCAAAATTTGTGATACTTTTTGAACAGACCTCGTATATCCACTTTTCATCGCCTGTCACAATCCGATGTAGGAACGACTTTCTTTTTGTCTGACGAGCAAGATTTCGCATGTGTTTTGGCGTCGCTCCATCTGCGTATCGTTCAATTCATGGGGCACCCATTTTCCGATCTTTTCAATCTTCCCCATGGAACGCAGACGCATGGAAATGGCTGGTTGAGTAACACCCAATTGCTCCGCGAGCATTTTTTGCGATTGGGTATCGTCTTTGTCCAAAAGAGCCTGCAACTGTAACGGTGTTTCCGTTTACAAGGAAATACGGACCAATGACACTTCGAGATCAAAATGCACACCAGATAGTAACTTTTCGCAAATACAACGGATTTTTGCATAGATTTTTATGCAAATGACGCTCGTCGTTGAAAAACAATTTGCTTTCATAAAAAGTTCTTAAAATTTTAACGGGTTGTTTCGCGTAACACCCAATTGCTCCGCGAGCATTTTTTGCGATTGGGTATTGTCTTTGTCCAAAAGAGCCTGCAACTGATGGTCCTCAACCTTCCTAGGCCGAGTTTCACGCTTCTTGTCCCACAATCTCAGCACGTTATTTCCGAAAAAGTACTGTCACCATAGGCCTCCATAAGCATTCAATACGATTCGGCAGCCGATTCCTTCAAATTGAAGCAGAAAAGCAGAGCGTTCCGCATATGCTCTTTTTCTGGCACAAAACTAGACATGATTACCAAAGGAAAAATGTATGTTGTTGTACGAAATTGCTGACAATGTGCACTGATTAATGTTGACAGATGTCAAACTCATAAAAAAAGCATGGCGTGCCCATGGTAGCTTAATAAGCTCACTCACGCCATCTATGACCAAACAGCTTATACTTCTGGTAATGTGTGGAAGGTCTCTTAGGCAAGGGCCCGAGGTTGTTGTATTACGCCCTGTTGGCGAATTTATGTTTCGTGTAGGTTGGCGGTATAGATTCCTTAACGAAACAGGTCGATAGTTAGTTAGACAGAACAGTCAGAAATGACCTATTTTTATAGAGCATATTCATATATTTAAGGTTATCTAAAAGAGGTCTTAGAAAAGGAATTGCAGGGTTTAGGAGCTCAACAATGGCAGAAGTCCCTCTCCGTCAGCCACTCGTTAGTCAGCCGTCAGTTACTCTGATAGCAACCATCAGCCACATCGCCTAATAGCTCCCATGAGTGCATCAAAATTTTAGTCTTATCAGTAAAGATTTTATTTAAACTCTAAACTGTCTGGATATTGAAAAATGAAGGTGGACGAGTAGGTTCTATAATTCTCACTTTTTCAATTGCAAAATCGCCGAGAACATTTTGGTCATAAACAGAAACTTTATGGGTGACGAAGGACTGATTAGAAAAATCAACAGAAATCATTGTTTTAGTCATTAAGGTCTTAAGCAATTCATTTAGATCTGAAGACTATGATAATCACGATTTTCGGTCTTTATTATAAGAAATATCTGAGTTCAAAATGGAATCATTGGTGAATTGCAATAGCACAATTTACGTTCGTCAGGATAATTATAATTGTAGGTCCTAATTCTTCTCTAATTGGCGATTTTGAAATATTTTCTGTTCCATTATCAATAGGGTTGCTGGCAAAGCTTCTGGGTTCCATAAATATTTTGGAAATATTCCCATAATTTTTCACTAATTCCCATTGAGTAAAAAACGTTTTTATCTACAATAAGTAAATTGGTTTCTATTGAAAAATTAATAAGAATAGAAGATTTTCACTTTATACAAAAAGATGATAAAATATCTTTTAGAAATATTTAAAGAACTAAAAGCCTTTGAAAAACCAAACGAAGATTTTATGTATTAAAAAATCTACCTTTGGTGGCATTGTTTTTCTGTTTTTCAACCACAAAATGTTCGTATAACAATACCTAAAAAGAGACTCTTAACTCGTTCTTAGAAGTTTTTTGACCTCATCTGGTATTGAATTCCAAAATAAAAGAAGCTGAAAAATTGTATTTGTATTAAAAATAATAACACACATATTAATATGTAAACTCAACAATAATTAGATGTTTATTCTTTAATCTTCTAAGACGCTGTGATTCTCAGATTCCTTTTTCGTTTTGATGATAGTCATAATAAAAGATTTTCGCCTACAGAAAAAAATCCCAAATGCTATTTTTTTCGATAACCTAGCAGTAGTGCGAATAATACACTATTTTATCAAATATGAATATAAAAAAGACTCACTGCTAAGTCAAAATTTCTCACCTTCATCTGCTCCCACAATCTCTTAGGTGTGTTCAAGATTGCTTTATACAAAGATTCTTAAGTATATTATTATATAACAGAATGAATTGCATACATTTCCAAAGTTATGTTAATGAAAAGAAAGCTCAAACGATGTAAAGGTATCGTGCTAATTCAAGGGGTTTCTGTGGTGTCATTGTGTATTTAAGGTTTTCTATCATGGCTTATAATAATTAATCAGAAACATTGAATTGAACACAATCAGAAAAGACAATATTTCTTAGGATAATAAGCGTATGAATTTAATTATAATTCAGGAAGGACGTAATTATAATGGAAGATGGTAGTTTGAAATAAACATTCGTATACAAGTAAGAAATACATACACATATGAGTATTATCGTTATGCCAATAGATCATAGACCTGAACTAAATAGTATCAAGAAGAAAGTCATTTTGATTTTCCTGATGACATTCAATTTGTTGCATGATAATACAGAATTTTCAATAATATTAAATATCATAAAACGAATACCGAAAATACACTATCTAATGTAAATTAGACATTTCAAAATATAGTTTTTGATCCTTTCTATGTAATATTTATACCCCTGACATGCCCCAGGTATGACCCACATAAGTCCTAGTATAGATTCTAATATTTTATAATCTTATATGGAGAATTTCTAAGTCTAGTTTTCGATATGGAAAGTAAAAGTAAATGTAGAAAAAAGTGCTCACATTACATTAAGCCACATACCCCATTATCACATGATTCTAAAGAGAACTAAAATGCGTTACTTGGGACTTTATCTAGACAAGAGATTGACTTGGAACCCAGAAACTAGACAAAAAGAAAAAACTTGAAATCTAAAACGTTATTTAAAACTACTTAGATTGGTGGTAAGCAATTATAAAACCTATTTGGACTTATGGAATCGACTTCGGTGATGCGCCATATTTTTGTTCTCTTTATTCACAATCCTGTGCTTTTAATTTGAACCTTTCATCATAATCTATTCGAAAAAACACTTTCTTCTGTTACGCTTCCTAGAAACACTAATCGGAGACTAAAGAGACAATGGCCTCAGATGATTAATTCGTTAATCCTCTCTCTTTCGTTTTTAACACTTAATGAAACAGAGAGGATTTCGATGGGCGTTTATTTTCACTTCATTGCTTTAAGAACAATATATTTGCAAAGATTTATTGCTTAGAATATAACATCATTCAAATAGCCGAGAAAATATATTAAATACAATATATCAATCAACGCAACCCCAAACCTGAGTAGCGGTTAACAGCAAGCAACCAGTTCCAAACTGATTACGGCAAGCTAATTTTTGGCGAGGCCTATCCAAACATCTGCTATCATTAGCAGTGACAGCGCCCGGGATAAAAACCGGTATGTCCCACCAGCAGTCTAGAGCCCGTACCCAAGATGAGAATATCAACCACAGCTACCACATTTCAGCCTGAAGCGCCTCACCAATGTCAGGCATAGTAGGTTTGAATACCTCACCCGATTCCCGTGGTACCAATTTTCGTTTTTAGAGTATTTCGGTTTGTACTCCGCTAATTTGTACTTAGTGCTTACAACGCTAAGTCAGCTCAGGTACGCCAAGACAGTAACGGACTAATACTTAGAATTGACAGTAATGGTGTCTCCGTTTCCATTTACAAAGAAATACGGACCAATGACACTTCGAGATCAAAATGCAGACCAGATAGTAACTTTTCGCAAATACAACGGATTTTTGCATCGATTTTTATGCAAATGACGCTCGTCGTTGTAAAACAATTTGCTTTCATAAAAAGTTCTTAAAATTTTAACGGGTTGTTTCGCGGTTAGCGATCTATAATTGAAAATTTAATTTCAGATAATGTATTCATCCTTGAAGGTTACAACATTCGAATTTTTATTGAAAATAATTTTTCCCATTCATAGTTCAAGAGTATTTTCACACAAATAAAAAATAAAATTTTTAAAGTAAAACCTTGCACAATAAAATGACAATTTCTAACTTACATTATCAGTTGTCCAAAATCCTGGAGATTTCCTTTTTTGTGTAGTCACAAGAAGATATCATGCTGGAATATTAAAAGAAAAATTGTCTAAGTTAATTAAATTTTTTTTTTTTGCAATTTTAAATCAGTTTCTAATTTTAAAACAAAAATATTAAGCATTTCTTAAACCATTTTAAGAAAAATTTACAAGATTTCACAAACATGTAATAAAAAATATTTTCGAAAATTTGTAAAAAAAATATTTCCGAAAATTTGTATTGGTCAAAAATAAAGATTTTATTTTCACACTTTTGGCAGATAGAAATAAGTAAAAAAAAAACTTTTTTGTAAATATTTGGTTGTAATAAAAATTCATCTCGTTTTTTTTAACTTGTGTAAAAATTCTAGGATTAATTGACGAAAAAGTCATCTAAGTGGCTCTTTCAGGACTATAAGTTTGGTAAGCTTGCACTACTCAAGGGAGATTAAAGAAGCTTCTAAACAGATAGTAATCTAAAGATGCAATGCATGGACTATATGGTGGATGCCTTTAAAAATTATCATTTTTGATCAGGCTGAAAAAAACGTGTAGCCTGGCGGTGTCATGGTGGAATACCACATCCTTCTCCCGTCGACTGAGTTGCAAGCTTATGTCGTTTTCTCGATGCTTGGTAGCGGCAGTATATCTTTTCGATCTGTCGGGACCACCAAATCTTGTTCTGACTGGTAAGTATTATGGAGTTCATCAAAATGCTCCATCAATCGCCTTAACATGCCCAAATTGCTTTGAAATCAGATCGCCCTCTGACTGAGATGATGACATCATAACTTCATGAGCATCTTGCTCACAGCTAGGTAAAACGTCTAATCTTTTTTTTCGATTTTACAGATTTGTTTGTGCTTCCAGGTTTTTTTCTTTTGTCTCTGAACCATCTTTTCTGTTCCTGCGGAATTCACGATGATTCGCTACGCGTGCCCGTGTTCTCGGAGAATGTAGCATGACTCCAAATGCAGCAGTTTTTTGTTCTGTTGTTTGCTTGTAAACATCTTCAAACCAGCCGTTCCAGCTGCCTTTGCGATTAGGGCCTTGTACTTTTTCGGCCGTACCAATGATAATGCCCTTTAGGTGGTTCTATGCCATTTCAATATTCGCTTCGTCTCCAAGGCACATATCTGCGTTTATGTTTCTGATTGTTGCTCCAGTTCAAGTTCGTACTCGCCTCTAAGTGTTCTAATATTATCTAGGTCCGAGAGATTGGAAGTAGTTCCTTTTGGAGATATCTAGGTGGTCTTATGGATATTTTCTGCGCAAACCAGATACTTCTAATGACCATATCGTTTGGATTACTAACTGGGTGGTTCCTTATCCGTTATCACTGGTACGATCATGCAAGCTTTGTGTGCCAACGGGTCACCGGAATACGGGCTCTCCCTCTATCTTCTTATTACAGTCCTCAAGCGAGTTTTTCCGTGTCGAACTTGGGACACCGTCGGTGGCTCGTTCTACCTCTTAAAAAAAGGTTTTCTTTTCCGAATCGGCAGACTTCTGCGTAGAGACAAGTAAATTTCTAGGGCTGATGTTATTGTATTTATCTCACACATGTAGAGTACATATTATCTGATTATAATAGTCTTCATATTCTAGCTGACTAAGAAGCCTGTTCCGAGCACATTTTACATATATATTATAGCTCATCTTCTCCTATCCATGAAAAATGCGATTTTTTTTTCGTCAGATCAATCGTTCTATCCGTTGTATTCTATGTTTTGTTTCATAATCAAATGGTTTTTCGAGGGTATCAGTCCCAAATTCCCGAAATTTCAACAAGTGGAAACTGATAGGTTTTCGGGAATACTTTATGGGCAACTATAGTTACAGGACTAGACTACTGATCATAGAAACAGACCTAATAGCAAAAATTTGAAACTTAAAATTGAATGAGCGCCTCATTTTTATTAAGCAAATAAAGTTTAGCCTCTTTCCTACATTTAGAATTAAAATAATTTATAAAAATATAGAATTTTATAGTAATATTTTTAATTTTTCTTTTAAAAATATTACTTATGAAATTTTAAATCAAAAAATTTTTGTATATTTTTTGCGCCCGTTTTTGCTTAATTAATGTTCAAAATAATTAAAAATTTTATCATGTAGCCAAAACGCAACATTAGAAGATGGATTAAGAGTCTTAAGAGAATGTACCCAGCACAGATTATGTTAGATTTTAGGTGTTCGTAAAATTTTTAACAAATATTTGGTACTTAATTTAATAGCTTTAAATTACAGACAATCTATTTAAAATTACGGAATAAATACTGCACTTTTTTGCATATTATTAATTAACATTCACAATTAAATTATTTTTCAAGTGAATTTGTTGAGAAAAAAATATACTAAAGTACGTGCTTTAGCGGATTACCCCACTTAATTAACATTACCCACATTATACTTTGAATTTTTTAAATACTATTCAGCTAACTTATTTCTTATAGACACTTTTTTTTGTTGAATAATACATATTTAGAGAAAAATCATAAAATTGTTGTAAGCACGTACCAAATATTATTTAAAATCTCTCCTTTTATATTTATTTACCTTTAAAAATACAATACACCTGAACAAGTACTAAAAGACCCGCATTTATACCTTTTCTTGTGGATGCCCCATTTTTCCTAATCGAGTACTAACTTTTACTATGGTTTAAGCCCAAAATACCTTTCGCTTTTTGCATTATTTAGAAGGTTTGTGATTAGTTTTTTTTCGGGATTTTGTTTTTCTTAGAGACCATCATTATTGTAGCACGTGACCACAAAACAACAGTACACTTGACACCGACTTTTTCGATTGAAGATTGAAAACGAAATGACAATCTCAACTGAATATCAATGAAGTTGGACATTTTCAATATCCAAATAGGCTGCCAAACAATAGAATACCTCAAGGGGGTATTTAGTAGATCAATGTCGCCAAATTCATGACTGTTCTCCATTGTTATTCCAAGTATTAATTTAAAAAAACACAATTGCTCGTTCGTAATTTTTAAAATTAAAATTGTTAAAAACGAAAACTATTAACAATTATTAAGTAAAATTAGTGTTTGAAAGTTAAGACTTTAAATATTAATTATTATTTCATATAAGATTTTTTTTTCTTGGAAAATTCAAATCAAGAAGAAAATTTTGGGAAACGTGCTACAATTAAGAATATGGAAATTCTCTTAAGATTAAGTAATCAAAAATTATAATAAAGCAGACTCTTTTTCTTATAATTTATTTGATTAATTATATTTTGGAAAATTCTAAAAATAAATGGCAAATTTTCTTTTGGATAAAAAAAAATTGGATTTTTTATTAAAAAAAACAAAACTAAAAAACCATAAGTTAATGTGTAAAAGAACATTTTCAAAAATTAATGATTTTTATTTTCTAGTTAACGATAAAAAGTTTTCTCACTTTACAAAAAAGTTAGGAAATTTGTTCTGCTAAAAAATCAATTTTTTTGGACCAAACAAATCAAACTTAGACTTTTTGATTGAAAGTCGAAATCTTTAATAGAAAATTTCATACAAAACAAATTAGCTAACTTTTTAGCCAAATACGAAATTTTCAAGAAAATAATCATAAAAATTACTGAAACTTTTGATTAAAACTCGAAATTCTTTTACAAAAGCTCATAAAAAATTTAGTAAATTTTACCATTCAAAACCGAAAATTAAATGAAACAGTTTTAACAAACCAATGAACTTTTTTTAATTGAAAGACGAACATTTTTTAGTCAAATAAATAATTTTCAAAATAATATTTTAAAAAATAAATCATTTTTTTTTAATTCGAGTTCGAAAATTTACCAAAGAAAATCTCAAAAAGTAGTACTACCCAAAAACCAAATTTATACTTTTAAAAATTAATAAAAAAAAAAGGAAATTTGTTTACAAACAAAATAAAAATTGTAAGAATTGGTGAATAATTTCTTAATTAAAAATTGAATCTTTTCGAAAATTATCAATTCACTGATATTTTTTAAAATTTTTAAAGGATCTTTTTAACAGACGATTTTTCTGAGCGCAGAACCCTAAATGGCGAATGAAAGGTAAACGAAATTTTCTAAAGTCAACATTCCCAAAATTTTTCACAGTTTTTCTAATCAGAATACGAAATTTCCCTGAGAGAAATTTTTTTGTTTGTATCCAAAAAATGAAATTTTTTGTTGTTGAAGATTTTCATTTTTATTTCTTTAATTAAAAATCTAAGAAGGGAATTAATAACAAAAATAATTGATTAATTGATAAAAAAAACTAAGTGTTTCTGAATACTAAATCGGTAAAAATCAAATTAAAGTTTTTTTTTCTTAAAAACTAAAATTAAAATTGAAACATTTTGCAATTTAATTTAATTTCTTTCTACACTTTCAAATTTATCACTATCTCAATTTACTATAACCGAATAATGAAAGGTATTCGCCGAAAAATTAATTTACCTAAAAGCACTCGAAGTTTACAAAGAAAGTTATGACGAGAAGCACTTTTATAATAGAATTTATTAATTTGTCTTAAAAAAATGTCAATTACAAATTTTAAAAGAAATCAAAATTAGATATTCTTAATTGTCTGATTTTCAAGTTATCCTCAGCCTATTATTATTGATAGATCATCGATAATATTTCCACCCTTTTTTTCCCCTAATTAATCCTGCCGAGGAAAATGTTTTTTTCCTTATTTACTTCAATATTAAACTTGTAAAATTTTTCAAGTATCAATTTAATGCCCATTGAACCTCTCTTATCTAACAACCTAACTAAACTTGTTTTTTTGTCTTCTGATATTTTGAGTCCTCCCAGTTATCTGATATGGTAGAAATTTTCCGAATATTTGCTAAAGTTTTCGAGCAGCCCTTTACCTTCTTTTAAGAGGATATTTTCGAATGCAACATGAATATTGAAGTTAAAAAGCGAAAAGTTTTTATCATTGAAATTTTCCCAATTTATTAGAAAAGGCTAAAAAGTTGAATTGAAAGAAGGTACAGTCTTGCCTGAAGTACTGCTTACCTTTCTTATCTTTTCAAAAAGTTTCTTTCTCTAACAAGACAATAAAATTAAATAAAATATATCACATAAAAAAATAAGTTTTTTAAACTTTATTTTACATTTACAATATTGACTCGTATTTCAAGCAGTGGGAATAATCTCTTAAAAAGAAAGAATAAAATATAATAAAAATAAGAGAACCGAAAAGAAAGGATTTAAATTTTTTAAATATAAGTTAAATCATTATCATGAAGAATTTACTTCAAGAAGAGTTCTTACAAAAAAAAGGTAAATGTTTTGATCCCTTGTCTGAAAATGTTTAGTCCCTACGATTGGGCTATTAAAAAAATCACCCACTAATGAAATGTAAAATCATTTAGAAAATCCAAACCTTTTGAATACTAATTACTGATAATGAATTGAAACTTTTATGATTTAAAAATATATTCCATCCGCATTTCAGAGTATTTTTAATTTACATTTTTATTAGTATTAATAGAAGGAAGTAAAATTTGTCCTTTTGAAAATTATTTCTAATATTATCGTCATCAATCGGTCATAGAATAAAAATGGCGAAAAAAAGAAAAAGTCCTCAGGGAAATTTGAAAATCAACAAGTAAAATGGAGAATCCTTGAATAAAATTTGTAGAATATGAAGAAGATCCTTAGAGAAATTCTTCAAATTATTCTTTAAAAAAATTATTCTAATCGTTGGCCAAGGTATAGTAGCAAATAACGCAGCCTGTTCTTCCTGAGGAATTGTGCTGCCATTAAGATTTATCGAGAATGAACGAAGAGTAACAGTTGCGTGGACACCTTTTTGGGCGTTTTACTTTTAAAAAAGTTGGTAAAAATCATTTAAGCACGGTAGAATACGTTATTTCGGACGTAAAACTAGTTATTTTACGAAAGATTTTTGGATTGAAGAGATTGGATACGTCAGGAAGTGGAAGGCTTAGCAGAGCCCCACAGTTTTAGTTCACACAAGAAGTGTACGATATATAAGTTATTTATGTAAAGTCTTGAATAAGAATTTTAAGCTAATCTCTCGAGATCATTAAGTTTATTGCAACTGGGAACAGTTCTGCCATTGATCTGAGTAAGGGGTAAAAGTTCCGGCGAAAAGTAAGGACATTATGCATATATTTTTGCTCGATGATTTTGTAGTTGATCGGATTTGCATGTTATCACTACGCTGTCATCTGGATATGTACCTAAAAATGTGTTTGGAGAGGTAGGAATATTAGGGAAAATGTATAGAGCCCAGAATTTACAAAATTGTGAAGCGTTTTGAAAAAAACTAGCTCGGTGGCAGGGCATACCCCATATCAAAATGCTCGTTAAGTTCTTCATATGCAGTCGTACAAGATCCAAATTACGTTAAGAAATAAAATTGTCTAATCTGGGACGTGGAAAACCCAAATCCGGTTTACGAAAAACCGATGCATCATAAAAAAGACACTGTTTGGTGCAGTTTATAGGGTGATGGAAACATTGAACCGTTCTTCTTCTAAAATGGAACTTTTTGTGGCCGAAATTCATGCGAATGAGCTTTGCTATCAATAAAACGGCGCTACGGGCCACATAAAACGTCAAAACATTTGGTTTGTTGCGCGCTTAATACGGTGATCGTTTCATCTCACGAAACGCTAATGTGAATTGGCCGCCAAGATCTTACGATTTGACACACTTAGAGTTTTTTGTTTGAAGCTATTTGAAAGAAAAAGGTGTATGCAAATTATCCAAAAATATTTCAAGATCTAAAGAACAATATTCGACTAAGAATTGACGCCGTTGATCCATTTTTATTGGGAAAAGTCATCAAAAATTTCGACATTCGAATGCACACTGAGTGTGTGCAAAAAAAACATAATTTTAGAATTAGCTTAATAAATAGAAAGAAGGAAACTTTTACATTTCGAAAGTAAGCGTGTGAAATGCCAAGAAACACTACAGTACAATACTTTTTCCGCTCAATAGAGAATGCTTTTCCATTTTGTTTTTGAACGAAGCTCTTCATTTTGTTCTGGAATAATTGTATTTAAAAATTCCACAAAACAATTTATCTTTTTCGTTATAAAATGTACCAAAACTCAATTTATTCATTTCAAATTAACATAAATACTAAAAATGCCAACCAAAGTAAATAATTTAGCTACTCATACCATATAAATGTAGTTCGCTTAGAAGGACCCCTAACTGCATTCTGAGTATGTCACTATCTGAATTCACAATTGCCAAATTTCCATAATTATTTCCTTACAATCTTGAGGATTCATTAACAATGTTTGTTGTTATCCCAACTAATACATTGCATTCTAAATAAGAAACGAAAAGGTCTAATTTACAAAAACGTATAATTTTGAACAGAATTAATTTCAGCTCTCCTTTCACCTACTATCCACAATAACCGCCTATGGATTCCCCAACCGCCTTTTAGCTGTACCAACAAATATTTGTATAGAAAACGACTCAAACCCAGATCCAAAAGGTTTCCAAACATTATTATTCCACAAAAGTTTACAAAGATTGACGATGTATTTGAAATATTTTACATTTCTTTGAAAAATCTCGATTGGAAATGATGGATGTTGGATAATGTACTCGTACTCCTACACAATCTGTTATTAGTACCATTTGTACTCTGAAATAGACAAACAGAAACTTTCGCAAAATAAAAGCGAACCCATCAGATTTCTTGAAATTCAACGAGGCAAAAAATCGAAATTACTTTTCCCCATATTTTCGACGTCATATACATGTTTGTTCATACGTGTACACTAGAAATATAATGTAAAAAAAAAGTTAACAAAAATTATGGATAGTAGAAGAGATGGGACATACACGTAGAAGTAGATTAGGATGGGAAAACAGGTAAAAGTGAAGCATTTTTGGTAGACATACAAAAACTGGAATGTCATGTTAACAGGAAAACTCTCAATTTTAACATCAGTGAAGATAAGTTCCTCCTTCCCCAAGCGGCCAAGTGTAGAGTAATTTTCTAGGAAAATCTCAAATTTAGATACATGCCGTTGTTTATACCATAAAAATATTATAGATAAAGTACGTGGGAGTTAATATAGAAAAAAATTGCACAAATTTTCATTCTGTTGTATGTAACTTTTGACAACGTGAAATGAATTTCGAATAATTTCGTAAACGCCATATGCATGTAGGGAATATTCTATAAGGTTTTTATGAATTTCCCCAATATACTCCCACTGAAAATTGTCAAAAAGCTAACTAGAAACTTATGCAAAGAAAGGAAAACGGACACATTAAATCACAGAAATGATAAAATTTGTAATAAAACCCCCGCCCAATCACCAATGAATTGGAAACTTTTCAATAAGATTTAATATGGATTTTCAGGAATTGTGTGCGTACCTAAAACATCCAAAAAAGCTCTGTGACTCCACACTTCTCTAAATTCGGAACAAGGAATCTACATATCCATTTTCTATTAATAATATTAAATAAAAACTTCTCAACATGTGAAGCTAGGAATATTTTGTAGAATCAACTATATTGTTGGACTTCTTTTAAGCTTTTAATAGAAAAGTAAATTCATAAAAAAGTGCTTTTTATTTATTTTGACTGTTTTTCTAATGTTTTAGGCGAGTTTTAAATATCTTAATCCACACAAGAAGTGTACGATATATTTGACGGTGTAACGTGGACTATGCAAATACTTATATGGGTACAGGCAATAAATATTCAGGGTTTAAGGGAATTTCTGGAAAATTCTGCAAGACAAATTTTGTGGTTGCACAATATCTGCCAACTTATAATAGGATAATAATTCAATCATGATTAATAATGAAGAAGTACCAGTAACTTACTAGAATATCGGCAGTACTCCAAATCCCAAACCTCATCTATAATAACGGTTATACTCGACATACTACTTACTAGCTCTCCTAAAATGTTTAGGAATATTTTTTCTATTAATAAGTTCTAAGGACCCCATTAGTACTTACGACTAATTGTACAAGAAAATTAGATAACGACGTCCGTAATACTTAAAACTATCAACTTATTTTTTATCAAAAAAGATTAACAAAGAGAACTTTGGCATTATCAGTCCAATACTCTAAAATCACAGAGTGTAGCAATTTTATAGCTCTTCTCTCTTACTAGATAGGATAACCCCACCCGCAAAAAATTTATCGGCCCATATCAGATAGGTTTCACTCCAGGAAAATCAGCTACAGAACAGAACATCTGTTCTCTGCGACAGTCGATGAAAAACTGTTAGAATATGATCAACAGACCCACCAGTTACTCGGCTTTAAAACCGCATATGAGAGGAAAGGTAGGATGAGAGTTTACCCATCCATTCGGCATTCCAGATAAATTTATTAGACTGACTAGAGTGACCACGAGTAGTTTGAGAGAAAGAGTAAAAAGCCGAATCACTTTTAGAGTCATTTAACAAGCAGAATGGTCTCCGGCAAAAAGACGCACTTTCGTGCGTTTTCTTTAATCTGGCACTAGAAAAAGTCAGTTGCAACTTAGCGGTAAGAATGAGAAGTACTATCCTCAATCAGTCTGCTAAGCTTAAGTATCCTTCACCTTCACCAAAATTGAGCCGGTGGCGAAAAATCTTGAGGGCAAAACAAAGTACATGGTGGCAGCGTCGGCGTCGAAGACAATACCAATTAGCAAGAAGGATCGAATCTTGGAGGCTCTTGAAAACATGGGGGTGCCCTACTACCTACGGAGGATGGTCAGATGATACTTCAGTGATCGACTACTGCAATACGAGACCGAGGATGGGCCAGCGGAGTATGGGGTCACGGGAGGGCTCTGTCCTGAGGCCACTCTTGTAAAACGTCATGTACGACGGCCTACTCCATCTGGAATTACCGACGAACACAACACTCGTGGCTTTCGCGGACGGCGTAGCGATTGTCCTTGTAGCCAAACACCTGAGGAACTGGAAGCCGCATTCTCCACCACCATCTGTCTTTGGCGGAACATAAGACCAAGGCACTCCTTGTGAGTAGCTGAAAGAAAATGGAGACCATCACCATAAGAGTAGGCGATCACGACATCCGGTCGCTGCCCTACATCCGGTATCTAGGAGTGGTCTTGGATGCCAGCCTCAACTACAAGGTGCACATCTCCAGCGTTAGCAGGAAGGCATGAGCAGTACAGGGCGCACTTTCGCGGATAATGCCCAATATCGGAGGCCCCAGGCAAATCCGAAGGCGACTACTGGCAATTGTGGTTACCTCCATCCTGCTATACGGAGCACCAGTGTTGGCAAAATCGCTAGAGCTAACAACATACCGCAAGACAATGTCATCAGTCCAGCGGCTCTCAGCGATCAGAGTAGCGTCACCAAACCGAACGGTATCACACGATGCGGTCAACGTTGTGGCATCATGCCCACCCATCGACATCCAGGCAGGAGAGCGAGAACGCCAACATCGTAGGAAGAAGGAAGAGCGGCGAAAGGTCCTCTGTGAAGAGGAGAGACCCGAGAGTCTTCGCCTCTGGCAAGAGAGATGGGACAGCTCGACGGAGGGTCGGTGGACCCATCGACTGATCCCAGATGTCACCAAATGGGTCACTCGCCTGCACGGGGAAGTCGGGTATTACATCACCCAACTCTCGACTGTACATGGATGCTTTCGGGCATACTTGCACAGATTCAAGAGAACAGACTCCCCAAACTGTCATCGTTGCTACGATGTGCTCGAAGATGCAGAACACGTGTTCTTCCAATGCCGCTTTTACGAGGGGACACGAGCAGAAGTGGAGAAAAATGTGGACCGTTCCATCAGTCCAGAAAACATAGTGGAGTGCATGCTGAAGAACCACTCGGCTTGGAACAGAGTTGCAGAGTACGCGGAATCTATCATGAAGATCTTCACACCACGTACGAAGAATAGGCCGCGAGGCGTCATAACATCGGGACAGCAGTAAAATATAATAAATAGTAAAATATTATAAGAACGCCCCGGCGAAGTAGTATTTACAAAGAGTGCCGCCGGGGAACCATCGTTCCGGGAGCAAGAGTAGACGTACAGGTTAGGTTTTAGCGAGGTAAAAATCCCGCATAACTCGTCTGCAAGGTAGAAGGCCTCCCAGTCGAGTACCTCCTTTTGAAGGTTTCCCCCTGTACCTCAATAATCTATAAAAAAAAAAAAAGGTATGACCTAAGACGTTTACAGATATGGTTTGACAACACTCGTGTTCGTTCTTTTATCTTAGCCACAACATAGTTCATTGCCCAGGGAACCCACCTGGATCATTAGCCAGTTTTTACGGCAAGTGTACGCTGAACGTATACCTACCCTGCGGCTTGTTATCAGTACATTGCAAATCTAAAATAATTATAAGAAAACTTTGTAAAATTTAATAGGCGACATATATTTTTCCCACTTTTGTACAGTAAATTATTTTTTTTTTCTAATTTATCATTAAAGCAAACATCAAAACTTTATGATTTTTATACTATGGTATGAGAAATATTATAAAAATTGTCATGACTACAGAAAAATACTATTAAAAATTATCCATAATTTTTATATTGTATTAAAATAAATATAAATATGTGTGCTTAAAAAAAATCACTGAAATTATATATTTGAAGAGAAAAAAAAACAACTTAAGTTAATTTACAAGTATGGTAACAAAAAAATATATATGAATAAAACCTGCTATTACGTTTGAGCATAAACATCATATAATATGACTATGAGTAGTCAATTTTTCCAGTATAATATTGTAAAAGAACAAAAAACCTTTATTAATAAATATTTAAGAACCCATCTACCAACGAAAACCTATTAGATATTCTCCTAAGAGTCTTTACAATATATAATAAGCAAGAAAAATTCCCATAATTTTATATTTCATATATAATTTATGACCAATAAGAATATGAGCATTAAAATATAAAAATATTTTTAATATTAATACATTAGTGCATAAAAACTATTATATACGACAAGTAATTCAATACTATAATGATTTTTTTATATTTTAAATGTTACTTACAACTACTTATGCTAGTAACAAGCAGATTTTTTAAGGGAATATACAAGGACATGAAGGCATGTGGAGGAAAACACCCATCGATGTTACCTCTAGAACAGGGTAATTTTATTTTATAATTTTGTATACTGGAAGGGTAGGAGTGAAAAGTTCCCTTCCTAAAGGATTAGGGTGGGAGGTATAGATGCGAATGTAATTTTTTATATCGGGAGATGCATAGTTCACGAACAAATGGAACATTTAGGTCACGGTGGATAACAGTGTTTCGCACATAAAAGGGGGCATTGATAATTTTACGAAGGATTCGGGATTGTAGGGATTGGATTTGAAGGGGGTTGGAATGCTTAGTTAAACCACAAAGTTCTAGATCATATGTCCATATTGGTTTCAGAACCGTGTTGTATAGTAATAGTTTACTTGTTGCTGTAAGTTTTGATTTACTGTCTAGGAGACGTAATAATTGCTTGTATCGTCCGTTAAGTTCACGTCTTTTAGTTTTCGTATGAACGTTCCAGGTTAACCGTTTGTCAAATATAAGTCCAAGGTAACGTACGCTATTTTTTTCGTGGAATAATACTGCCGTTTTGGTTTATGTCGGGAATTTGTTCTCGGCAGAGTGTGAAAGTTACATGAGCAGATTTTTGCTCATTTACCTTCACTCTCCACCTTTTGAACCAAGTTTCTAAGGAGTGGATATGGTTCTGTAGGACACTAATGGCTGTGGAAGGATCTTTGTGATGTGTCAGGATGGCTGTATCGTCAGCATATGTTGCGGTTAGGATGTTCTTGTGGCAAGGAATGTCATGGGTATAATTGTTATATAGGATAGGACTTAGGATACTTTTTTGAGGGACACCGGCGGAAATTGGATAAATGTCAGAGTAATCAATATTTTCAGCTACCTGAAAATATCGGTCTGAGAGATAAGATTTAAAATGTGGAAATAACCCGAGGGTAGGACTCGCTGCAACTTCCAAAGAATTCCAGGGTGCCATACACGGTCGAAAGCATGCGAAATGTCAAGAAACACGCCTGGGCAGTATTCCTATCGCTCTAGCGAACACGCTATGTAGTCGACTACGCGATGGCACTGTTGGATAGTGGAATGCTCAGGTTGAAATCCAAACTGATGCTGAGGAATGACACCCTCGGTTTCAAAAATGGGATAAAGGCGTTTTAGGATTAATTTTTCTAGGATTTTTGATAACATGGGAAGGAGGCTTATAGGTCTATATAAGGTAGGAAGGTTTTTGGGCTTATTGGGTTTTGGGATCATCTTAATTTTGGAAAACTTCCACAGGGAAGGAAAAAATGACGTGCGGATGATACTATTATAAATATAGGTTATCAGGACATGGGAAATTTTTGGAAATTTGCTTCCGGATTTCCGAAGTTATTAGGTCATATCCTGGAGCTTTTTTATTAGAAAGGTGTTCCATTGTGAATTTAACTTCGGAAGGAGTGAAAAACTTAGAAGGTGGACTTATGGGCAACTGAGTTGATATTTGTCGGAATATTTGTTCGTCATGCAGAATGTCTTGGACATCTTCGTGAGGTTTAAAGATGTTTTCTAAGTGTTTGCCAAAGATGTCGGCTTTCTGTTTGTCCGTTTTTGCCCAGGTTCCGTCGGTATTTTGGAGCGGGTGTGTAGCTGTTTGGTATTTGAGAATTCGTCTGGTAGCTGTCCAGAGTGGCTTATTACAATAGTTGCCAGTGATTCTGTGTATTCAGTAAATCGTTCGTTGTTATAATTAATTATTTCTTGTTTCAGTTCTCGTTGTAGTTGGTTCAGTTTTTTCTTTTCATTTGGCATTGTTGAAAGTTGGCTCGACGTTTCTCGCTTATCAAGCTGCGAATTTTTTGCGGAAGATTATAGTCATGTTCTCGTATGGTTGGTTTGTTATGAGTTATGTGGGTTCTGTATGCAAATAGTCAAGTCGTTTACGGCATCGTCTATTTCTTGTAAGTTCTTAAGGCTTTGTTGTAAATGAATCTGTTGGTTTAAGTTCTGTCTAAAAATGTCCCAATCAACTTTCCCATTTACAAGTTTGGCAGGATAGGATTTTAAGGAAGGAGAAGTGTCTAGTGTTAGGAGAACCGGGGAATGGTCGGAATTCAGGTCAAGGAGTGTATCTATGGAAGTATTAATGGAATGGATAGGTGTGATTATGAAATAGTCTAGAATATCGGGAAGATTTCTGGCACTGGTCGGCCAATATGTGCGCGTGGGATATAATGAAATTGAGACGAAATTTATGTTACAAATTGGAACTGCTTACTACCCCAGTTTAATAGGAACGCAAAAGAGAAGAAGCTTTTTAATAAATAATACCCAATTTTCTGATTACTACTAAGTATCATTTTTCATTGAAGACTTTACTGATGGCATTATTTGAGTTAACAAATTGAGATTGTAGAAGTGCTTCTCTTACGACAAACAATTCCCCTAAGATGACGACTGTTTCACATACGCTACGGACACTCACTTTTCATCTCTCCATAACAGCTTCCAAAACAACTTTATAGTAATGTGTAGAAGAACTACTTCCACTTTATATTGGAATAGGAATGCAACGAAGAAGAGCAAAATGGAATGTATTTGTTATTCAAGCGTACTTTTAGAAGCAGTTCTGTTATAATGTTGTTTTCTATTCTTAAATATAGAAGGTTATTTTATCAATAATCATTGAAATTTTTATAACCACTCATTTATTTACTATTTAAATATGAAAAAAATATACTGGGCTGAATATTACTCGAAGAAAATATGCCTATTCATTTCTTATCTCGTGTAAGTGCACGTGGGGTAAGGCCAGATCTTAACTTTTCGCTTTTAAGATTTTACCAATTTTGAAGGTAAAAACAGTCATATTTCGCAATGTAATTGTACAAATAAAAAGGTTCCTTTTTGGATGTAATTTTTTAAGATTTCAAGTTTTTGTTTCGATATTTTTTTAACTAATTTGCCATTCTCTACGCATTAAGAATATTTGATAAATGAACGAAAAAAGGTATTATTGTCTCATCAATATAATACCTTTTATCCAACAATTAGTAATATTTTTGGTTGGTATTTCTTTGTGGGAACAATGACAAAACAGAATTTTTCACCAAACGAATAAAATATCCACATTTTAAAAGATAAAATAAAACTAAATTGTTTGTGAATGATTCAGTTTTTAATGTTTCAAAGAATTTACAAATAAGGTTTTTATACTTAAAAAAATGGCAACAAAAAAATGATTTTTCCAGTAAAGAATATGCTATGGAAAACTTCTATCCGACCTTGACAAGAAGATACACTTTACAAAGTGTATTTATTTAGAAATTCTAATATTAATCGTTCTGCTCCCCATTCTTTCCCATAATCTATTACTCTATTTATTCACCTATTCTAGTCTGGTATTGTTTACTTTGGTTTGGATTTCTCTTGTCAATTAAAAGTTTAATTAAGTATTTCATTAGACGTTTTTAAAATATTTTTTTTTTTGAATTTCAAAAGCACTTTTATAGCGACAGGTGTCACGAAGGTAACCAAGATAGTTGAAGAATTAAAATTATACGATTAATAACACTTTTAATGACACTAATTTGTATAAAATCTACAGCAATGGCGAGGGGTGGCAGATTTTTTCTTTCAACAATTTAATTTTTATATATCAGTGTTATCCATTTCAAATTATTTTCCTTGGGCAGCTTCAAATGGAATTGCCTTCAGCCTTCAGCTCCTCGGTTACATTCTTTGGATGTTAATGATAGTACGAATATGGCGTCTTTCAAGTGGATCTTCGGGATATCAAATGAAAAAGGAGGCTGGCGAATCACAGAAATTTTTATTCCTGACAAAAAATCGTTGGTGAAGATGTCCCTGTTACAGTGGCAGTGTCCGACCGGACACAAAAAACCCATTTTCTGAGCCTTTCAAGAAAGTTTATATCATTACCCATCACTCATCAGTTTCAATGTTAATCGATAGTCTGACTACACAAAATCCCTCACTCGTTTCACATTTCCATCAGTTTTTGTTGTTCAAGGCTTCTGGGACCTCTAAAAAAGACTTTTTGCCACCGAAAAACATGCAGCCTTAATAAGAAATATTCTCCGTAGGCTCGTGAGTCAAACTTGGGGATTCACTGACTTGGCACAATCTCACTTATCATGCTCTATAGCGTTGCGTAATTACCGGACTATGTTGGAACTTTTACTTCAAGTGTAGGAGGGATTAAGGTACAAGCTATGTGGAAAGAAAGATTGAGAATATTAGAAAATTGGTGAAAACTTTGCCTACTAAATATGGAAAAGCTACGAGATATAATATTGTTAATTAGGCATTTTTATAATTCAAGATTCGAAATTACAAAATTCGAATATTCCGAAGGCTGGGCCTACATCTTTTCTTAGACCATTAATTGATACAGATTAAGTGTCCTGCCCTGCACAGCCTATTGAGTTTAAGTTTATCCACAACTGGTAGTCAGTCTATTTCTCGAAGGATTCTACTCTCGAACCCGGACAAGAGTTGCACACTAGTAGCTTCGATGTTATGGTCGGAATTTTCGAGCGGAATATTTAAGACTTCTGCGACCCTTAATCCGAAGTCTCTCAAAACTTTAATCTCCTATCCGCATGCGTCTATTGTTGATTGGTCTTGTTTTTTACGCTAACATTGCCACCATATACTTTGGTTTGCCCTCATTCATGTGCATTCCAAGATTTTTTCCTATCCGATCGATCTTGGTGGGAGCCCACAAATAGCTCTTTCTGATATAATATCGATATCGTCAAGAGTCACGTTATCCATCGCCAGGTTAAATGGTTCTAAAAGCAATTTGACCGCTTTTAGTCTTTCTCTCACACTAGTCATGGCCAACCTAATCAGTCGAATCAATTTTTGTTGGATAACGAACTCTCCCGCGGATCGACTGCCGCAGAGAGATCTGCCTTGCTTATATGGACCAACACTTTTTTGAGCCTATTCTATCGTAAGATAGCTGATCATATCTTATAGATAGTACTCAGCATCGTAATCCCTCTATAATTGCTAATCTCCGTGATATCTCCTTTTTTGAGTATGGGAAACATAATGCAAAGATGCCAGTCCATCGGACATTGATTCGTAGTCCTATACTTGCATCATTAAGAGATGAACCGTTTGATGCAGTGTGTCACTTCTGTACTTAACAAGTTCGCTGGCGATTCCGTCGACACCGGGCTAGTACCCTCGAAGCTTAGTGGCGGCAGCAACTTGTGTTTTGACTGATTAGTATTAAGGTGTACATCAAAATATTCCACTAATCGCCTTAATATACTCGTACAATTGGATCGGAAATCAGATTTGAAGTAAATCGTCTCATCCTCCTCACAGGTAGGTGAAACGTTCGAGCCTGAAGCGTCTGCTGCCTACACTTTTCGGTTTCGCAAAACTGTTCCTGCTATCAAGTAATTCACGATAAATCTGTACACGTGCCCGCATTCTCTGGGAATGTAGCATGGCTCGAAATGCAGTATTATTTTCTTCTATTGGTGGCTTGCACCAATAAAAGATGATAGTTCCCTTTAGATCTTTCCAAGCCATTCCAATATAAAATTCGCAATATATATTTGCTTGTTCGTTTGTTTGTTATTATTTCAAATAACATTAGTAGTAAAATGTATATTCTAAGCGCCACGACACTAAAGGCCATTTGGCAACAGAGGTTATCGGTATAAGAAAAATTAAGTAGAAATGCAAAAGAAGAGTCATTTATTTGGGAATTAGCGTAGAACCATGCCTCAGTGGAATTCGAACCCACGACCCCTTGGATGGTAGTCTAGTACGCTGACGACTGTGCTACCGGTTTGTTTGTTTGTTTGTTTGTTAGTTTGTTAACGGGACACCAGACTTCGCCAGACGCTATTGCATCCATCTGCTCAGGCGGTCTGATGATCCGCCCAGGATCCCTCAGGTTGAAAAAAAAACAACGCCACACAAAAACCACAAAAACTCCTCACCCAATCCAGCGTCTCCCTCGTGCCGCAGCACACATTTTTTTGAACCTATCCTTCCGACTCGGCCACCCCAATGGGTGGTCCTATTCAACCATTCGCCCGCCCCTGTCTACTCCTCTCAACATGCTCCCCAATACCTACAGGCGTCTGACAACCGAAATGCCAGACTCCTCCGTGAATTTTAGTATCTTCCTGAAATTCCAACCGGTACCCCATCGTCCGTATTTAGGAAATTACCTAGATCTCCCAAGGTGTTGATATTGCCCATTAGCCTTCGTCTGTTTATGTCGTGCCTCCTGCATGCTAGCATGATGTGTTGGAAAGCCTCCTGTACTCCACACGTATCACATAAATCATTATCGGCATATTTGAAACGTAACAATTTCTTTTTCCACATAATATTGCCAGTACGAATACGGCACATTTTAACCATCTGTTCTCTAGACCATGTGTTACCCCTAAACCAATATTTACCATTGTCTGGTCTGCCATTAGTACCATAGTGGAATCCGTTTCTTTCTGTAGACTCCTCGGTGAATCTTTCCTGCCACTCCCTAGCTATTTTGCCTCTGATGGTTTTGAGGACTTCTTGAGTGCCCAGAGTGCACTCGACCATGACGGTATTCGGATTTGTGCATGCATCTCTGGCAAGCCAGTCAGCCTTGGTATTACCCGTAATACCAACGTGACTTGGGATCCATTGAATCTTATACGATCTACACGCGTTATCGCAGATCGTTTGCATGATGTTATTTGCAATGGGATGTCGGTAATATTTCTCCCTATCTGCATGGATCTTGCATGCAACCCTAGAATCTGTCAGGATGGCCACTCTATTAGCCGTACTTGATCTAGCCAAAGCTATAGCCATATCTATAGCTGCTAATTCCGCCGTTGTAATGGCATGTATTTTCCCCCTTATGCGGTATTTATATTCATCGTTTGTTTCACTAATGAATATTCCAATTTCAGCCATTTCGTTCCATAATAATACATGAGTATGAAATATCTGATGATCCCTCATTTCCCTTTCCATGTACCTGTGAAAATATTTCATCCATATCACATTGCTAGTTTCGCTCTTTTTCATAGCCCTACTAGTCAGCTCACCGATGATTTTTACATTTTCCGGCATTTCCATAACTAAACCATGCCTGGAGAGCATTTTTAGCCGATAAAAATGCTCCCCATACTTAGCTATGGTTTTGTACATGTACGTCTTTTCCATTCTCGGATCGGTTATGTTACCGAACATGTCCTCATTGACTATGGTCATCTTGGCCGCTTTCCGACAAGTCAACCATTCCCTTCTCATTGAAGAAGGGCACTCGCCCGCTTCCGCCAGAGTGTCCAACGTTGGCGTATCACACAACAGTCCCAGACACATTCGGATTGCCCTGGATACCATGTTATCCAGTTTCTCCAGTGCGCCCTTACTTCCGCCCCCAAAGACCGCCGCCCCATAGTCTACCCTGGCCCTAATCAGGCCCCGATAAATATTCATCAGCTTCGCAGGGTATTCCCCGTGCTTATCACCACACAAAATTCTCAAAATATTTAATGAGCCCTGGACCCCCCTGGTCACACCATAGCAGTGTTCCTGAAAATTTAATCGTTTATCAATTGACTGTGCTACCGGACCGGCTACATATTTTTATTTTAAGAATTCAGAATTCAATTACTAAAAAATTCCATTTCTATCAAATCTAAATTTTGCATTCTTCAAATTTATTTCTACATCCAAATCCAAATATTTAATGCTCACTCTTATCTAACAAAAAAAATACATTATAAAATTTCAAATTTGAACATTTCTATTATCAGAAAAAAAAATGCCAAAAATAAGCTATCTAAAATTCAATACTTTTTTTACCGACTTTTAACATGAAAGTAACTAAATAAATGTTTCCACAAGAGTTATCATTTTTACGTACTAAAAGTTATCCAACACTCCCCAAATTATGATAAAATGTTTATGTTGAAGAATTCTCATTTCCTCTATAAACATTTTATTATAATTTATACACTAACATTGACCAGAGACAGTATCGCCAAAATTGTTAATAAACATAAATTAAATGAAGAAAAATTACTTTTGCCAAAAGAAGAAAATTACTTTCTTCTTACCATTACCAGCCATTTCTATACGGGCAGGCAAGTCAAATAAATTAATAGGAGTACTACGGATAAATTATCTAATCTTTTTTAAATAATCATATTCGTACAGTTAAACTTTGGCAAATATTTAATGAATAAGAAAATAGACTATGTTATTTACTTAATTATTCATTAAATATTGTGTACATGCCTATATACTCGTAGAGGTGTTTATGTTGGTGAATGCTAGAGTATGTAGAAAAGTTCCTTAAAAATGTAGCTGACTTTGATCAAACTTTATCTACCATAATAAATAGCTAGAAGATAAATGATTATACTATCAAATTAATCATAAACTTTAATGATGAATTTAGAAAAATATTTTGGTCATAGTTACAGTAAGCTATACTTATTAGAATTGTTTATTTAGAAGAGATTCGGACAACTTACGAATAATGTTCAAGGATGGATTTCAAATTATTTATTTATACAATCCTCATAGTAGATGGTATAAATTGTAGTAAAAATATTTCCGAAAATATTGAATAAATATTCCCTACTGGCGTGTATAATGCATTAGTATTAATTATGGGTAATAATTCAGATCGATGGGTGTTTGAATTGGGGCTGTCAACTAATACTCCCCTGACTTACTGACCACGAAACTTGAGGGACACTTTTTGTAGAGAGTCGTGTTGAGTTCGATATCTTCTGATCAAATTAAAATGACTTTCACTGTTCATTAAAGACGTTAAATTTCGGACTAAGACTTCGTGTCAAAAAGTGAATTTTTAAAAAAAATCCTAAAAATGTCCTAAAAAAACTTCCATAGAAGGTTCCATCACGTGATGATTGGGGTGGAGGTGGTAAGGCTTGAACCATTTCGATCTTGTATTTTAAATACAATTTAAGAAACTTCTGAAGCGATGTCCTTGTTGAGCAAAGCGATGACGGGTGCAGGCAGATGAATCCTTAAAGGAAACTTTCACGTACAGCTTCTAAGGCTGCATTAGTGCGCACAGTGCACTAAGGACCTATTCTTGGAAGAACACCGACTGATAAAGTTCTTTCAAACGACTTCGAATCTTGTTATCAGTAGGGGAGATACTTTGATATCAAGATGATCGCGAAAGGGTTTTTTTTTCTAGGGGATCGATCAAACAATGGTCACTGCCAGAAGTGTCTACGGGTCTTGGTGAATTTGCGGTAGTGTGCCTGCAATTTATAAGGTTCTTTACTGTAGCTCTCTAAGTGGAACAACCCACCATATACTCTTAAAACAAAAATTGGTACAATGGGGATCAGATGCCGCAGGGTGGTTGGTCACACCGTGCCCTACCAAGGTGAAGTGACTTTGGCTGAATGTGGTGAGGGATACCAAATATCCCGTATGCTACCAACAGTTAGGATGGATTCTTGATACCTCTACCGCTCACCGCTGAGCATTTTGATGGATGGGTTGCTTGATTCCTTCATGCATAGAAGAGAAGGCAGGCTTTATTTGTAGAAGATGGTAAAGTTGGCAATCTGAGGCCACTATCTATAAGAAGGAGACAGAATGGAGCTCATGAGAAGGAATGGAGACAAAAGAATGAACAGGAAGGCAGGTTTTCTGAAGGCTGAAAAAGCTTTTATGACATACCATATCTTGGAGAATAGAATAATCGAAATCCGGCACTGTAGCAGTAGTGCAGTACTTAGGTTATTCTATTCTCTAAGATTTGGTTTGTCATAATCAATCATTCTGTATAAAAAAGAGAAATTGAATCTTTTCATCGCTTACTACGGTAAAAATTTTATAAACTAAAATTTTGTTTGGCGTTGCAACTCAATACTCTAAGGTAACGTTTCAGGAGTTTTTTTTAAGTGTGCTCAGGAAACGTAAAATAATTCAAAACAGTTGAAATCTCACTTGGCTACCCTTTGTTCCCTGATGCCTATTTTTCATTAAAAATAGCTGCAAAAATTCTTCCCTTAAAATATTAACAGCCATCGTACAAACACTGTGCAGTCTTTCGTTTTCATTTACAAAAAATTAATGATAAAAGGAGAGTTACCCAGTTAAAAAGTCCCCAAGTATTAAATTTTCTCTTCTTTTGCTATAAAACAAAAAAAAATAGGCAAAATGTTTATTTCGTACAAAATAAATCCAGTCATAAATACTGAAAATATATTTTTTTTTAAATTTTGGTCAATTTATCTTCTAGCAATTAGCTTTTTGGTCGTTTGTTCGAGCAGATGTTACCCAACGACATAAACATTATATTCTGATGACAGCAAAAGATTAATCCTTTAATATTTTGAGAGTGTGTCCCATTAGAGGTGGTGGAAATGAGAACAACTACCAAAGGAGGAATAGTCGAGAAAAATGGAGAAAAGGAAACCAAAAGAGGATGTGTAGCATTGCTAAGGTTTATGTTTCGTTTGGAATGGTAGTCAACAGCACCGGTTCTTATATTATACGGTTTAACATAAAACACACTCGTATAAGGAATTGGATTATTAATGAAAAAATGAATGTTCCCATTTTAAGAATTCTCTGACAATTTCACAGCACATCCTCACATTATTAATATTTATATTAGGCAAGGATGTGCGATAAACCAGAATATGTAGACGGACTGGAAATATTTTTAACTTCTTTCGGATATTAACTGGAAAAGAAAAATAATTGTCAACTCTGCAGTTAACCATGATTTTATTGAGCCATTGCCAGGGTAATCATCCGATTGTAAATATCAAGGATTCTTTTTTAATATGATAAAACTGACATTTTTAGTTCAAGTGCGTACATCTATCCATGACTACTGAGAAGGAATACTAAGGAATTAGTCTACTTCAAAAATAAGCGATCAATGCGAAAGTATACCCAAAATTGTGTTTAGTAATGGGGCTTTTTTGGCTCAATAGTTTTGTTAGCAAGAAAAATAATCCCTTTTGCAATGAGACAAATCCACAAGAGATATTGGAGACACAATTCCATCCACAAAAATGCATGCTTGCATTGTCAGTCCAGCATTGTCAGGAAGACATTGTTCCTGAACACGGAATACATAGACCTGGGAGAGATGTTTTTCCAACACGATGGCGCTACTGAACATGCACCACGCGAAAGCCACGATTTATTGCAAACAAGCTTTGGCATAAATGTAATTTCAGATAATCGACCCGTGAATTGGCTTTCAAGATCGTTCCATTTGACATTATTTGATTAGTTCTTATGAGATTCTGACAAATCCGTAACAATTGACGCCTTGAAAGCCAGACAGAATCGGATTTATGCGAAGAAATAGTCAAAATAGAAGCCGATCGGATGAGCATCGCCAAAAACAACTGAGAAGTCTATATGCCTACAATTGTTTTTTAATCAGTTCAAACAAATAATCTTCATTAAATATTGTACTTAATGTTGCAAAAATTCGCAAACAACTTGGTAACAACGACTAGAAATTGACCTTTATCAATAGTAAAATCCAAATGAATCGGTTCCATGCACATTAGAATTTTTCTATGACCACCCATAATTGACACCACCACCTCACCTAAGAAGTTACAGTTGGTATTATTCTCTATGATCTCTTATAGATTTCGTCAAAGAAAACCACGGCTTTACTCTTCATAAAAGTTTTTGTGGATTTTTACAATTTGTTTTCCCAATCTCGACAATCGCAAATGTTCAAGTTCTTTTGAAACATTAAAATTAGTCTACGGTAATTTTTTTTGGATCAGTTTTAATTTGGGCGTTTTAATTTGGAAGATTTTAGAGAATTTACTCCAGAAGTACCTAAAAACGGGTTTTAAGATAACAAATATAAATTTTTAATTTGAAACAATTTGAAGATATCAAAGGGGCTATTTTTAACAATATCACATTCATATCTTATCAACCTGGTGATTATCGTCTTTTAAAAGTTTTATTATATGTTTGCGATGAAGTCACCTCAATATTTTTCAGTAAATTTATTTCTGTTACAAAGCCTTATCTTATCTTCCTAATTCACCTTACTAACTTTTTCCTAAATCCACATATTTAGATGAAATTAAAAAAGAGAATTCAATAAATTATTTCAGGCATTTTTAATGAAAAAAAGGCAAGCTTTCGATTGACTCTGGCACCAGAGCTAACTCTGGAAGCTCAAGAATATTCTTTCCTTTACATTATTACCGAATACTAAAATTATTCTATACAAACCGTTATTTCTAAATAAATGAAGCTAACGAACGCTCAAAGATCTATCCGATGTTCGCTGTTGTTCCGCACTGCAGAATACGTAGACCCAGTCTTTGCAACATATACTTCCGAAATTTTCTAAACCCAAATCTAACCAATCGGAGAATAAAAGCAAATGTGTCCACGTTACTTTTACTGCCTGCTGTGAACTATATCCTCCCATAATGTTTCAGACAGTGAAAAGGCACCAGACATTGGAGTTTGATACCCACACACAACGTTTAAAAGACTAGAACTAAACAAACAATACCGCTAACTACTACGACTTCCAGACAGACATGCTAAAATTAGAATAGACAGAAAAGTACTTAGATTGTAAAAGCATATTGGTTTCAATTTTATTATATTTATTATTATTCCACAAAATCCCATTAGATATTTTCACCCCCTTTCAAGTGCAGTACTCGTCTAAGTTTAATCCAATCCCTTCAGTTAAAAATGATCTCGTAAAATTGTCGATGCTCCCTTTTATGTTCGAAATAGTGTTTTTTATAGTCGATACTCCCCTTTATGATTTTCGTCTTTCCAATTATACTTATGTCTTTGTTCGGATGCTATCCTTTACCTCCTTCTCTAATAACAAAAAAACAATTACTTGGCCATCACTTTTCCTGCGATTTGTTAAAATATAAGGTGTAGTAAAGAGTAATCCATTATTCTGCCAATAGATGGCTTTAGGAGTCTGTATCTCCCGTCTTAAAAGTGCACTAGATGGCGTTAGAAAGATTAGATTTCGTACTAAAAAAGCTTTTTATACAGTTTTGTGATTACTTGACTCAGTATTTTTTTAGCACGAGTCAAAGATGGATACCAACAAAGAGAAAATACGCCATATTTTACAGTTTTTCTTCGATAAAGGCGAAAACGCAAGCCAGGCAGCTGAAAATGTGAATAGTGTTTATGGTCCTGATACTGTAACAGCCAATCACGCGCAATTTTGGTTTCGTCGATTCCGTTCCGGTAATTTTGATGTCAAAGATGCACCACGCTCTGGAAGGCCAATTGTCGAAAATGTCGATAAAATAATGGAAATCGTCGAGTCCGACCGTCACGTAAGCACTGTTTCGATTGCCCAGGAGCTAAACATTGCACAAAAAACCGTTTGGAACCATTTAAATAAGGCTGGATACAAAAAGAAGCTCGATGTATGGGTGCCACACGAGTTATCGCAAAAAAACCTCATGGACCGAATATCCATCTGCGAATCGCTGCTGATTCGCAACAATATCGATCCATTTCTGAAGCGGATGGTTACTGGTGATGAAAAGTGGGTCACTTACGACAACGTCAAGCGACAACGGTCGTGGTCAAATCGCGGTCACCCGGCGCAAACGGTGGTCAAGCCAGAATTGACAGCCAGGAAGGTTTTGCTGTATGTTTGGTGGGACTGGCAGGGAATCATCTACTATGAGCTGCTCCCCTACGGCCGAACTCTTAATTCGGACCAATACTGTCAACAATTGGACCGTCTGAAAGAAGCAATCGCCCAGAAGCGGCCAGCTTTGGCCAATAGGAGAGGAATTGTGTTCCATCAGGACAACGCCAGGCCGCATACATCGATAGTGACTCGCCAGAAGTTCCGGGACCTTGGTTGGGATGTTCTTATGCATCCACCTTATAGTCCGGACCTGGCACCAAGTGATTACCACCTCTTCCTGTCTATAACGAATGATTTTGCAGGTGAAAAATTCGCCTCAAGAGAAGATTGTGAAAATCGACTGTCCCGGTTTTTTGCCAATAGGGACGAGGATTTCTATGAGAGATGCATTATGAAATTACCTCCAAAATGGCAACAATAATGGATTTCTTTTTACTACACCTTATACTAAGCCTAAACTTGCATTCAAAAATGTAAATGGGGGCAGAAGAAACTTCCAACATTCGTTCACCTCAACAAATACTTTCATCTCGATCTGCTTGTTACTATGTTGTAGTTGTAAAAATTATTTATAAAATTACAGTCTATTTAGACCGTAATTACTACATTTTAAAGTTTTCTTAACTTTATTAATTAAAGATTCTTTATTTAGATTTTTTTTTTAAATTCACCGATCACCTTTTATTAACTCTCGATATGTATGTAAATAATAAAATAATTTTCAATCATCTTTAAATATTAATGCGTAATCATATTTTTATTAAATTTTCAGATATTTCTATTGCAATGAAGACATGCTCATTGAAAACGCATCCAACTAAATACGGCATTGCAGATGGTTTAGTGCATGTTTAGAAAATGAAAATGCATGGATTTTTTATGCCAACAATTTGGAATAGTAAAAGTGACATAAAGAGACTACCATCTCTGAGACTGTGACATATCAAGGCTGATCTATTCGTCCTCTTAGCTACGCTAGCATATTTCTATTGAAGATTATTTTCAATTTTTACCTTTTCCACGGTGGAAAAATATCTACAAAACTACAACTAATTAAGTCGTTGCATATTACCTTTCTGCTTTTTTATGCATTCATCTCTAATCAGTATAGAATTCATTAATCAATATGCCCATGTGTGCATTCGAATATAAATTTGTATATGTACAATAAGCATAAATACTTATTAAAGTAGCTTGACCTAGGTTAGTTTAGCCTACAGACGTGCCTACTAGACTATTTGCTCGTATATACAAACACACACATAGATGATATTAGGTTAGGCCTAGTAGCCTCCGTCCATGTTATATGCAATTTGTTGAAAAGTTAAAAGTTATGGAATCGATTTTCAGATTAAAAAATTCAGTCCACCTGACGGTGACATACACCGATGTGTCTTACTGACCATGCTAAACTGACTTCACTAATAAATAATTCCGATTGGCATTGTGAAAAGTTCGTCATCCGAAAAGTCGGTAGTATTTGTATTGGTATAGTTGGCTTTGGTAGTGAAAAGATGGAAATTGTGGGGCCACTACGAATGGCGAAAGAAGACTGAGAATTGAAAGGTCAGTACGGATGGTGGTGGTAGATTATGCAAATTCTGTGGATTTTACCTCATTTCAAATTTATTTAATTTCTTTTGCCAGTCTTTCACTCTAGTCTAGTCTCTATATTGGCTCGTTTGCAATTCTCTAACCTTTCAATCCACCCTTTCCCATCCCTACTGCACTCTAAGCACTCGTATTGGTATGTAAAATATATACTAAAGTAGAATAGCAAATAAAGTGAATACCGCCACGTGTACATACGTTTAATCAGCAAGCAAACGCACAACCTTGAATCTATGGTATTTCTTCAAAACCAAAAGTACTCATTCGTATCTGTTTTTATGTCTTTCACTATTGGGAGTTTATGCTCTACTAGTTAACTAGCAGTTTATGTGTAATCAAATTTTCTACTAAATGCTATTCAACGGGTATTTGAACCAATTTAATTTATTAAAAAAAAAAAAAAAGAAAATGAAAACATCCAACAAATCAACATGCACACAATCAATTTCAACCATACCAATTCATGATTCTTATAAGATTTTTCCTAAAATATCACGTTGACTTGAAATGCAATTTATTTTTTTAAATTAATTATTAGCATTGGAACATTTTCTTATTAATATTATCAATAAATAACTTTTTGATAATAAAATTCAAACAATTTTATTAAGATAAGAAAAATTCATTTTTGTCGAGGAACCTTTATTTTTCCATTTACCGAGAATGGGATTTAGATCCATTCTAAATCCTATCCAAAGGAAAGGACTCCGCTTAAAACAATCATGAAAAATTATCTTAACTTAAAGGGTTTGCTAATAAAAAGCATACCTGATACCGAGAAGCTCTTAGCGTCCTGATTAAGTGACACTGGAACGATCTTAGATTGAAGATATACTGGATAGGAACTTTTGTTATACCACCTTGATCAAAAAGTCCGGAATTTATTCAGAAAATTAAAAATACAAGTTTATTCATCTAAATCTATATTGTCCCCTTCAAAGTAATCCCCATCGACTTTAACACGCTTATGCCAGCGCTTGATCCAATCCTCGAAACATTTTTTATATTCGGTTTTCGGTATATCCATTAGTGCCTCCTGCGATTTTTCCATTACTTCCTCACGGCTGTTAAAAGGCGTTCCCCGTAATTGTTTTTTAACTCGATTGAACAGAAAGAAGTCACAGGGAGCCAAATCAGGTGAATTCGGTGGTTGTTGGATAGTATTTGTTGCAGTTTTCGTCAAAAAATTACGAATAATGACGGCACTGTGCGACGGTGCGGTTTTATGGTACAAAATTCACGAGTTTTCTGCCCACAATTCTGGTCTTTTTCGGCGAATTGCTTCACGCAAACGTCTTATAATGTCCAAATAATACTCTTTGTTTACTGTCCGTCCTTCTGGCAAAAATTCATGATGCCCTACACCGTTGTAATCCATGAAACCCGTGAGCATTGCCTTCTTTTTTGACTGAAAACGACGTGGTTTTTTTGGTCTCGGCTCATTTGGTGAACGCCATTCACTTGCCTGATGTCTGGATTGCGTGTCGTACTCATAAATAAACCCACGTCTCGTCTCCAGTAATGATCCTTTTGATGAATGTGGGATCGGATTCAACCTCGAAAACATGTCTTTTGCGACATTAACACGGTCTCTTTTTTGCATGAAATTGAGGTCTTTTGGCACCAACTTTGCTGCTACACGACGGAAACCCAAATCATTAACCAAAATGTCTTGGACGGATCCATAGGCAATGTTCAAGTCCTCCGCTATCTCTCTGATAGTTAATTTACGGTTATTGACCAACATTTCTTTTACTTTATCAATGTTTTCGTCGGTTTTCGATGTCGATGGTCTGCCACTGCGTGATTGACTCACGACCACTTTTGAACCGCTCGTGCCACTGGTAAGCGACCGTTTTCTTTAGAGAATCGTTGTCGAAACACTTTTTCAACATTTCCAACGTTCGCGCACTATTAAATCCGTTTTTTACGCAAAATTTAATACAAGTTCGTTGTCGCAAATTTAAATCCATTTCTAAAATTGTAAAAAATCGCCAACACACACAGAGATAGATGTACTCTTGGCTACGTTACTTTTGCAAATGTCAAGCTATGACGCTAAGATTTAGAGGGAATATCAACAACAGATGTACCAACTTAACAAAAAAAGCGCCACACTCCCATCGTTCCGGGAACTTTTTTATCAAGGAGATATTTACCTGTACGTACACGTGATTTTTCGTCGCTATTTTCACTTCTCATCATCATCATCATCATTGGCGTGACAACCGAGAATGCGATTATCACTGAATCAAAATACTTTAGACATCTGGGCGGTCTTCCATTTCGACACTCCCAGCATGCTTTTGACGTCCTGGCTAAAACCGTCGCTTCACCGAAAACAGGACATACCTGGTCTTTTGGACTATATGTGGAATCACTGGAAACTTTTCGGGCAGGGACTACCTCACCCATAAGGTTAAGTGACCAGCCCAGCCCAGCCTAATGAACAAGATTTCTTCGTTAAGTAATCTCCGGAATCGTCCATACTCATATAGAAAATACAGTCAAGGCAATCCAATCAATTTTTCTGGGATGCCAGACTCTTCCATGGATAAATAAAACTTTATTTTGACTATGCTTTCATAAGTGGCTATAAAGACGATGAACAGATAGATGCTGCATGCTTCGGCCATATTCCAAAAGTTTTCCATCGACTGCCGCAGAGATAAGATCTGATTTTTACTGATTTATTTAAAGTAGAGACATTCTGGTATGGGCCAATAATTTTTTGCGTGGATGGGGTTATTCTGCCTAGTCTGATAGCGGAAAATATCTTATAGAAGAAATTTTTACTTAAGATATGGATATAAGAAAGATGTGTGCCCAAATGGTGCCAGTAAAGCTTATGATTTAACAGAAAGACAATCGGTAAAATGTGTGCCTTCTTGACGAATAATCCAGATTAATTTTACCATTCCCCAAGATCGAAAAAACACTTTAAAGAAATCATTTAAGGTTCTGACGATAACGTGCGATAAAATAAAATGTTTGCAACAAAAAAAAACCAGTCTCATTACTCGTATAATATCAACTTTTTTCCCTATATTTGAAGCAAAATGGAGCCTCTTCAAACTGTAAAATTGTTCCGAAAACTGGAATAACTCATAACGAAATAATGGCTGCCAAAATGAGAGTGCACTTATGTGGGCAGCCATTACAAAGATCATGGTAATAATTGATCTATATGGATGGCGACCAAACCCTTCCTACTTGGACAATGTCTGTTGTAGTCACATTTATAAAAGGAAATACGAGGTCTGTTCAAAAAGTATCGCGAATTTTGAATTTTCGCGGGTTACGTATATTCGTTATGTTGGTACTCATATCTCTCACTTATGCCGACAAGTTCGACCATTTTCAATGTTCTGTTAATTTTTGACAGCTGCTTTGCTTGCATGTGTTTTGGCTCGTCTTAGATTTTTGCACATTCCAAAAAATGTATCAAAGAACCTGTATTAAATTTTGTGTGAAAAACAAAATTAATTGCGCGGACGGATTCGGAATGTTGACTATGGCATATGGTGAAGCTACCTTGGACCGAAGCAACGTTTATCGGTGGTAGAAAATGTTCTCAGAGGGCTGAGAAGATGTGAACGACGAAAAGCGTGCCGGACGTCCGAGCACGTCAACAACAGATGAAAACATTAATGAAGTGAAGAAAATAGTATTGGCCAATCGTCGAATCACCGCTAGAGAAGTTACTGAGGACTTAAACATATCGATTGGCTCGTGCCATTCGATTTTCACCAATGATTTGGGCGTGAGACGGGTCGCCGCGAAATTCGTTCCAAAATTGCTCAATTTCGACCAAAAACAGTATCGCATTAACATTGCTAAGAAGCTGTTGGACTCTTACTGGTGACGAATCATCGGTTTATGATTATGACGTGGAAACCAAAGCTCAATCATCCCAATGGAAGCTGCCGCACGAGCCAAGACCGAACGAAGCGCGCCAAGTTAGGTCGAATGTGAAGGTTTCGCTTACAGTTTTCTTCGATTACAGGGGCGTGATGCATCATGAGTTCTTGCCACAGTGTAGAACGGTCAATAAGAAATATTACCTGCAAGTTATGTGCAAGTTGCGCGAAGCAATTCGCCAGAAACGACCGGATTTATGGAAGAAAAAAAATTGGTTTTTGCACCATGATAACGCCCCTGCTCACGCATCGTTGCTTGTGCGCGAATTTTTGGCCAAAAAGAACACATAATAATGCCGCAGTCACCGTATTCCCCAGATCTGGCCCCCTGTGTTTTTTTCTTGTTCCCGAAACTGAAAGGCCCCATGAAAGGACGACGCTACGCTACGATTGAGAAGATAAAGACGGCATCGAAGGAGGCGCTAAACAAGATAACAAAAAAAAAATTTTTGAAGTGCTTCGTTGGCACAAGTGTCTCATATCTGGTGGGGATTACTTTGAAGGGGACAAAATAGCTATTCATAAATAAATAAATAATTTTTGAAAAAACACAAAGTTCACGATACTTTTTGAACAGACCTCGTAGATTCAATTTCGAAAAGACGATGAGATTCCCAAGCGATGTTGGGATTGATCTCCGATAAAAACTGGGTTATCTGAAAATATTTGATTCAGTTTGTTTCAACAGGCCTTCCCCATTGTGGTAGCAATGCTAACAATAATTCCAATTAATATATTGAAAAATATTATCCAGAAATCCATTACCATCTCCAAACTTTATAGATTGCCACGGTATACTTCCTTCTAACAAAAAAACAGCTTTTAGGCAACAATTTTATAATAAAATAAAAATTTTATAAAAGAAATTTTTTTATGATATCTCAAACAGTTGAAATTTTTAAAAACGTACTAAAATTGTATAAATTTGTCGGCGGCAATAAATAAATTCCAGAAAAATGTTGATATTATCACTGAGCGATATTAGTGTGCTTCCTCCTGATAGTGGAAAATAACTATTTCCGCATTTTTTAAAAAGATTGTAACAATCACAGAGATCCATCTTCCTCTTATATTGGTATTTATTTTTGGATAAAAATTCTATGGTTTGGTTCCCATGTGGATTCGGTTCAAATTTAGTCATGAAAGCTGTGCTGCTATTCAAAAACTAGAGCGACCGTATTTAAGATAAGTTTTTATTTTTGCCAAAATCAAGGCCGAATAAACATGAGTTGTTTTTTAAAAATTCTAAACGATTTGGAATAGTAATTAATAAACAACACGCTCTTATCCATGCTCAGACTATTTAAGCTTAGCAGTAAAAAAAAGAGTTGTTATCATTGCTTGATATCAGAAACCATCCGTATTTTTGGAAAAATGAGTTCATATATTTGGATATAATTAAATCAAAAACTGAACATATTTTTAGAATTATCTGAGAAGCGACAAACATCTTATCTGAGATGAAAATTTACTTAAGCAAAACCCTGGGTTGTTAAAAAGGTCTTTTGTGTGTGTACAAAAAATAGAGACTTACTTAGTTTTTAAGACACACTATCGAGGTGACTACTTGCACAAAGGTCAAACTTGAGATTTGCACGAAAAAATTAAGACAGTAAAAACTGCTAATTATGCTTAGATACTAGGTTTCGAGGAACCTCTAAGTAACTACGAAGTTGTCCACGTAAATTTGTTAGTATAAAGTTGGCTGGAAAAACTGTCCGGCCTCCGGTGTTCACAGCTATCGTTGCTTACTATCCCACATACGAGGTCTGTTCAAAAAGTATCGCGAATTTTGTGTTTTTTCAAAAATTATTTATTTATTTATGATAGTTTTGTCCCCTTCAAAGTAATCCCTACCAGATATTATACACTTGTGCCAACGTTTTTTTTTCAATCCTCGAAGCACGCCAAAAAATCATTTTATGTGATCTTGTTCAGCTCCTCCTTCGATGCCGTCTTTATCTCCTCAATCGTAGGGTAGCGTCGTCCTTTCATGGGGCTCTTCACTTTCGGGAATAAGAAAAAGTCACAGAGGGCCAGATCTGGGGAATACGGTGGCTGCGGCGTTATTAGTGTGTTGTTTTTGGCCAAAAATTCGCGCACAAGCAACGATGCGTGAGCAGGGGTGTTATCACGGTGCAAAAGCCAATTTTTGTTCTTCTACAAATCCGGGCGTTTCTGGCGGATTGCTTCGGGTAACTTGCACATAACTTGCAGGTAATATTCCTTATTGACCGTTCTATCCTGTGGCAAGAACTCATGATGTACCACACCCCTGCAATCGAAGAAAATTGAAAGCAAATTCTTCACATATGAATATTCATCGTTTACATCTTCTCGGCCCTCTGAAAACATTTTGTATCACCGATAAACGTTGCTTCGGTCGAAGGTAGCTTCACCATATGCCACAGTCAACAAACGGACTGCGTCCGCGCAATTAATTTTGTTTTTCACACAAAATTTTATACAGATTCTTTGATCCATTTTTTGGCATGGGCAAAAATCGAAGACGAGCCAAAGCACGTGCAAGCAAAGCAGCTGTCAAAAATTAACTGAACATTCAAAATGGCCGAACTTGTCGGCATAAGTGAGAGTCATGAGTACCAATATAACGCCACAAAAAATCTAAAATCGAATGTACGTAACCCGCGGAAATTCAAAATTCGCGATACTTTTTGAACAGACCTCGTATATTAAGCGAATGTCAGCAAACTCGGAATTTCTCTGCGATTAGGGAGGTCCTAGATGCAACAATTTCTTTTTAAAAGCCCCTTTTTAACCTGACATGCTTCATGAAATTTAACAAACTGTAAACTGATCTTGCCTACTAGCTTCCTTTAGAAAAATGGTAATGCCCACCCACACGAAATTAAACAATCGCAAATGGCGTTACTGTCGTGGCGATGTAAAATGACCTCCACCTTGTGTCTTAAGGATCCTACATACCATTCCCCATACCTTAAATGAATGCTGCTTAACTCAGAATTTCTTTTTGAATAGGATTCATTCTATTGCGGTGTTGCTAGATCCAACAACTCGTTTCCCAAGTCCTCTCTTTAATTTTGTGAAAGAAAATAATATGCATCTAATCTGTCGATCAGTTTCATTAGGGTAGCTGGCAATGCCAAATAGCCTCATGGTCTTGGGGCTGTTAAGTGACTCTGACTCGTGACTTTGGGATATTACATACAATCGACTGGGCTATTTATAAAGAAAAATTTGATAGATTTTTTTAGAAAACAATAAATTTGGTTTTTTATTGAAGCATATTTAAAACACAAAATCTTAAATAAATTTGATGAATGAAAGGAAGTTTCGAACTGTAATTATGAAAAGCAATTTGGAAACTTAACTGAATAGCCCTCGCAGGACTGAAGACTTAATGCGTATGGATGAGTAAGATCCTGTCTGGAATTTAAGAACGACCGTCATTTGATGCATGAATTGTGTTACAGAAAAGGCGCTAAAAACATTCTGGAATTATTAAACTTTAAGACCGCAATGCAAAGCCTGGAGTTCATGGATTCAGATGATATTTTTTTTTTTCCAAAAGTTTAGCTAAATCTGGCGGATGTGTCGACGTTCCAGCCAATTATTTCGAGAAATTATTTTTTTAACTGCAATATGGCCAGAATTGGTTTTTCTTTTATTTTTTATATGAATTTTTAGTAAATCTTATCAGTATACTATAATAATGTGCATAGAGTTCTTGGGAAATATTTTTATAGTTTTCCCAGAACAAATGTTACAATAAAAACAAAAAAACTTTACTACCAACATTCAAGCATATGTTCTCCACAATATTTCCTCCCAAACCAGATAAAATAATATGAAAATATTTCAAATTATAACAACATAAAACTGACTGTTCTCATATTAGTATGCTTTATGTAAATTGGTGTCCTCAACCGAAATGTAAAAGTATTGTCAGACTATGAAAGTTGACATGTAGAAATCAATCAGATTCGGTTGTTTTTCTATCAATTTAACTTTTACGACAGTGACAAGATAACATTGAATATAAAATACAATATTTTATTCAGCAGAAATATGGAAAAATATTTTTATTTTTGGAGTTTTATGCAAATGGAATCGGAGTAGTTTTTTTATTAACAAAAAAAATTTGTTTGGTTTGAAAACTTTTCAATATTGAATTTCAATTTATTGTATATTCGATGGTGAATAGTATAGTACTCGTATATTCAGATGAGAGCTGAAATTAATTTACATAATAAAAAATTCATAAAAATTTCAACTGAACCGAGACATGGTAATATTTAATGAAAAAATATCAATTGAGATAAGATAAAAAAAAACTATTCGAAAAAACAAAACGGAAAATATTGTTGTTTACTATTTAGAAAAGATTTCACTCAAAATGTTCCACAAACAATTATTCATAAACTTGGGAGTTTTTATTGAATTCCTGAAAAAGTATTCACTCAACTTATTATCTACTCGTACAATTTTTGGTAAAGTGTTCACTCAAATTATGATAGAGTGTTCATTGAAATTTTGTACGTATTCACTCAATTTCAACAATTCTCGATCAAATCTTCTGGAAATGTTTGCTCTTGTGTTAATTACTAGCAAAATGTTCGCTTAATTTTTGCTAAAGTATTTACTTAATTTTTCGTAAATTATTTACTTACTTCCCGAAAATTTTCACTAATATTTTTGATTAATTGTTTGCTCAAAATTTGTTAAGATGTTTAGTCATATTACGAGGGTCGTTCAATAAGTCCTTAGAAAAAAAAAAAAAATTTTTTTATTTTTTAACATAATCTCCTTTTAGCTCTATACACTTTTCCAACCGTTTTTCCAAAATTTTTATCCCGTCCAAAAAATAGGATTTCGGAAGTTCTGCAAAATACTCATCCGTTTGAGCAATGACGTCCTCGTTGGAAGTCAACGGTCGTCCGCCAAGCCATTTCTTCAGATTGGGGAAAAGAAAATAGTCACTCGGGGCCAAATCTGGTGAATAATCGGGATGCTGCAACAATTCCATTCTCAATTCCACAATTTTGGCCATGGAAACAGCGCAGGTGTGCACACGCGCATTGTCCTGATGCAAGAGGATTTTTTTCTTCTTCAGATGGGGGCATTTCTCTTTAATTTCCTCACTCAACCGTTGTAATAACGATGCGTAATACGCTCCTGTTATTGTTTTTCCTTTTTCCAAGTAGTCGATAAAAATGATGCCCTGCGAATCCCAAAAGACCGTGGCCATCACCTTGCCGGCCGATGGCACAGTTTTTGCCTTCTTCGGAGCCCGTTCACCCTTGAAAATCCACTGTGATGACTGTCTCTTCGTTTCTGGAGTGTAGTAGTGTATCCAGGTTTCGTCCACAGTGACATATCGACGAAGGAATTCAGCAGGATTGCGATGAAATAGTGCCAACATAGCCTCAGAGTCCACTGCACGATTGCGCTTATTCTCCTCTGAGAGCAAACGCAGCACCCATCTTGCCGAAATTTTTTTCACAGACAATTTTTCATGCAAAATTGAAGCGACTGTACCTTGTGATATGCCCGTGACCTCAACTAATTCGCGCACTTTAATTCGCCGATCGTTCAAAATCAGATCGTGGATTTTGTCGATGATTTCAGCAGTAGGCACCTCAACTGGGCGTCCTGAACGATGTTCATCTTTTGTGGATGAACGGCCACGTTTAAATTCATTCACCCAATTGTAAACCGTCGCAAACACAGATGCAGATGTGCCATGAACTGCATCCAACTCGGCTTTGATTTCTTTCTGGCTTAAGCCTTTCAAATGGAGATGTTTGATGACAGCCCTCAACTCGCTTTTTTCCATTGTTATGCACAAATAAATGTCGTTAACTTTAATCGACGATAGAAATTGACCTACACTATGGATCGAGCTGAAATTTTGACAGCTTTCCTGTCGATAATGCTACTTGCAAAAAAAACCGACACTACGAGCGCAATTTCTCGGATTTTCCAAGGACTTATTGAACGAGCCTCGTATAATAATCCCCTTAGTATTTACTCAATTTCTCATAGTATTCCCTCATGCTCGTAAATTATTCATTTAATTTTTCATAAAGTTTTCACTCATTTTCGGTACTGTTCTCTCTCAAGTTCTCAATATCATAAAGTCTTCATGTCTGAATACGTTTTCACTTAATTTCTAATAAACTTTTCATTAAATGTTTTAAAAAGAGTTTTAATAAAGCCTTTATTAATTTTTCGCAGTATTTACTCAATTTTAACAATAAAGTGATCACTCAATTTTTGGTTGTGTTTATTAAATTTTTAAGAAAGTATTCAGTCTAGTGGAGAGTTCACTTAATATTTGATAGTATTTTGTCAATTTCTAATTAGGTGTTCACTAAAATATTGATAAAGTGTTCTCTCAATTTTTGATAAAATGGTCACTCACTTCGTAATTAGCAAAGCCTCTACAATCCTTGCCTATATATTCACTCCTTTGTTTTAATTTTTTTTTTTAATTTTTTTTTTATCTGAAACTACAATTTTATTGTAACAAGCATATTTACATAACATTTTAATTAACAATATTGTGCATCATGAAGTGGGAGTAAAAAACCCATCGGCGTTTCTCCAACTAACGGAAGTAAGATTCCTCTAGAAAATCTCTAGGCCATTGTCTTTTAAGTCTCCGATGAGTGTTTCCGGGGAGGGCTGTACAAGAAAATTCTCTCACAAGTGGATTATGACGATACGGTAAACGGGAGTGAAATTTTTGATATCGGGAAATGCAAAGGTCATGAACAAAGGGAACATTTAGGTCAAGATGTATTGCGGTGTTACGAACATAAAAGGAGGCATCAACGCGATAGGAATTGGAACGTTTCGTTGAACCCCAAAGTTCAATTCCATTTGTCCAAATTGGTTTTATAATTGTATTGTAGATTAGAAGTTTACTTTTAATTGTTAGTTTCGAGCGTTTGTCCAGTAGTCTAAGAAGTTATAGGTAACGTCTGTTAGCTTCAGCTCTTTTTAATCTAGTATATGGGTTCCATGTTAGTCTCTTGTCCAGATAAAGCCCCAAATAACGCACTTTATCATATTGCGGTATCATGTTGCTATTAAAGTATAAAGGGGTAGGTTTACCTTGAGAAAGTGTGAAAGTAATGTGAGCATTCTTCTGTTCATTTACCTTCACTCTCCATCTCTTAAAACAGGATTGAAGGTTCTGGATATGGGATTGTATGGTAAATTGTTTGAAGCTATGTCAGGATTTGTGTGGGCACCTAGCATGGCCGTATTGTCTGCATAAGAAGCAATGATAGTATTAGGATCAGCTGGGATGTCATGGGTATAAATATTATATAAGATGGGACCAAGGATACTGCGTTGTGGGACTCCGGCTAGAATAGGATATATTTCCGAGGATTCTGAGTTAATTGCAGCTTGGAAATATCGTTGGGATAGATATGAATTTATGATAAGGTAGTATGTTAAAGGAAGAAAGCTCTTGAGTTTCTAAAGGAGTCCAGGATGCCATACACGATCAAAGGCTTGGGAGATATCTAGAAATACTCCTGGGCAATACTCTTTCCTCTCAAGAGAGGATGCAATATGGTCAACAATGCGATGGCATTGCTGGATAGTGGAGTGTTTAGATCGGAAGCCAAATTGGTGATCAGGAATAATTTTTTCGTTAACTAAGACAGGGTAGAGTCGTTTTAATAGGAGTTTCTCGAATATGTTACCAAGAATTGGTAAGAGGCTGATAGGTCTATAGGAGGAAGGAGAATTAATGGGTTTATTTGGTTTAGGAATCATTTCAATGACAGAATATTTCCAGAGTAAGGGAAAATAGGTTATACGCAGGATACTATTAAAAATATATGTGATTAGAACTAAAGCTTTTCAGGAAATTTACTTCAGAATAGGAGCTGTTATTAGATCATAACCAGGAGCTTTTTTATTGGGAAGGTGCAGAATTGTAGATTTAATTTCCGAAGGCTTAAAATTTTTGGGAGGAAGACTCATGGGGAGTGGGAACATTAGTTCTTCGGTGATTTTGTTAGTATGCGATTTGTCTTCTATATCATCATGTGGAGCAAAAGTATTTACCAAATGTTTAGCAAATACTTCAGCTTTTTCTTTGTCTGTTTTTGCCCAGTTACCGTCATTTTGTTTCAGTGGGTGTGATGTTCTTTTGTACGAGAGTATTCGTCTAGTGGCTTCCCATAAAGATTGTCACTAAGCGATTTTGTATAAATTTCATGCCGTTCATTATAGTGCTTACTAATTTCCATTTTTAGTTCACGTTGAAGTCGGTTAAGTTCCTGTTTGTAGGTAGGCATTCGTACGCGTTGCCATTGCATTCTTATTATTTTTCTTTCGTTAATTAAAGTTCGTATTTTAGTTGGTAAATTTTGTTTTTGCTGTTGTGTCGTATTGTACGAGATGTAATCGGTTGTGACTGCACATCATTAATGTCATTTGCTGTTTTTAACGTTCGGTTTAAGTCAATCTGTTGGTCTAATTTGTTTCTAAATCTGTTCCAGTCTATTTTGCCATTTATCAGCCTAGGATGAAGAGTCTTTAAGATTGGCTTAGAAATAAGGGTAAGGAGAACAGGACTATGATCAGAGTTTTAATCGGACAGAGTTTCAATACTAGAATTCATGGTAATTGAAGGAGTGCTAATGAAGTAATCCAGTATATCAGGTCTTTTTGAAATAGATGTTGGCCAGTATGTTGGATTTGGAGAGGAAGTTATTTGATATGATGTATGGGATAGAGCTTCTTGAAGAATCTTTCCTCGAGGTTGTTTTAATTTAAACTCAATTTTATATAAATGGTTTGCTCAAGTTTTGGAAATACTCCCCAAATTTATGTTCCCATTTTTGAGTATTCAACGTAATATAATCACTAAATTTCTTATTAAGTGTTGGTTACTCCACCAAATAAGATTTTTTTCAACAAACAATAGAAATGTTTACTCTTTAAAAAAAAATCACATTCAAATTTTTGTTGAGCATATCAGAAATTTAACAAAAAAAAAACTCCACAGTAAATCTTCGCATTTTTACAATGTTTTCTCAACAATATTTACAATATGAACGGATGAAATTTATACCATTTTGTTCATAAAATAGACGAACAGTCAGCTTCCTTAATTACCAATTAAAGGCATAGTATTTTAGATCATTAAATACGAACTAAAACTATTAACAAAAACCACTTACGATCATTAGGAATTAATATAATTCCACTTATTATACGAGTTCATTTCAAATTGCACTAATTTTACTCGAGTTTTATTTACCATTTAGAGTATGACCTCTTCAAGCAGCCATGAAATTTATACCAAATTGTTCCATGCCGGTTATCAATATTATAATTCCATAAATATTAACGGATATTTTCGTATAATTTAATGATGGTAGGCTAGTGTCCATTCTCCCAAATACATTATTACTATTATTATTCTTTCTTTATATTATTGCCATTATTTTCTTATTTAAGTGTAATCGATTTTCGAAAATCCTTTTTATAATTTTCCATTCAACTGACTAAAAATGTATCAATCGAACGTTCATCAGCAGCCACGTTCATGTTATAATTAAAATCATAATTGATCGTATTCATTTTTATATTATTTATAGCCCACATTTCCTTCCCTAATGCCCTCCCTCCACCTACTTTCCCCAAATATTCTCTTTATGACACGCAAGGAAAATTGATTTTTTTTGGGTTAGGTCGTATTTAGTTGACCAAATTTGAATATTTATTTTTGGTTAACAAAAATATTGACCACAAAACTGTCGTTTATATGTATTATATATCGTGATTAATATTAAAAATTAAGTGTTTTAAAATCAATACTAACAAACCGGCGAGGGTTCTTTTATTGATTGACCTTCGCTTTTGGATATCAATAATTTGTTTTTACAGTGGAAGGAGGGATAAGGAAGTATAATTTTTCAAAGCAACAAAAATTTTGCTGATGATTTTTCATGCAGGATTTAAAGTCCTTTTTTGAGCCTAGCCTTAATGCCTATCATTTCGAAAAAAAGAGTTATTATATTGATTACCAGGTAAAATAAGGTTGAGATTCTGTACTATTATTTTTTCGAAGCAAAAATGCTTCTAAATAGGAGAAAAGGAATCAGAAATGATCTGAAATATTTGTTGTCATCAATAAAAGAGTAGGTTTCTGTGTAAGTAATATTTGCAAACATCCTGTTTGTAATATTCTGTGTAAGTAATATTTGCAAACATCCTGTAATTCGAAAATTCCAACTTACGAGGTCTGTTCAAAAAGTATCGCGAATTTTGAATTTACGCGGGTTACGTATATTCGATTTTTTGAGGCGTTATGTTGGTACTCATATCTCTCACTTATGTCGACAAGTTCGGCGATTTTGAATGTTCACTTAATTTTTGACACCTGCTTTGCTTGCACGTGTTTTGGCTCGTCTTCGATTTTTGCCCATTCCAAAAAATGGATCAAAGAATCTGTTTCGGGAACAAGAAAAAGTCACAAGGGTCCAGATCTGGGGAATACGGTGGCTGCTACATTATTAGTGTGTTGTTTTTGGCCAAAAATTCGCGCACAAACAATGATGCGTGAGCAGGGGCGTTATCATGGAGCAAAAGCCAATTTTTGTTCTTCCACAAATCCGGGTGTTTCTGGCGGATTGCTTCGCGCAACTTGCGCATAACTTACAAGTAATATTCCTTATTGACCGTTCTACCCTGTAGCAAGAACTCATGATGCACCACGCCCCTGCAATCGAAGATAACTGTAAGCAAAACCTTCACATTCGACCGAACTTGGCGCGTTTTGTTCGTGCGGCAGCTTCCATTGGGATGATTGAGCTTTGGTTTCCACGTCTTAACCATAAACCCATGATTCGTCACCAGTTATGACCCTCTGGAGCAAATTTGGGTCGTCGCGGAAAGAGTCCAACAGATCGAATGGTCGAACTTCTCGGCATAAGTGAGAGTCATGAGTACCAACATAATGAGAGTCATGAGTACCAACATATCGAAAAAATCGAAAATCGAATATACGTAGCCCGCGGAAATTCAAAATTCGCGATACTTTTTGAGCAGACCTCGTATTTTTGTCGTACTGAATGACAGCACTGCTCTTTTCAAGATGGAGCCTACCTTCTTTTTGATTACCACAAATGTAACCCCTGCAATATCATGCTCATCCGTATGCGGACTTGTCCTCGAAAAGTGAGGGAGAATAGAACAACGTTACGTCCAGTAAGATGTTGGCTACTCTGATTGCTTGGTGATTTCCGTTATTTTTCCGCAGGCTCATTTTTGTTTGCCATTTCGACAGAAGGCTTGAAATATCGACTATCAAACAGTAACATGATTGAACTGAAATAGAAAATTGCTAGCTCTTAACGACATCTATTAAAAAAAACCACAATATCTGCCCTACGAACCCAATAATTTAGAGCTAACAGCACATTTTTATCCCACCTTTAAGTAAATATTTCGATTTGAAAATCGAAGTTTTCCAAAAAATCACATTTAACCAAATATCCATGGTAAATTATTTTTCGAAAAAAAACTAAATTTTTAGCCACCACTGTATTTTCAACGTTAGAAACTTTAAATATCGTTTATGAGTTTTTGTTCTGATATGTTTTATCAACCAAAAACCGAAAAAGGTAAGTAGTTTTCTATAACAGGTAAAAATGAATGCAGAACAGACATTTTGTAATGAAGAAATTACTGTTCGAAATAGTTGCAATACGAATTCATGACTTTTAATCGATTAGTTTGGAATGCACACTGAAAACCAGAAATAATGCTGAAACTGTACATGAACCATTCCCCAGTGCTGAATACTAATGAATCTACAAAAGAACATTTCTGCACATTGGATCTCGAAGCAATCCAAGTGTTTGTTTGTATACGTGCTATTTGTGGGCATCCTCCAATGACACGAACTTACTACCATCTCAGAGATCGAGTCAAGTTGCTTTTTGCAAATGGGAGAAAGAATGCATTTTTGTATACTTGTTGTTGTTAGAATAGCTTTTCGTATCGACTTTCTTCTGATAGCTGCTTTTGGTATTAAGCCTGAAAATCTACTTCTTTTGGAATATCGTTACAAGCACTAGATTTTTTTTAGGTTTAATCCCGTTTTTTTTGTATTTAAGCTCTAGAGTGAGTAACATTGTCTTTATAAAATGCGATTATTCACAAAATCATCAATATTCTTATATTCGTTTGGCTTTTGAAATACCAGCGTCCAATTTATGGAGCCTTTACCATTTTGGCTCTTTTTGAAGCCATAATCTAAATCTTCCACTAGTAATAATAATAAATAATAGTAAGACTGACTTCTCATTCGAAATCAAGAAGAATTCGTTTGTTTCTCTACTTTTTTTTTTGGAGAAATCTTCCCATTTTCAGAATTCATGACTATTCCTAACCTAACATTCAGAGAGTATGGACATTCTAACATTAAAAATGGGAAAAATTATTAGTATTTATTTTAATTTTTGTTTGGGTTGATTTTGAGAAAATATAGAATTAGAAAAATACCCAACGTACTAAGTGGCCCATTTCTGAGATATTAGAAGAAGTGAGCAACTTTATTTTGATATATGAACGAGTCGATTTTCTTTAAAGAGAATCAAGCCAAAATATAAGGTATTTTCGTAGGAGTGATGTATTTTCAAATGGACCGTGAGGCCATATTTGAAACGACAAAATCTTCTGTCATTGTCGGTACACGCCTGAACAACGCTTGGAAATTATCCAATATTTTTTATCAAAATAATCGGTTTTTTTTCTTCAAAAAACAAATTTCCAAGAAAATCATCTTCTCTGGATCGGTAAATAAACAAAATTGCCGTTACTGGGCTGAAGCTAATGACCGTTTGGTATGGTGGCATTATCGGTCCTTAATTTTTTCAAATAATAACGAACTTTTTGTTGGCTGAATTGGAAGATATTGATTTAACAATTTAAACAAAATGGCGCTAAGTGCCACACAGCCCATGGCACAATCGATTTATTGCGGAGAAAAGTTTGGCGAGTCGATAATTTCAAGAAATGCAGATGTGCAATGGCCTCCAAGAAGTTGTGATTTAAGACCTTTGGACTTCTTTTTGTGGGATTATTTGAAGTCATTAGTATCCGTTAATAAACAAGCAAAAATTGATAAATTAAACGGCAATAACGTGAAAGAAGGTCTGATTTATTGGTCAAGATGGGCGAAAATTGTAAACATCGAGCAGTGGCATCCATTTGAATAATGTTATTTACTGAATGATGAATCTACTTGCACATAGATGGCGAGTGATTCGATAAATTAATCTGTGTTTAATTTGGTTTGTAATTCTTTGTTTTTAAGTTGGTAATATTTTAAATTGTCCGTGAAATATTTGGATGAGACGGTTTAGATGCCATTAATTCATTAGTATACGAGTATAAGCTAAAACATCAGGAATTTGTGATTTCCACTTCTTTTATCAACTGCGAACGGTCCAGGTAAGAAGACTCGACCTATATCAGTTCGGTCTCATTAAATTTTAAAGATCACAGACTGAATTATTGTATTCAAATAGACTCGGTTTAGTTCATGAAAGTTTTGAGAAAGACTCTAATCAGATTGATCCAGTCAATTAATACAATTTTAATTGAAACTAAGTTATTGGCTACTAATTAAGCTCGGTGAACCACCGCTTCATGTGGTAGCATATAATTTAGTATAAATTAACAACTAATATTAATAATTACTTGTGATAGTATTCGATTTATCATCGAGAAACTTGGCAATAATAAAATTCATCTTTATTTGTAATATAAGACAATTGACCTTTTGAATTGCCTTCTAATCCTATCCTTATTTTCTTCGAAATAAAAGTATTGTAGAATAAAATAATTCTACGCATAATAACTTTTGCTCTGCCATAAAATCCTACAGTTAAATGGAAAATACCAAATTAAAAAAACACTATACAAAGTCGAGACATCCATTTTTGTATACGGAGTCTTTTGGCGTCTTGGTCTATGACGTCATTCTAATGGGAGAAGAGTTGTTTCCGCTCTACCCATCCCAGCATACGTTTTGAGAGTTTCGAACCGTTCAATTTTGCCAAACTTTTGAACTGTTTACTCTCATCCAGCCTAAGATGAGACTCACATGTATGTACAAATAAAGTACATAATTTCTTGGCGCCAAATTCATAAGACAACTTTCCTCATCACCTGATATCAACCAATTGATTCCTTCTAACAATATAAATTGCTTATTTTATAAAATACTGAGTCATAAAAGAGTCCCCTTTAATGATTCATAAACTACCAAATTAATCGGTCGCCAAGCACACTTCCGCTTGTCTAGAAGTGAAGAGCTTACACATTATAATAACGATAGTCCACAATTTTATAGAATAGGGTGCGAAAAAGGAATCCTAACAAAGGGGTTGCTCTCTACACAGAAAGCCTAAACAGAAATTTTGACACGAAAATAAAAAAAAAACATCCATCGAAAAAAGTGCTAGTCCCCAAAACATTTAACTGATATCGACCAACGATGATGGCAACGATTTTCTGGGCTTTTCAAATATTCAAAGTACATAAATTCATCGATTTTCTTCCGGAGCTGATAAGGTTTCTCTTGTTTCCGTATTTTAAATAGTTGCCAACTTTTTAAAGTAATTTTTACTCATGATTTTCCCCAATATTGACTTTTTTTTAAATATTACCTATTTTACAACTATATAATCATTGTAACAAGCAGATTTTATGAAAAAGACACTACAATGACAGGAGACGAACATATTTTAACATTTCAAGAAATCTCGTCGCTTATTTCTGTTTAAACGCCGATGAGTGTAAATAGGGAAGATACCAGAGGAAAGCGTTTTAATGAGAGGATTAGAGTGGTAGGATAATCGGGAATAAAACGTTTTATAACGGAAATCATGAAAGAAAGGATCATTTAGGTCACAACGAATATCTTTGTTACGAACATAGAACAGGGAGCGACATCGACGATTTTTCGGAAGGATTGGATGCGATAGAAATTGGAAGCCCATACTTCAATACCGTTCGCCCAGATCGGTTTTAAAATCGTGTTGTAGATTAAAATTGGTTTTGATCGGTTGTCCAGTAGTCTAAGAAGTGATTGGTAATGTCTGTTAAGCTCAAGTCTTTGTATGTCTAGGTTTAGTCCCAGGTACTTTTTTTTTTGGTGGAATGATGTCGCCATCAAGAGAAATAGGGATGAATGAGGTTTTGCAGAGACTAAAGGTAACATGAACACTCTTCTGCTCATTTACTTTCACTCTGCACCTCCTAAACCAGTCTTGGAGTTTTTGATACGGGATTGTAGGTTTCTGGAAGCAATTTGAATATGTGGTGGATGTGATAATTTTGGGATTAGTTGGGATGTCAAAGTTGTAAATATTGTATCGGAATTGACCAAGGATACATCAGCTGTTATTTGGAAGAAATATAATTTTCAAATCATGAAGCTCTTGAGTTTCCAGAGCAGTTCAGGATGCCAGACTCGATCAAAGGCATGCAATATATCTAGGAATACGCCTGGACAGTATTCTTTTCGCTCGAGAGAGGACACCCAAAATTGACTGATTTCAAATGAAAAATTGTGTATCCACGCAAATTGGTACCATTTCTGCATAAAATTAATATTAATTTATTGGCAATATTAAAGTTAAGGTCTTTCTCCGTATAAAAATAGCATTGACTGCATGGCAAGATGCCATATGTAAGGCAATATTCGCATGCCATAAATGTATAGCATGCGGCATCAGAATTGCCATATTTTCATTTAGCGACAGATGTCGGGCAACTACCTGCCATGGACATGGCACATAACTTAACACTTGTGTTTTTGGCACGTGTCAGTTTCGGCCATGAAAAAATATGACTCATCTTCATATTTGCATCTGATAGCACTTGGACAACGCCTTTACCATACGTAAGAGCGCTGCCATGTGCTTAAGCATGACAAACACGTGACGCATGCTATATGGCTGGCGGGGAAAATATTACAATCACACAATATGTCATTGGCATGGTAGAAAAAAAAATACAAACATAGCATCTTATCTTGACAACTTAATATTAAGTCTATTAACTTTAATAGAACACCTGATAAAATTTATTATAGATTTTTAAATAATGTTAACGAACATTTACGAAAAGTCCAAATAATTTCGAAATCTTTAATCAAATACCATAAATTACCGTATTTATTTATAAAATTACGTACAATTAATTTTTTTTTTCTTCAAATAAATTTCTATGAAATATTTTAGGCTACCTTGAATTTTGTATTACAGGAAAATATAATCATAAATAATAATATATAAACATTATAAATTTTGTATTACAGGAAAATATAATTCACCCAATTTCCCATTAAAAATAATATTGTAAATATTTCCCAAAGCAAATCGATATCAAACTTTTTCATATAAATTTTGTTATATTTTAAAGAAGATTTTATCGAAAATAACAAATAAATTGTAATTTATACGAAATTTACTACTGACAATTTTCCAATATTTTTCCTAATGGAAAAATGAGTTCAATGGAAATTTACGATTATTACGAAATATCTCTTGGGATGAGAAAGGTTAGGGAGCACCAGGAAAACAGGGGAAGGGGGAGTTATAAATATATTTATTATTTCTTCTTCTTTTTTTTGTAATCCCCATAAAAATTCACCTTTCTAGGGTTAGCTAAAATATATTATTTAAAAAAGATAAAATCGTAATTTAAAAGTTGGAAAATTCATAGTTTTATTTTTAAAGCAAAAACTAAAATTAAAATAAAAACAGATTTTCCGACAATATTATGTGCATTTTTTTTAATTAGTTTTAATTATTATTAACACTCTTCTTCTAGGTGTGTTCGGAGAGAACTATTCGAGAATCGTTTTCCGAAACACACCTAGAAGAGAACTATGTGAGAATCGTGTTTCAGATTGCATCAAATTCAATTTAGTCACGTTAATATTGTGCGATATGCAAAATGGAAATGTAAAAATTAACAGTCATATGTACTATATAAATACTTTAATTAAGACTTCAATTAGTACTTGTTGTAATATTTGTTCAGGTGTTTTTCTTTTCATTAATCTTTAAAAAATAGCGAAAAAAATAGTTAAATACTGCCCATCAAAAGCAGCACTTTTTCGTCAAGGTAGTGTTTTCTATCGTACAAACGTAATCATTTTGAAGAAAAAAAATATTTGAACAATTGTCTGGCTTGCAAACGCATGACAAAATGGCATTCACTAAGGTTCTCCTTTATCCACTGATCTCTTTAATACGTACCACCCAAACGCAAAAATGTTCGCCTAGCTGAAATGTTCATGCAGTATTTGTAATTAAAACGTTTTTTTTTCAGTTCAAAACTGGTTTTTTTGTTTATATTTTAAGATTTTTAATAAAATAATAAAAATTTTCAAATTCTATAGAAAAAAAAAACAAAAAAAATATATTCAATAACAAAATATCACAAAATTAAAACTGCAATTCGATGTCAAAATGTTCGTCCAGCTGTTTTTCAGTGCATAAATGTTCATCTATAATACAATTAATATATATTTTCACCACTTCCGGGCAAAAATTTACGGTATTTTTTAATTCTATTATTAATCTATAATTGGGTATTTAATTTCTGATGGATAAATTATAATTAAAGTCATTTGATATCAATCAGTCTTTAAGAATGGCAAGAGGAAAACCAGTGTGCATTGATTTGAGAAATTTGATTATAAAAGAGTTTAAGAAAGGTACTTCAACTTATAAAATAGCAGAAAAATTGAATTTACCACGTAGTACTGTGCAATCAATAATAACAGTGTATAAAAAAACTAAATCCGTGGTTCCGCGTAAGAATCCTGGCCGCCCCCCTATGTGTAATGATCGTGATTTACGGGCTTTAAAAAGAATTGTTACACAAAACCGTCATACAACGGCCGCAAATATAGTTTCGAAAGACACCTGTAAACGTTCATTAAAAAAAATTGGTTTAAAATTTTATAAGGTAAATTTAAATATGATTTTGTTGTTAACGTCAGTACAAAACGTTACAATTTTATTGACTGTAGGCAAAGGAGAAGCCATTGTTAACCACCAGGCAAAAGAAAAATAGGTTGAAATGGGCAAAACATCATTTGAATTGGACCCAAAGACAATGGGACTCTGTCATATGGAGCGATGAAGCTCGATTTATATTGAACGTTGGTGCTCCATTAAATCGAGTCATTAGAAAGAAAACCGAAGCTTTCAGGCCAGATTGCTTAAAGCGTTCGGTTAAATTTCCAGCGTCGGTAATGGTGTGGGGATGCATGTCTGCACGGGGTGTAGGCAACTTGCATTTCGCGGAGGGCATTATTATTGCCGAAAAATATAAAAAAAATTTAGAAAAAGATCTCCTTCCGGTTCTACCAACGCTTCAGTCACCGGAAGGAGAATATGTTTTCCAACAAGATGGAGCTCCATGCCATACGGCAAAAACAGTGAAGGCCTGGTTTGAGGCTCGGAGCATTGCTCTGTTAGAGGAATGGCCGTCCAGTAGCCCAGACTTATCGCCGATTAAGTCCATTTGGGGTTTAATGAAAAAAAATTTAAAAAAAGACCCCCAACAACAATACAAAATCTAAAGAACAGGTTAAAGGAAATTTGGTGTGACTTTACACCAAGGGAGTGTCAAAACCTTACAAGGACAATGTCGAGGCGACTACGAGCAGTTTTAAAACAAAAAGGAGACGCAACACAGTGGTGAAATAAATTGATCGCGTTCAAAAAATACCGTAAATTTTTGCTCGGAAATGGTGAAAATATATATTAATTGTATTATAGATGAACATTTATGCACTGAAAACCAGCTGGACGAACATTTTGACATCGAATTGCAGTTTTAATTTTGTGATATTTTGTTATTGAATATATTTTTTTTGTTTTTTTTTTTCTATAGAATTCGAAAATTTTTATTATTTTATTAAAAATCTTAAAATATAAACAAAAAAACCAGTTTTGAACTGAAAAAAAACGTTTTAATTACAAATACTGCATGAACATTTCAGCTAGATGAACATTTTTGCGTTTGGGTGGTATTTTCACTCTTTCATCAAAGACACACTTGCTGTATGCGGAAATGTAACTCAAATGGGTTCACATGCGATTCCTACCCCGTCCGTCTGACAGATTCCATGCTAATTCTGTTTATTACAAATACCCTTGGTGGAAGATGGAATCTGCAGATTTTTGAGATGGTGAAGATTCTTGTTAGCAGTAAATGTAAGATTTACCTCACAAAGTGAGGTAATCAAAGTAGGCAACGCCCTACCGGACGGACCGCTGCTCTATTCCCTCACTTTATGCGTCAAAATGCCAGAAGCAAGGCAAAGGCAAAAGTCAAATGCCGGTCAATCGCTGCATTGAAACTGGTCGGAAAACCCATTTCTTATTGAAACTGTTCGGAAACCCATCTTACACTACCTTTACTCATCCTGTATTAACCTCATATATAAAAACCTTTGCTCTTGCGAATATCCCCTTCACAATCCTCTAAAACATATCTCGTTGACCGCCTATTCTAAAAGAAATTCATTCATTATTTCCCTATTGATATCCGAATTAGAAAGAGGTACATACATCGTTTCTCTTGATTTTCTAAATACCCCCCACTAACACCCAGAGTGGAAACACTGGTTAGGAGAGAAGTTGAGGGTAAGGCTAACACCGATCCATCTAGCTACAGGAAATTGTTCCTAGAACTGCTGGATGGATTGGGTAATTCCACACTTTTGTTCACAACAGCAGCTATCAGTCTTTTCTGTTATCAAGCGTGCTGGCGGTGAATATCGCTAGATCAAGTATGGAATTCTATAATGTAGAAGTTGCCGTTTCCATTGGGAACTGTGGACAATTAATCTGCCCAAACATCGAAGCGCAATTATTTTTACCAATAGTCTCGCCTCCTTGGAAACCATTCGTGGCTCATCAAATTCGTCGTAATCTATTAGACAATAGGAACGCCGAGTTGAGTTGAGTTCCATGTCAGGTGGGTATCCTTGGCAACGAGTGAGCTGATCAGCTAGCGGGGAGTCGTTTCACCGACCGGTTCCCACTACAATTCCAAGCTTGGCTAGAGGCCATACGTAGACAAATAAACTGGTCTATCATCGCAAACCAGTCTACTCAACCCCCAATCCGAATTTCTGATCAAAGAAAATTCTCAGAATTGGTGTTGAGCATACCGCACTTACCCATGATTTCTTCTTCGGTAACTAATCTTGTTCTCCTTACTATTCCTGTGGCGTTCAACCCACCATTCCCCATATTTTACATGAACGCTCCGCAACTCAGCATTTCTTTTTGAATAGGACTCCTTCCATTGTGTAATTCCATTTCCAAGTCCTATTTTAACCTTCTTAAACATCTTAATTTACTTCACAGAATTTATGAATGTCTGACTTTTCCCTCCGAATAACTATTGAACAATTTCATTAGGAAAATTGGCAATCGCCAAATGGCCTCATGTTCGTGACGCTACAGAATGGCTTCCGACTCTTGTCTCAGAGACATTACAAAAAAAAAAAACCAGTTTCAGAATTTCCATTGTTGCGTTCTGTTAGAGTCATATGTGGTCCGACCCCAATTGGATGTAATACTGCCAGAAGCGTACTCAAAAAATCACAATTTCGAACCAAACACCGCACTTCACAGTTACTCAACCGAGATGTTAAGGTGGTTCATGAATTTCCTCTGGAAGCTGTTAATTTGTCACTCATTATCAATTGCTAGTAAAAATCAGGGGCTTGTCTAAGGCGGTCTATGACATTCTAGCTCCATTGTCGGCAGCTAATATGAATTTCCTGTACCACTTGAATTACAGAACCATCAGCAGATCGCTTAAGAAAATACGGACTAATGACAACTCCGACCCAAACACAGCCACTCAACCGAGGTGTAAAGGTCGTTCATGAACTGTCGTCACAGTTGGTATTAATAAAAAACAGAGTCTCCTAGTAGAAAGTTAACAAAACAAGCATTTGAATTAGAAAAGAATGTCAAACTTAGACACTAACGAATAAACTCCATTAACAGTCATCGAAAAATTAATTTACAAACTAGCAGGTATCATTTACAGTAACAACAACAAAAATCCAATTTTAAGTGACAGAGAAACTTTTCCAATTAAATGAAAATAACCAAAACCAAAGTGAGAAATTTTGTTTATCTTGTAGTGTCTCTACAAGATTTCATATTTTCCACATAACACGTTAGTATTTATTGAAATTAAGTAGACTTTAAGCCACCTGATCCCACCCATCCCCTTCACAATAATTCCATTTCGTATTTGATCGGGCATAACTTGCTATTAATATTTAGATAATTATTATTAGCAAAATATTAGTGGTCCATATTTATGGGAATAATTTCACTTAACCACATTTGTGATCTCGAAAAAATTCCAACGTTTCATCATAACTTATAAAAGTTCAAAATCCCATTTACATATAACGATTAATTCGAAGAGATTTTGTGGTTTCCGAATAAATAATTCATAATATTTTTTGGTTTGGTAATTATTTTAATTATTACAGCACAAGTGGAGAAGAAAGAAACTTTTGAATAAATTATCATCGATTCAAGGATGATAACCACCCCCAACCCCTTCATCCAACACACGCCCTAAGCTGTTATAATGAATGATGGTGAAAGTAATTGAAACTCTTTGCCATGAAAAAAGTGCTATTATAATTGCAAAAATAAAAACAACCGAAATATTATGCGTTAGAAAATTTTATTAAGAATTTTTGATGACCATCCACCCTATCCGAGCAAGGATTCCTTCCTTTTGAGCGGACCATTAAGAAACCTGAATTTGCATTCAACTTATTCATAGTCAGATTCGTGTATTGGTGAATAAAAATTGTTGCAAAATATTCACACTCCCATCGAAGCGTGTAATAGTTCTCTCCACTTGGAATGTATAATTACGGATTAACTAGAAAATCCATATTGACGACCCTGGTTTGGTCTGGTCTATTGTAGCTGAAGTCCAGCCTAACATTAAGTCTATCCTTGCGTGGCCCTATACAAACTAACTATACACTCCAACTCTGATTGTACCGACTTTGTATTAACTTTTCGCTTGTGCCAAAGTGAAAATTTTAATCCCAACGGAATTCATGAGTGAGTAAATTGTGAATTTTTAATTAAAATTGCACAACTTCTAATAAGAAGTGATAAGAAGACCTGTTGAACAAGAGAGAATATTAGAATATTTTTGGGGAAATTAATAAAAAGTCTATAGGGTAGATGGTGGTTGGAGGTTGTTTTTTTCTCTTTTAGAATAAGTATTATTTTTTAATAAGAAAATATTTATTACATACTAAATTTTATTGTATTCAATTAAATAGAAAAACGTGAGGCAAATGGAATTATTTGTCTGCTATCGATTTTAGTAAAAATTTTCCCATCTGCCATCGATGTTGGTCAACCGTAAATTGTATGGCAAAAGAAGCAACCTGAACAAACACTGTTGTGAATGTACATAAATAATAACAAAACTATCACTAATACTCGTAATGGAGTAATAACATCGGTTCACTTTCGTTATCCTTGTTACCATCCTATTAATTTGTATAGGGAATGACCTCATTCACAATGCCATAGTATACAAAATTGGAACTATCGTGACTGCTCTTAACTGCACCACTGAACTAAATAGTTGGGTTGGTGTTTGTTGCCTGGAAATTTCCAACGAACACAACAGAACAAGTCATATACGAGGTGGTTCACAAAAGGACACGTCCTGTACTTACGAGTATGACCTAACCATGTTCCATCCCCATATTGGGCATCTGTTGTGTTGTTAAAGACTATACCTACGAACATAATAATGGGTGATATCATATGCTTGTTTAATCGATTTACGGTTGAATAGAAGGTTCAAAATGAGTAAAATTATAGAGACGATAAGAAAACAGTAACAACAACAATGCTCATATATGGCAAAGGATATAATACCAAAAATGTGTCCTGATAATTTTCCTATTTGATTAAATAAAAATCTTGGAAATATGGAGGCATAATGTAAGAACATTGAAAGAAATTGTAGTACAAAAAATGGGACTAAATTCTTGACTTTAATGGCTTGTGATTGAAAATCCTTCGGCCTCCAAACAACCGGGATAACCTCATATCAACTACTTTTTTTTTGAAAGAAATCACATATTTATTTTTATAGTTTCCTTTAAAATTGACTAACAATCAAATGTTATTTATAAGCTTTAAGAACGGACAACACTTAATTTTCCATCGCCCACAATTTAATGATGATCACAGAAAATTAAAATCTATTACCACGAAACCACCAATCCCGAAGGAGCTAATCGTGGTATTCTTGCAATTTTGCACAATTACAAGTGGATTTTGTGACAAAACCTTAACGTCAATGGAATTTGACTGTCAGAATAAAATAAAAAACGGAGAAATTTGAAACCACAACGAACTATGCCATAAAGTAAAAATGAGTCTTGTCTGTAGTTCCTATGAAGATTATGCCTAGTCTAATGACAGTACCATAGAGATTAGTAATGATCAAAATTAAATGGAAATAATTTCTAATGATTTAAGGGGAACTACTTATCGTTTTTTAAAGACAATCTTTTAAAATTCAGTTAAATTTTCCATTCAATATTTGGATTTAAGACAAAATCTAAGCGAATCCAAGTGAGTTTTCTCTTTAAGATCTTACGAGGGTCATTCAACAAGTACTTAGCTTCACTGCCCGATGAAACTGCTGTCACAAAACAAATTTACCATCGTGCAGTACATTCTTTTAGTAGCCTACTGTCAAAGTTTCAGTTGATTCCCTTCATTAGTTTTGTTTTGAGAGCGAGCGTGTCGGTCGGTTGCACAAAAATGGAAAAAGAACAATATCGTTCGGTGATTAGATTCTTGTTTTTGAAAGGGAAAACGCGCAGCGAAATCAAAGATCGCTTGGATGCTGTGTATGGTGACTCTTCTCCTTCGATGGCGACCTACAAGAATTGGTTCAACGAGTTTGTCGTGGCCGCACGTCGGTTTTTGATGAGCCACGCCCAGGTGCCCCGAAAACGGCTGCTACGGAGGAAAACGTTAAAAAAGTCCACGATCTCGTGTTGGCAGACCGTCGATTGAAGGTTTACGAGATAGCTGAGACTGTGGGCATGGATTCACTGGTACACACCAGAGACCAAGGAACAGTCGAAACAGTGGACTTCACCCGGCGAACGTGCTCCGAAGAAAGCGAAGACTGTTCGATCGGCCGGAAAGGTGATGGCCACCGTTTTCTGGGATTCACAAGGTGTGATCCACATCGATTACCTCGAGAAGGGTAAAACAATCACGGGGCGCTACTATGCTGACTTATTGGGCCGATTTGACGACGTCGAATTGAAGAAAAAGCGGCCCGCTTTGCGAAGAAAAAAGTGATGTTCCACCACGACAACGCGCCGGCTCACACCTCCGCCGTCGCCATGGCCAAATTGGTCGAGTTGCGCTACGAATTGCTGCCCCATCCACCGTACTCTCCAGATTTGGCCCCCTGTGACTACTTTTTGTTTCCAAACCTGAAAAAATCACTCGCCGGGAATAGATTTGGGTCGAATGAGGAGGTCATCGTCGCCACGGAGGCCTATTTTGCTTCCCTCGAGAAAATGTATTTTGTGGACGGGTTAAAAAAGTTAGAGCATCGCTGGGCCAAGTGTATCGAGCTTGAAGGAGATTATGTGGAAAAATAAATTGCCACCTTTCCAAAATTTTCGTTTTTCTTTTGTAGGCTAAGTACTTGTTGAATGACCCTCGTAATTCAAAAATATTGCCAGAAAGTAGTTTCTACACGGATTTTTCTTATAATATAAAAGATTCAAATGTAAGCATTTTTTTTAAAGAAAAATACTATTTTCTATATTAAAGGTTTCAAAAAAAAAATTAAGAGTTCTTTGCAAAAAAAAAAACACTGGAATAATTCCAAAAAAAATGATACTAAAATAATTAAATTTAATGGAAAATTCCATAATAACTATTATTATGTTTAAGAACTTTTTTTATATAAATTTAAAAGTTATTCTTTTTAGAGCCCTTAGTTCCAGTCAAATTTTTTAAAAGGAGTTATGATGGAAATATTTTTTTAAATCCAGGCATGGGACCAGGAATAATCATTTTAGGGCACGCGCGCATTCATTTTTAGATATTTTATTAGCTGCTAAACTAGCTCAGATGCTGCTAGACTATCTCAAAATAGTTCAGATGATTTCAAGGACTATCTCAGGTGCTTCTGAGAGTAACTCAGACGCTACTAAACTAGCCCAATTCTAGCGCAAGCATTGTTAGTTTGTCTCAGGTCCTGCTAGAATATAACGCAAATACTGCTTGGCTAGCTTAAATGCAACTAGGCTAGTTAAGGTGCTGCCAAACAATCTCAGGTGTTGCTAGACTAGCTCAGGTGTTGCTAGACTTTCTCAAAATAATTCAGATGCTACTTGACTATCTCAGGTGCTTCTGAGACTAACTGAGACGCTACTAGACTAGCTCAAGTCTAGCGTAGGCTTGTTAGTTTGCCTCAGGTCCTGCTAGAAAATAACGCAGATGCTGATTGGCCAGCTCAAATGCAGCTAGACTAGATAAGGTGCTGCCAGAGTAGCTCAATAGCTTGGGGATGCTACTTGAAAAACTGTTGAAAGGAGAGTCAAATTTATTTTAGGAGAAAATGAACAAAATGTACAAAAAAAAAATACTTTTTCGAACATGATAGTCTAACGAGCATTTGCCTTGAATTCTTCAAAAAGCTTAGCTTATCAGCGGGAGTTATAGTAAACTCATTTTCGAAACTAGATCAAAAGCTTTTTTAATAACAATAATGGTAATTATAGAATTAAAAAATTGAGCTTAGGAGGCTACTTACTATTGCCGTATCATGTAATCAGCGAGGATGAGTGGGATAATTCCCGGAAAGTCCACAGTGAGGATAAATATTTATATTAACAAGGGACGAGCTAGTAGATCGTACCTTCCGGATAGATATAGTTATTCAGGGGTCCAAAATCACTATCTAGAAAGCCATTTTCGAAATAAACAATCTCGGCAGCAACCCCGATTCAGGAAGTCTAGACTGAATGTGCGTTTATCTTACAATTGATAGTGATGATAATGTTACCTCCTAGTTTCTATAAATGAAAGGTTTTTTAAGACCTTTTATAAATAAGGTTGGACTAAAGATAAGAAAAACGATTCTTCCTGCTAGATTGAATATTTTTCGTACTTAAAATAATTGATGATCAAAATGCCTCTTACAAAAAGGTTAAAATTATTATTGTTTGCATGCGTTTTCTTTTGAACATTTAATTTAGTAATAGCAAAATAACAAAATATCTTAATTTAATTTGGCATGCCATCAAATATTTAAAGGTAAACGAAACTTTTACCGATAATTGGTATTTTTTTCATGTACAGGAAACGGGAAAGTAGCAATAAAAACAAATAAAAATTGAAAAATTCGAAAGGAAAATGTCAAAAATGAATTATAATAAAAAGCTGAGTACGAAATTTCTCTTTCGTTTAATTTAATTTTTTGTTTTGTTTTGTAAGCAAATGTAAAACTTTTTCCATATTTTTCCTCACTTTTATTGTTCTTTCGCCATTTTGTTTTGAGTTTTCTTCGTCCTTTTTGTTTTCCTAATAAATCGTTCCGAAGAAAATAAATTCAGTATTTGTTTACCTTCATACCACCTACTTTAATATCTAAAAAAATTCCCTAGTAGCCGTAGTATCCTCAATGAAGAGAATATCCTTTTTGTTACATACGAACACTGTTTATACTCATGGTATAGCCACAAATATCGTACATTCCGAAATGTGAATGAATTTCAATTGCAGAAAGTAGAAAAGGACATTTTCATCTTTACAGAACATTCGAAAGTTCCCCAAATTCAAAGAGAGGAACGATGAAAGAACATTTTCTGTTCAAAACTTTTCCTATCGATTGAATTGTGAAAAATGGCAAAACATTTTGATAAATCAATTTTGGCAGCAAAGTAAATTACACCGCCGCCAGCATGAATCATTAGGGGTAAAAATAGAGGAAAACAATTCTAATGGTGCGCCTCTGTCCATCCAACTTGACGGCTTTTCGAAGAGCCAATACGCGCTTACAATGTCCAAACTTTAAATGTTCCGTAAAAGCCTTTACACGTTAAATCGGAATATCCTTTTCCTAATCAGTTAGCAATGTTATAGCGTTTTTTTTTTGGCATATCGAAAACTTGAAACTGTTCCGTAATAGAAGCTTTCCTATCCTTAGACGCAATCAATCAAATCGACTTTCGGTATTGGATACTGAGTACTTTCAGAATATTGGATAGTATTCGATCTTATTGAATATTGATGGACTCGTCTTATCCAGTTTCAACGCATCTTCGCTGTTGATAAGTAGTTCGGTTTATTCACTCGTCCACGACTGCCAGTCTATGTAAATACACTTGCCTTGAAGGAAATGAAATTTAGCTTTTAAGAAAATCAGCAAAAATCATCTAATGTATTTTTCTTTTTAGTCTAATGAAAAGTGCTGACTGAAGAGAAACTTTAAAACCAGAATGCTACCACTACCACCTAAGAAAGACACAAATTCCACCACTCCCCCCCCATACCCCACTCTCCTTAAATGAAAAGCTTCTGATCCACCAGCATGCTCGTATGTACGTAGATCCAAATAATAATGATGATGTCGGCATTAGGACAAGTGCTCGACAATAGCTTCAAATTTCCGCTTTTGTTATAGTCTTCATTCTTATAAGTAACTTCTAAGTGTATAAACTCATTGAAAAAGGACATTCATGTACATGTATCTGTGCGTGTAGGTATAAGCTTTGGTGAAATTTAATATTGGCGCTCTACAAATCAATGTACTTGTACGTACGTATTCGTATTACATCCTGCTGGCTGAGCTTGTCCTTGGCAGATAATATAAGAATGCCTCTTAACCTCGGCCATCTCTCATCATCTGGTGCCGCTTTTTATCGCCGCAATGACCTAATCCTGATCCTTAGATCATCCTTCGTTTGGCATCAGTTACGGGTGATACTCTACCAGCTGAATGGATGGATATATCTCATATTGTTGTTTGTATTTTATGAACAATGACAACGAAAATCATCGATTTTGGGTTTGATTTTGATTTTGATTTTCTTTTCGACTCGACTCTGACACAGGGCCATTCAACAATTTGACGTCGTATGTTGCCAGCCTGGTAGGCGTCCGTGGAATTTTCGCTTACACGGGGGAAAAATATGTCAAAAATTCAGACGAAAGAGAAATGAATCGATTTAGGGCAAATATTACGTGGGTATCCCTTAATTGCATGGTAACATTTGTCGTTTATTCTTCTGATATTGAATGCCTGGCGACGAATAATACTCATTTTTTTTTTTTTTTTTATTATTATTAGTGGTTGAGAAAAAAACAAATATACATAAATGTTTACTAATCTAAGTCCAGCAAATGCAATTGGTAAGATTTATTTAATTTTGATCATGAAAATGTATGATTTAATTTACAGGTGAGGAAACCCATTATAGGCAAATATGGCGTTTCATAAGACGTTGTACTTGTTTCTTAAAATTGAAACTCCGAAACAGTGCACTTTCAGAAAAATTTAGAAGATGTTAGGCTAAGAAGGCATTGTAACATTACTATTAACCATTTGATCAAAAATTATATTTTGAACTAATTTTTAACTAAATTTAATAAAACGGCAAAGGGACACTGAATTTGCATAAAAAAATTAATATTGCAATAATTTCTTCTTTTTTTTTTTGTAATATAATCAATTTTTGTAGAATTTTATTTTTATAGTTGACCATTTTTGTATACGAGGTCTGTTCAAAAAATATCGCGAATTTTGAATCGTCTTCGATTTTTGCTCAAGTTCGACCAAAAACAGCATCGCATTAACATTGCTAAGGAGCTGTTGGACTCTGTCCGCGATGACCCAAATTTGCTCCAGAGGGTCATAACTGATGACGAATCATGGGTTTATAGTTATGACGTGGAAACCAAAGCTCAATCATCCCAATGGAAGCTGCCGCACCAGCCAAGACCGAAAAAAGCGCGCCAAGTTCGATGGAATGTGAAGGTTTTGCTTACAGTTTTCTTCGATTGCAGGGGCGTGGTGCACATGAGTTCTTGCCACAGGGTAAAACGGTCAATAAGGAATATTACCTGTAAGTTATGCGCAAGTTGCGTGAATCAATCCGCCAGAAACGCCCGTATTTGTGGAAGAACAAAAATTAGCTTTTGCACCACATGATAACGCCTCTGTTCACGCATCGTTGCTTGTGCGCGAATTTTTGGCCAAAAACAACACACTAATAATGCCGCAGCCACCGTATTCCCCAGATCTGGTCGCCTGTCAATTTTTCTTGTTCCCGAAACTGAAGAGCCCAATGAAAGGACGACGCTACGCTACGATTGAGGAGATAAAGACGGCATCGAAGGAGGAGCTGAACAAGATCACACAAATGATTTTTTGAAGTGCTTCGAGGATTGGAAAAAACGTTGGCACAAGTGTATAATATCTGGTGGGGATTACTTTGAAGGGGACAAAATAGATATTCATAAATAAATAAATAATTTTTGAAAAAACACAAAATTCGCGGCACTTTTTGAATTGACCTCGTAGACTCAATTTCGAAAAGACGATGGGATTCCCAAGCGATGTTGGGATTGATCTCCGATAAAAACTGGGTTATCTGAAAATATTTGATTCAGTTTGATTCAACAGACCTTCCCCATTATCGTACCAATACTAAAAATAATTCCAATTAATATATTGAAAAATATTATCCGGACCATAAGTATCTCCAGACATTCGAAATGAATACAGTTCCTTCTAACAAAAAAAATATCTGGTGGGGATTACTTTGAAAGGGACAAAATAGATATTCATGAATAAATAAATAATTTTTTTTCATTAATTTTATTTGGAATTTTATGAAGTATAAGACAATTTTTATTGTTTTTTTTTTGTCCAAAGGGGTAGTTATAAAAAAATCTGTTACATTTAGCTAAAAAGTAAAAAAAAAAAGTATTATTTGTCATTCCCATATTTTTTAGATGAGAATAAAAATTGTTTGTTGTCAAAAACCAATATGGGGATGAATGCTTAATAGATACACTAAGAGACTAGAATTTAAATATCCCTTATTTTAATTTTAAAATTTTTAATTTTCGGTTTTCAAAAAAAAGGGAAAAGTATAGAAGAGAAAAGTTTAAAAAGTAAGGTCTTATTATAAAAGGCTTAAAGAAAGTATTTAGAAAATTTTATTGCTATCATCTGGCAGCACCATTTGTACTCTCAATCTAAAGTTATTTCACGTTTTCGGCCATTGCACATTGCCTCTTCTTCAGCTTCAATGCCATCATCACCTTGTTTCGAGTCAGTCAAGTGTCAAAAATGAAAATTGATCTCGCTCACACCAAGAAGAAGATATTGGATTTTGTCTTTTTCTATACTGTTCGCTCTTAATTTTCATTGTTTTCTTCTTCTTTATATTATAAAGAAAAATTGATTTATTTATGTTAAAGAAACCATTTTGTTCTTTATTAGTCTTTTATTAATAAGCAAAAATAATTGAAATTTAAAAGAAATAAAAATTTAATTGAAAAAAAAACTTGTGCTAATTGTCAATAGTTTAAAATGAGAGAAAATCCATAATGTCGGAAAGAGCGAGTATAAAGTTAGGAAGTAAATAAATTCCGACGTCAACTTTAAACTGCATGCAGTTGTCGCTGTAAAATTCTGAAATACTTCACGATCTTATGAGAATACACGATTTTACGACTGTTTTATCGCCGAATAGAATAAAATCTTGTTCAAATTTTGTAGTTGCACAGGGTGGGCCAACTTGCACTGACTTTGGCATACTGTAACCGTGGTGCTGTATCCCCACTTGTATTTTGTATGGAAAAATCCTCAGATCAAGTTTGAAAATGCGTCATAGCGATATTCTGGTGATGCACAATGAGTAGAACGTCGACGAGTAGACACAGATAGATCAGCGAACAGGTCGATTAAAATTTGTTCGTCACTCATCCAAATACTGCACCATGCTCCTCAAAACGGATTTTTAAGTTTCTTACCATATTTGAACTGGGAGCTGTAGCAGTATTAAAATGCTAACGATATTTGTCTTGGAACAATATATCGTCTAGAAGAAAAATATAATTCCACAATTTTGACACGTTCTTGTTTTGAAACGCAAAAAAAAAATCCAATTAAAAGAGAAGTTATATGCATTTTAAATCAGTTCAGTCCAAGTTGGCCCACCCTGTAGTTTAAGTACTGCCACACATTTCAGTATTTTGTTATATGACAGGATTATGTTTTGACATTTGAAATTTAAATAGAAATAAGGTAAATGAATATATTACGAGTATTTTTAGTTATATGTGAAAAATTGAAGGAAACATTATTTATAAATAATATAATTTATTGGAATTTTGTATAATTAGTTGATTCAGGCGAAATTTTGTTGGCGTTTACAGTTGTTGTCCGAATTGTGTTCGTACCATAAGAGTGTAAGGGAGAGAAAACTCTTTTTTTCTCTCATAATTACGATTTGTGCAATATTAATTAAAGTTTATAATAATAGAGAATACATTTAAAAAATTAATTGGAATAAAATAAGAAATTTTGTTTAAATAATTTTATAAATGAGAAAAAAAAATATCAGTAAAAACTGATTGAAAGTTTAGAGAGATCTGTACTGAGTGAAGTGAACAACACTCAATTTAGCACGAGTAGAAATGCCTTCAACAGAAATTTATACGCTTAAGTAAAACACCAAAATTAGATATTTTGAGGATCTGTATTTTTTTTTTTTTTGAATGTAAGGTCCCTAGAACATGAGCGAGAGGTCGTGAAGCATATTCATGACCATGAGGCCATTTGGCGACCTGTTTTTTGCTTGGGTAGTTGAAATTGGTTTTTGGTTAGTTGAATGTACTAGTTATAGATGATAAGACCTTGGTAGAGCAGGTTGGTTTGTTTTAAGAAATTAAATAAAGAACTTGAAAAAACAGAATTTAATGACCTAAAATCTTCCCAATGGAGGGAATCTCATTAGAAATAAAAATTAGGTTATGTAAAATTTCGTCAAAGTGATAATGAGTTGGACGTCACAGAATGGACAGGTGGGAAGAGCATGGTTTCCAAAAGGGAAATTATCTGTAAGGGGAGAAAATGTCAGGGTTGACAAGATCCTCTCTTTAGACAACGGAAGAGACCTTCCGCTACTTGTTCAGGTCCAACCGTCTACGAATGACTAAAGTTGGTATTTGCCATTTGGTTAGTAGGCGCGATAAGTTAGGAACTTATAATTCCCACATGATTTGGAACCCAACGCAATTGAACATCGCTGTTAAGTCGAATATTTTTAAGAACACGAGTGCTCGATGGCCTACGAATAGCTTCCACGGGAGTGTAAATGTAATCTCTATGACCATCCTGAGTGTCCACAACTCACAATAGTATTGATGTCCTATAAAAGAGAAGATTCCACAATAGAGAAAAAGTTGCCTGTGAAAGAACGAATCAAGGTTTGCTGATGTTTTATGCCTGTCGGCTCTCAACTATGATTTCCAATTAGGATAAGGGAAGGATAGTTGGGAAATTCAAAGTAGTAGTGGACGGGTCTTTTCAATATGAGAGATCAGTAATGAAAGGGAAAATGAATTTATTCGTTACTCTTTTTTTAAATGAATTTTTTTTGTTACAATTACGTACACTGTGTATTCCAAAAAAGTGTCCCGAACTTTATATTTAAATCATACATTCTGCAGCGCCATCTATTGAATTAAAAAGATACATTCATCCTCTTTCAAACGCACTAAAATTCACATGTAAATCGGATGACAGATGTAAAAGTTACAGCCATTTCAATAAAAGAAAAAGTGTGCTAATGTTATAAAACAAAAATGGAACAAAGAGCAAATATAAAATTTTGTGTTAAACTTGAAAAAAAATTCCCGGAGACATACGAATTGATGGAAAAAGTTTATGGTGATTATTGTATGAGGCGTCCTCAAGTTTATACGTGGTTTACACGATTTAAAAATGGTCGTGAGGATTTAAATGACGACCTAAGGACAGGTCGTCCAGAAGCTAGTAATCGTGCTGAATTGGTGGAAAAAGTCCGTGAAACCATTGGTATCGATGCAAATTTTACTACGAGAATGTTGGCTAAGGAATTAAATACGAGTAAAAACACTATTTGGAGAATTTTAACTGAAGATTTGGGTAAAAGAAAGTTCTGTGCATGTTTTGTTCCACATGAATTAAATGAAGACCAAAAAATCGCTCGTGTGGAACATTGCAAAGACATTGTTGAAACTGCTGAAAATGATCCAGACTTTCTTGATTCGATCATAACTGGTGATGAGTCATGGTACTTTAAATATGATCCTGAAACTAAGCGTCAATCTGCTGAATGGAAGTCCAAAACCAAAAAAATTGCGTTTTCAGAAGTCTCGAATCAAGATAATGTTGATTACTTTTTATGATTCGAAGGGTATTGTCCACAAGGAATTTGTTCCAGAATGTCGAACTGTTAATGGAGAATACTATTTAGGCGTTTTAGATCGTTTGTGGAAAAGAATTGATCGTGTTAGACCTGAATATCCAGCAGGAAAACAGCTGTTTTTATTGCACGATAATGCACCATCTCACAAGACCAAAAAAGTGAACGAATTTTTGATGAAAAAACGGATTTCTCTCATCAACCCCCCTCCGTATTCGCCTGATCTATCACCATGTGACTATTTTCTATTTCCAAAACTGAAAACCAATATGAAAGGAGCATTTTATGATGATATCCCAGCCATCAAGTCAAATGACATAAAAAAATCTATGCATGCGCTGGTTGATCGTTCCAAACGTTGTATTGAGTCTAATGGACCTTATTTTGAATAAATAATAACTTTCAAAGATAATAGAATGTGTATTTTATTCTATATCCAAAAAGTTCGGTTATTTTTGTACATACCTGGGGATTTTTTTTGTTGTGCTCTTCGTTTTTGATTTCTTTCAAATACAATTATTAAAAATTTACACTTTTAATAAATACAATTTGTATTAACACAAATGTTAAAATTGAAAAAAAATTATAAAAATTTATTTTAGTTTTTATTTAATTAGAAACTTAAAAGGTATAAGGGTAAAAATTAATTAACAACAAATTTAAGAGCAATTTGCTATTCACTGTTTTTCTTCTTTCCTTTCCTTTGGTACTGAACAAAATTGTACAATTATTTATTATTATTTATTATATATTATAATTAATTATAATTTTTTTATTTTGTGAATTCACGACGACCATTTTTTTTTTTGTTGTTGTTGATTATTGTCGTTTCGCTAATTTTTATTCTCTAATCAAAAGATTCGTAATTAATGAAAATTTTTAATTTTGAAATATATTTTTTCTTTAAATTTTTATAAATTCTGTTTTCTGAATTTTAAATAATTTATTATTTGGGGAAAAACATTATTTTTACGCATAGCTATATGATATTAAAATTTATTTTAATGTAAAATTAAGTAAAAGAAGGAAGTTGAATAAAATATACTAAAAATACAGATTTTTCCTTTATTATATTGGTTGGATCCTTTCATTATGCATGGAATATAAATGTATAAAATATTTAAATGGCTGTCACGTATGTTTTTGCAAGACTCGATTCCTTTGGGGTAATTTTTGATGACACCTTTTGGCTTACAATTCCACCTTTACTTGAAGGATTTTGGTTATTAAATGCTCCAAAGTTTGAGAATTGACATAGCCCTAAAAACAAAATCCCACTGGCCTTAAATCACACGACCTATAAGACCATTTTTCATCATCAATTCTCGAAATTAAGCACCCTGGGAACTTTTCGCATAATAAAGCTACAATTTGTGTTGTTGTGTGGCTTATGGTGTTGTCTTATTGAAACCACTTAAGGTCCAAATTAAAATCTTCTATTTTTTTGTTGAAAAATAGGTTCATTATGATACGGTTATAGCGCTCAGAATTTATGGTAACATTGTTTCCACCTTCATTTTCCAAGAAATACAGACCAATGGCACCATCAAACCAAAATGCACACCAGAAAGTCATTTTCCGAAGATACTATAGCTTCCCCACTCTCATATGTGGGTTTTCAGAACCCCATTTATGCAAATTTGGCTTATTAACATATCCATCGAGCGAGAAATGAGCCCTCATTGTTGAAGAAAATTTTCTGTAAAACTTGGCTACAACAAAAATTTTTTACAATTTTCTACGCATTATTTGGTAGCTAAACAATATACCACCTTGATCAAAAAGTTCCCGGAACGATGGGAGTGTGCCGCTCCCATGGTTCTGATTTGAGTTCTTGAAAAAGTAAAAGAAATGTTGGTCAATAACCTCAAATTAACTATCAGAGAGATAGCTGAGGACTTGAACATTGCCTATGGATCCGTCCAAGACATTTTGGTTAATGATTTGGGTTTCCGTCGTGTAGCAGCAAAGTTGGTGCCAAAAGACCTCAATTTCATGCAAAAAAGAGACCGTGTTGATGTCGCAAAAGACATGATTTGCGAGGTTGAATCCGATCCCACATTCGTCAAAAGGATCATTACTGGAGACGAGACGTGGGTTTATGAGTACGATACGCAATCCAGACATCAGGCAAGTGAATGGCGTTCACCAAATGAGCCGAGACAAAAAAAAACCACGTCGTTTTCAGTCAAAAAAGAAGGCAATGCACACGGTTTTCATGGATTACAACGGTGTAGTGCATCATGAATTTTTGCCAGAAGGCCGGACAGTAAACAAAGAGTATTATTTGGGCGTTATAAGACGTTTGCGTGAAACCATTCGCCGAAAGAGACCAGAATTGTGGGCAGAAAACTCGTGGATTTTGCATCATGATAACGCACCGTCACACTCCCATCATTATTCGTAATTTTTTGACGGAAAATGCAAAAATACCATCCAAACCCCACCGAATTCACCTGATTTGGCTCCCTGTGACTTCTTTCTGTTCAATCGAGTTAAAAAACCATTACGGGGAACGCATTTCAACAGCCGAGAGGAAGTAATGGAAAAATCGCAGAAAGCACTGATGGACATACCGAAAACCGAATATAAAAAATGTTTCGAGGATTCGATCATGCGCTGGCATAAGTGTGTTAAAGTCGATGGGGATTACTTTGAAGGGGACAATATAGATTTAGAGGATTAAAGTTGTACTTTTGATTTTCTGAATAAATTCCGGTAACTTTTTAATTGTAAAAAAAGTTTTTCTGAATAAATTCCGGTAGTATATTGTAATGACAGGACTGTCAAATGACAGGGTAGGGTTGTACTTTCTGAATCACGAAATGGATAACCCGTTATATGGAAATTTGGAAATTTTTGTTTAAAAATCAAATAAAAACCATGAAATTATAAGAAAAAATGTTGAAAAAAATTCTTCAGATAAATTCTTCCTTGATTGCAGGTGATCGCTTTAATTGTGAATTTATCACACCTTCTTATTTTTTTCTCCATTTAATTATCTTCATTTTTTTAGTGGTAAAATTGGTATGAAATTAAAATTTTAGTACTGAAGAAAATCAACAAAAGATAGAAAACCTTGCTACAAAATGATGCTAAACTAAGTAAATAAAGTTAAAAAATGAGATTAATATTATATAAAAAAGGGAATTCTTAAATTCAAAAAAAAAATATCGACGAGAAAGGCTAGGTAGAATTGCTGAAGGAATACAGAAAAAAAATTGCAAACAGAAATTAATAAGAAAATGAATATTTTAATGACAGCAGAAAACAGAAAAAACCAAAAGGAAATTTGGAAAAAAGAACAATTTTTTGACAGTTTTGAAATTACAAAATTGGCCAATCAAAACAACATTGTACAGGTGATAAGGAAAAACTTTAAGAAGATAAGCACTAAAATAAACGAAAAACAAAAGAAACATTAAGAAAAAAAAATTTATAGAGTTTTCCAAAAAGAGTGATATGATTTATTTTAAAAAAGAAACATACTAATTGTTAAGGAAATTCAAATATTTTTTATTTAAGGAGAAATACAATCGATACAATTAAGTTCTGAATAAAACGTCATTCAAATGGCTTCCACGACTTCTTTTGCAGGTACGAATTCGATGAACCCAATGTTCGAGCACTTTTTCCACTAAATCAAGTCGTATGTCATGAATAGCACGTTCAATATTGACATCTAAAGCTTGAAGAGAGTCTGGTTTATTGCTAAAGACCAATGACTTCAAATAACCATACAAGAAATAGTCTAATGGTGTTAAATCACAACTTCTTGGAGGCCATTCAATGTCACAATTTCTTGAAATAATCGAATCTCCAAACTTTTCTCGCAATAATTCGGTTGTTGCATGTGCTGTGTGGCGCGTAGCCCCGTCTTGTTGGAACCAGATGTTGTCAAGATCAACTACTTCCAATTTCGGCCATAAAAAGTTGGTTATCATCGATCTATACCGCTCTTTATTGACAGTAACGGTGTTACCAGCTTCATTTCGAAAGAAGTACGGACCGATGATTCCACCAGACCAAAAACTATACCAAACTCTCAATTTAGGTGAATGTAATGGGTGTTCATAAATAATTTGTGAATTTTCTTCGCACCAGAATCGACAGTTTTGTTTATTTACCGCACCACTCAGATGACAGTGAGCGCGCGAAAAGTTGCAATTGGAGAACGATTATTTTGATAATAAAATTGAATAATTTGTAAACGTTGTTCTTGTGTATATCTCTCCACGATGAAATTGTAAACATGACTGAATACAATGAAAAAAAAGACAGATCATGACATATTACAAATGGCCGAAACGTCACTTAGAAATCATATCACTCATATTGGAAAACCCTATACAATGAAAATTTTGGAAAATCAGATAGTTAAATGGAGAGAAAGAGAGAGAGAGAAATGTTCGATAACAAAAGTTCATTTTGATATTAGAAGAAAAAAACAAAATATGCAATACAGTGAAGAAGAGCCTGAGAATAAGGCGACAAAAGAGTGACATAAAAGGGGACATGTAGATATTTTAGAGACAAATGCTCTTCCATCAGGACTTTGGTTAATTGGTGAAGGATTCGTTGTCCTAACAACCGATGATGCCATTCCACTACGAGTCAAGTGCATGGCGCATCATATTACACTGCAAAAACATGACTTATTTCCATATGTGCATTTGACAACACATGGCAGCGGCTTTGCGTCTGAAAGCACCGTTATTTGTACTTTGCCATGTGCTGTCCGATGCTGTCATTTCTCATAGCAGTCAAATTTTAACTTCATCACACTATAATAGAAAAATTTAATTTTTTCGCATGGCAATCACATTCCATTCGTATGCCGTAGAAAATATAATAATCAAACTATTGTACATGACACCTGCATGGCATAAAAATGCCTAAAAACCATTAAGAGTTGGAAAAATTAGTTTTTTTTCTTTTTTTGGCATTTAATGGCTTGTTTTTTCTACTCGTACTCATTGAAGGATGTTTTTTTTTTACATGACCCCATTTGTTTTGCATCCCTTTTCGAAGTGATTATTTTGCTTTTGGTGGGAAAGTTGTTAGAAAAGAAAGCAAAACCGACGAAATAACCGTTACAGAAAACATCAAAATTGAAACTATCAGAAGAACTCAAAGAAAATTAAGGGAAAAGAAGGTAAATAAATGAGGAAAAGAAATCAGGAAAAACAGGACTAAATTTTGACATTTTGGATAAATGAAGAGAAAAATAAAAACGAAAGAAGAAAAAACCAAAACAAAATAGATCGAAGAATAAGAAAAGAATTAAAATAAGCAAAAAAATGGAAAAAAAGAGAAATCAAAATTCAATGAAAATAAAATAAAATTTTTTATTTAAAATAATAAAAAAAAAAATTAACGAATTTTGTCACATTTTTCGCCATTTTTCATTTGCCATATCATTTTTTTTACTCTTATTTATGATATATTAAGTAATAATTCAGTTTCCGTCTTTTATGTATATTTATTATGTATGCCAATTTTTGTTTGTTTGAATATTTTCTAAATTTTATATACTCGTATTATTTTCCCATTTTATGAATTTATTTATTTTATGTAAAAATATGTAATTTCGATTTATTCGATTTTTATTACACAATTTGCCAAGAAAGAGAAGGAGAGAGCTACCAAACTAAAAAGTCAAACGGAAAGTAATGAAAACGTGGTGAATGTAAAAAATACTCGAAGAAGAAAAGGTTAAAAATCTGCAATAACATAACATTGTTGACGTATGAATGAATGTGTTTATATATTAATGTACAGTGCAGACCAAAAGTATGCGAACATCTTGACTTGCTTAAAATCTTGATAGATGGAAAATTTTTACTGTTTCTTTGAATGTATTTAATTACCATAGATATATTATTATTACTTGAAATATTTTTTTAAAAAAGAGTCGTAATGTTCGTTTTCTTTTAACTATTGCTACGCCCTCAAAAAAATAAATAAAAAGAATCGATTGGGCTTTATTTTATCAAAACTGGAATGCTAAGGACTTTAAAACTCCTTTGTTTTTGGGCTTTATTCCATTAAAACTGGAATTGGGCTTTATTCCATCAAAAATGGACGGATGAATCCAGAACTATGGGCCGAAAACAAGAATATACGTGTTGCAAGTTGTGCTACCACCAATCGTCAAGCAAACCGGCGGCTTCATTATGGTTTGGAGTTCCTTCCCTTCAGATGGCGTAGTAGTTTTTGTGCAAATTGAAGCAATTTTAAAATTAAAGCACAGGACTTTAGTTAATTGGTAAAGGATTCTTTGTCCTAAACATAGTTTGAAATTATGAAGAGAATATTTACAAAATACCAGGTGGTGGAATTAATTCGTAGCGTTTTACAAAAGATGGCGTTAGCCAACTATCCAGTCACACAATTAAAAGTAAATATTCTCCCAGAAGTTACTGACATAACGCAACTTTTCCACTATATGACATTTTGTTATAGTGTCAGTAGCACTTGTTGCGCAGTGTCAAACATGTCGAAGTTCGTGCCTGAAAAATCGTTTTTGCGGGGAGTGTTACTCCATTACTTCAACATGAAGAAAAGTGCCGCGTAAAGTCATCGTATTTTAGTGGATGTCTACGGCGAACATGCTCTTGCTGAGCAAACTTGCAGAAAGTGGTTTGCTCGGTTTAAAATGGAAATTTTGATTTGGAAGACGTGGAACGTCCCGGACAACCGAGAAAGTTCGAAGATGAAGATTTGGTGACTTTGCTCGATGAAGACCCGTGCCAAATACACCGGGAGTTGTCCACATCACTTGGAATCGATTTTTCGACGGTCGGAAAACGCCTGAAAGCCATAGGAATGGTACAAAAACAGGGAATGTGGTTCAACATGAGTTGAAGCCAAGGGACGTCGAACGGCGTTTGGTCACCTGTGAGATTCTTCTCCAACGGCAGGCAAGGAAGGGATTTTTGCATCGAATCGTCACTGGTGACGTGAAGTGGGTACTCTACGACAATCCCAAACGCAGAAAATCGTGGGGCTTGCCCGGTCATGAATCGACATCGTCCCCCAGGTCGAATATTCATGGAAAGAATATCTTACTGTGTATTTTGTGGGATCAGCTGGGTGTTATTTATTATGAGCTCCTCCAACCGGGTGAAACCATCACTGGGGACGTATACAGACGACAATTGATGCGTTTGAACAGAGCATTACAAGTAAAGCGGCCGCAATATAAAGATCGACATGACAAAGTAATTTTGCTCCACGACAATGCAAGACCCCATGTTGCGAAAGTCGTGAAAACTTATTTAAATACGCCTAAATGGGACGTTCTGCCTCACCCGCCATATTCACCAGACATTCCCCCATCTGCTAATCATTTGTTTCGATCCATGGAGCATGGCTTGTCAGAGCAACACTTCGATAACTACGAAATGACCAAAAATTGGATCGATTCTTTAATCGAATCTAAAGAAGAAGAATTTTTTCGACGCGGTATCCGAGCATTACCAGAAAGATGGCAAAAAGTAGTGGATAACGAAGGACAATACTTTGAATAACGCTTCTGTAATGATACTGTTATAATAAACCACGAAACTTTGCAAAAAAAAACTTTACGAATTAATTACAACAGCTAATATCACCCGATTACAAAACCCCATAGAAATTCTATGGAATAAAAGCTAGACATAAGAATGCGGTGGCTCTGTCCATCCTCCAAGTAGGAATTTTTACAATGCTGACTAGTGGAGAGTCTTTTTGCAATTTCGAAAAGGATGCGACAAAAACAAAACTGAAAAAAGGAGAGTTTTTTTTGATGCCAAACAAGCAATTTAAACATTTTTTTTTATATTTAATTTTTAAATTTTCCCTTTTTTTTCTTAGTTTTTACTTTTAGCAAGTTTTTAGTATAAATTTCGAAAATGTTTCTATATTAAGTCTTTTAGAGAAGAGCCCCAGAGTCCACTTTGTATTGTATTTTTTTTAAATAGTAATTTTAAATGATAAATAAATAAAATGCATTCGAATTTTAATTCCTCATCTGAGGTGGTGCCTGCTTAACCTTGGTGATCGAATGAGAACTGGTGGGTCCACGACAATTTGTTTGTTTGTGTTTTTTTGTTAACGGACAATCAAACCTCACCAGACGATCGACTGATCCCAGATGTGACCAAATGGGTCACTCGCCTGCACGGGGAAGTCGGGTATTACATCCCCAACTCTTGACTGGATATGGATGCTTTCGGGCATACTTGCACAGATTCAGACTCCCCAAACTGTCATTGTTGCTACGATGTGCTGGAAGATGCAGAACACGTGTTCTTCCAATGCCCCTTTTACGAGGGGACACGGGCAGAACTGGAGAAAATTGTGGACCGTTCCATCAGTCCAGAAAACATAGTGGAGTGCATGCTGAAAAACCAATCGGCTTGGAACAAAGTTGCAGAGTACGCGGAATCTATCATCAAGGATCTTCACACCACGTACGAAGAATAGGCCGCGTGGCGTCATAACATTGGGACAGCAGTAAAATATAATAAATAGTAAAATATTATAACAACGCCCCGGCGAAGCAGTATTTACAAAGAGTGCCGCCGGGGAACCATTGTTCCGGGAGGAAGTTTGGAGGTACAAGTTAGGTTTTAGCGAGGTAAAAATCCCGCATAACCCGTCTGACAGGTAGAACGCCTCCCAGTCGACTACCTTTTGAAGGTTTCCCCCTATACCTCAATAATCTAATAAAAAAAATTATGGCAGTTTGATGGTCCGAATGGGTAGGGGATAAAAGGAATAAGGGAATGGAGGTAAAGCGGTGAAAAAAAAAGAAAAAAAAAACCTTATTGCATCCAACTGCTCAGGCGGCAGTTTGATGGTCCGAATGGGTAGGGGATAAAAGGGATAAGGGAATGGAGGTAAAGCGGTGAGTTAATTAGCGTAGGACCATGTCGCATGGGATTCAAACCTACGACCACTTGTTTAAAAAAAAAAGTATTTAATAAGCATTTAATTTCATTAAAACCTTGCCCCTAAAACTAATGTTGCTTTTGGCCTGCAGTGTACATACTCGCTTATAAGTTTAGATGCACAGTAAGTCTGCAAGCAGATACGTAACCAACAATAATAAAACACTTTTTAGACAAAACGAAAAAAAAAATTTGACAATTGAAATTGTATGTACATCTGCACTTACATATGTACAAGTCCGTATTTTCTATACGTAACATAACGCAAAGTAACGTAACAAAACCAACAAAAAAAGAAAGAAGCGAAACTATTAAAATTAAACAACGAGTACAGACGAATATTGCGGACTTTAAAAGCCTAGTGTAGATACAGTCGGTTCCATTGCAATTGACGGTTGGACAGATTGATTGGGTAAAAACTTTAATGATGATGAACCGCGGTAGTCCGTAGTAAGACGACGGCAAATCACGATGGTGATGATGATGCTGATACGATGAAATTTATGTGCAATAAAAAGACTGTGTTGAATTAATTATAAATAAACAAACAAAAATTTTATGTTAGCGTAACACAATAAGGTAAGATAAGGTGTCGTGCATACTGTATGAATGCATACGCGGGCATATGTCTATCGATACACCATACACTGTGGTGCATTAAAGGTGCAATTGTTTATATTTAAAAAAAGAAAACATGAAATTTTGGACATTTTCCTTTTCAACACGTTTTGGTTGCAAAAAAAAAACAAAATCGAAAAAGCTCAAAAATACACTCTTTACCGAAATGCGGCAAGAGATGTTCTTAATTTAAGATGAAATTCTTGTTATTTTTTCGAATTTTTTAATTTCGAATTTTAAGCGGTCTTTTCTTAATAATACCTTTTTCTTATTACCGCTTATGCTATAGTATTGCTTTTATTACTTTCTCTATTATGATCAATATTAGTACTGTTTTTCGACAATTTCATTTCAATATACAAATTTTTTTATTTTTTTTAAATTATAAACACATTAATAACGCCTATTACACTTCCTAAATAAATGCAATCACCACCACCAACCTTAATTTTATTTCCATCGATATTTTGTTTTCTTTTAATTTTGATTTTCACAAGTTCCACTTAAAAAAAACACACTACTTTTAATATCTTTCAAGAACTTTTTTTTAAAATTTTTTCCACTATTATTAATAAATTATTAAAACGTAAATTAATTAATTAATTAAAAAACACCCACAATATTTTTTTAACAAAAAGAGAAAACGGACAAGAAAACAACCAAAAACCCAAAACAAATTTACAAAAAAAAAAAAAAAAAACCCGATAATTTCGAATTTTCGAATATCAATCAAATTATTATTATTATTTGTTTGTTTGTTTATTTTTTCTTTCTCTTATGTTTGTTTTTGTTTCGTCACTGTTTTCTGTCAGAGTCCGATTCCTCTGGTAAATATGAACGAATGTCAGAACATACACTTTTCTGTCATTTAAAACCGAACATTTTATTTGGCGACTCACCAATTTCAACTGAAATCCGATTCTGCTCAGTACTTCTATTAAAACTTTTCCTTTACGCGACTACCACTCACTATATTGGATACTGTCTCTTTTGCGCTCTCTCTGCCTTTTGGATATTTTCTCATTTTTCTGTATTTTTAATAACTTTACGAACACTCTCTCTGGCATTCGTAATTCTTTCAAGCCCACATGCCTAAGCGAAGAACTGAACCAATCAGTTAGCTCTGTCACTCTTGTGCACCTTTCTATAAAAACAAACTCTCCGTAACTAAACGTCTTCAACCAATTCGCTCTCACCTTCTATATATTATCTGACCAAAATCTATAAGAGCGAAAAAGTGAAACAAGATCAATTTTTTGCCTGTCGATATGACTACCGTTCTTCTCTTTAGTATTGACGCTTACGGCTCTGAAGCAAATGTCAAAATTTAAAGAAAACTAAAATTGAGCAGCAAATTCTCCGTGCGTGTGCTTTTATTTTAATAATTCTCACTCATTTTCTCCTAATCTCAGCGGTAAACTCACAAGTTTCCTTTTGTCTCTATAAATTGTGAATTATTATTTTTTTTTTTGTTGATTTCACTAAAAAAAAATATTTCATGCAGTTTTATAATAAAAAAAAAAAAAAGGTTTGTTATTGAGAAATAATGTTTTTTTTTCTTATTTTGTTGGTTGAATGCAGTTTTAAAGAAAATAAGAATAATTCGCTATTGTGGTGGGTGTACAACTGTTTGTTTACCGCTCTATGTGGTGGTAACTTTTTTGACAGCTCCCCCACTCCTTTGCGCAAAGGTGGTCCGATAAAGAGAAGAGGGAATTAACAGAAAAACCGCATTGCTTCCATGCTCTTTTCTCCCGTCCGGCAATGAGTTTTCATAACAAACAGTCAAGTCTAAAAATATTATTTTCATTATTTTCTTCTTTTTTTTTTGACTATTTGGGTAATTTGATTTATTATCAATTATTAAATAATTTATTTATTTAAAAAAAGAAAAATAAAGTCAAATATCGTTTATTATTATAGATTTATAACGTTTTTTTTAAATAAATTTTCTCGCATTTTCCCTTATTAAAAAAAACCTTATTTAAAAAGTAAATAAAAAAAAAACTAGTCAAATTTTCGGTTTTATTAAAAAGATTGAACCTTAAAATTTAATAATGAAACACAATATCATTTAAATGACTACCACGGCTGGCATGGGGTTACAGTACCCCATTCGCTCGACCCAATTTTTCAGTACATTTTCGATTGTCCGGGCCTGTATCTCTTCAATGGCAACTTTTATTTCGTGTTTCAAGGCCTCAATTGTCTCTGGATGGCTTGCGTAACATTTATCCTTAGCGGCTCCCCACAGAAAATAATCCAACGGACTCAAATCACAGCTCCGAGGCGGCCAATTGACATCAGAATTTCGGCTGATTATTCGGTTTTCGAAAGCAGTTCCCAAAAGTTGGATTGTTACGTTGGCTGTGTGGCAAGTGGGCCCGTCCTGTTGAAACCAAATGTCGTCCATGTCATTCTCTTCAACTTTTTGAAACAAAAATTCATTGAGCATGCCACGATAGCGCTCACCATTGACCGTAACGGCGGCTCCTTCATCGTTTTCGAAGAAAAACGGGCCAATGATGCCTCCACTTCAAAATCCGCACCAAACCGTGACTCGTTGTGGGTGCATCGGCTTTTCCATGGTGACGTATGGATTTTCTGAGCCTCAGATGCGACTATTTTGTTTGTCGACATACCCACCGAGGTGGAAGTGGGCCTCATCCGAAAAGATGATTTTTCGGTAAAAATGCTCATCTTCGGGCAATTGATCTTGAGCCCATTGGGCAAATCGAAAACGCATCGGATGGTCATGCGGCTTTAGCTGTTGGACTAATTGAACTTTGTAAGCTTTCATACCGAGGTCTTTGTGCAAAATTCTCAACAGAGAAGTGCGAGAAATGTTCAATTCCTGAGAACGGTGACGAGTTGATGTTGATGGATGATCACTGACATTTTCAGCAACGGCGGCAATATTCTCGGTCGTACGCACTTAGAGCGGGAACGAGTTGCTTTGGCAACCAACAAACCAGTTTTGCCCACAAATTCACGTGATGGCATTCGATCTTTACTCATTTTTTTTAAAAATTTCTCACACTTTGGGTTGAAGACTCACCACTTTGGAAGTAAGTTCTCAATATTTCCCAGTTTTCTTCAAGCGTATAGATTACCATTTCGTAAAATTCTGACTTTCAACTAATAATCTGTCAATTCGTGTTGATATTTAACACTCAAATACTTCAAATAAATAGTAGTTCAAAATGGAACCGCTAAATGGACCACCCTATAATAATTCGAATTTTAGTAAATAGAACTTATTGGGCTTATTTATATAATATATATATTTTTATATACTACAAACTTATTTTTTTTTTATAGAATTTTATTATTCTTTATATCTATTATACAATAAAGTTGGAAGTCATTTTTGTTTGTTAATTTTTAACAAATTTCAAAGCAAATTTCTTATCACAATAATTTATTTTTCTTTAAGAAAATAAAATGTTCATTGTTTTTTCAATTTTATTTCCTTTAAAGAATTTTTTTTTTTATAATTTTCAAAGCAAATTTTAATATAATTTCTATATTTTTTTTTAATAAGAACCTATTATTATTATCAGAAAATAAAAATCAAATATAAAAATGCAAATTAAGAATTTTTCGGTTTTTTTTTGGAGAATTAATTGTGAATGGAGAAATGTTCCACAAAAAAATTTATCTGGGACAGGTTTATGTATTCGGTATGAAATGATGGGACAGCAAAAATCATAAAATTTGGTGAAATGGTTACGAAATTAGATAAAAAGACTAACTAATTTCCTCATATCGAAATGGTGTGTGTATTAGATAGACCAATGAAAATGGTTTAGTTATACGATATGGCAAATTATATGGTTCTTAAAGCAACTGATTTTCAATGTGCGTCTACGGTAGATTTAGGCACAGAACCAATCGGTTCGTACAATAGCGCCGAAAAGTGGTTCCAGTCAAAGATTGGTTCCGTTTCAATTTGTGTTCACATTTTCGTATTGACCGATTATCAAAGAACTTTTTTTTTGTGATCGAATTTCGTATTTTGCTGCAACAATTTTTCCTTTTTTCTTTTCTTTTTTTTTATTATTAAAACATTTACGTGATAAAAATTCTAATATGAAAATTGAATTGAAATAGAAAACAAAAAGTAAATTTCTATAATTAAAACAAAACTTAAAATAATTTGAAATTATTACCAAAAATATATATATATTTTTTTTTTTTTTTTTTTTTATTTTTTTTTTTTTTTTTTATCTGCAACTATAATTTTATTGTAACAAGCAGATTTACGTAACATTTTAATTAACAATCTTGTGCATCATGAAGTGGGAGTAAACACCCATCGACGTTTCTCCAACTAACGGAAGTTAGATTCCTCTAGAAAATCTCTAGGCCATTGTCTCTTAAGTCTCCGATGAGTGTTTCCGGGAAGGGCTGTACAAGACAATTCTCTAACAAGTGGATTATGATGATAGGGTAAACGGGAGCGAAATTTTTGGTAGTGGGAAATGCACAGGTGTTGAACAAAGGGAACATTCAGGTCAGGATATATTACAGTGTTACGAACATAAAAGGAGGCATCAACGCGATAGGAATTGGAACGTTTCGTTGAACCCCAAAGTTCAATTCCATTTGTCCAAATTGGTTTTATAATTGTATTGTAGATTAGAAGTTTACTTTTAATTATTAGTTTCGAGCGTTTGTCCAGTAGTCTAAGAAGTTGTAGGTAACGTCTGTTAGCTTCAGCTGTTTTTAATCTAGTATGTGATTAAGTCCCAAATAACGCACTTTATCATATTGCTTATCATGTTGCTATTAAGGTATAAAGGGGTAGGTTTACCTTGACAAAGTGTGAAAGTAATGTGAGCACTCTTCTGTTCATTTACCTTCACTCTCCATCTCTTAAACCAAGATTGAAGGTTGTGGATATGGGATTGTATGGTAAATTGTTTTATGCACCTAGCATGGCCGTATTGTCTGCATAAGCAGCAATGATAGTATTAGGATAAGCTGGGATGTCATAGGTATAAATATTATATAAGATGGGACCAAGGATACTGCCTTGTGGGACTCCGGCTAGAATAGGATATATTTCCGAGGATTCTAAGTTAAATGCAACTTGGAAATATCGTTGGGATAGATATAAATTTATGATAAGGTAGTATGTTGAAGGAAGAAAGCTCTTGAGTTTCCAAAGGAGTCCAGGATGCCACACACGATCAAAAGCTTGGGAGATATCTAGAAATACTCCTGGGCAATACTCTTTCCTCTCAAGAGGATCAACAATGCGATGGCATTTCTGAATAGTGGAGTGTTCAGACCGGAACCCAAATTGGTGATCAGGAATAATTTTTTCATTAACTAGAACTGGGTAGAGTCGTTTTAATAGGAGTTTCTCGAATATCTTACCAAGAATTGGTAAGAGGCTGATAGGTCTATAGGTCTATAGGAGGAAGAATATTGGTTTAGGAATCGTTTTAATGACAGAATATTTCCAGAGTAAGGGAAAATAGGTTGTACGCAGGATGCTATTAAAAATATGTGTGATTAAAACTAAAGATTTTCGGGAAATTTTCTTCAGAATAGGAGCTGTTATTAGATCATAACCAGGAGCTCTTTTATTTGGAAGGCGCAGAATTGAAGATTTAATTTCCGAGAGCTTAAAATTTTTGGGAGAAAGACTCATAGGGACTGGGAACATTAGTTCTTCGATGATTTTGTTAGTATGCGATTTGTCTTCTATATCATCATGTGGAGCAAAAGTATTTACCAAATGTTTAGCAAATACTTCAGCTTTTTCTTTGTCTGTTTTTGCCCAGAGTTACCGTCATTTTGTTTCAGTGGGTGTGATGTTCTTTTGTTACGAGAGTATTCGTCTAGTGGATTCCCAAAAATAATTTGTGTTAAGAAACCATCAAAGAAAAATTTCCAAATTGAAAATTACTAAATTTTATAAAGAAAAACTAAATAAAAACAAAAATGATTTTTTGATTTTTTTTTTTTTCAAAAATAAAATCATTTTTTTAAGTAAAGTGCAAAAATAAAAAAAGTATTTTTTTTGTTAAATTCATTAAATTTAACCATGCTTATAACGGATGAGTATTTTGCAGAACTTCCGAAATCCTATTTTTTGGACGGGATAAAATTTTTGGAAAAACGGTTGGAAAAGTGTATAGATCTAAAAGGAGATTACAGTTTTTTTCCATCTTTTTTTAAGGACTTATTGAACGGCCCTCGTACAAATAGAAACAATATATTTAACGAATACGAGATCTGTTCAAAAAGTATCGCGAATTTAGAATTTCTGCGGGCTACGTATATTCGATTTTCGATTTTTTGTGGCGTTATGTTGGTACTCATGTCTCTCGCTTATAAATGTTCAGTTAATTTTTGACAGCTGCTTTGCTTGCACGTGTTTTGGCTCGTCTTCGATTTTTGCCCATTTTCGACCAAAAACAGCATCGCATTAACATTGCTAAGGAGCTTTTGGACTCTGTCCGCAACGACCCAAATTTGCTGCAAAGGCTCATAACTGGTGACGAATCATGGGTTTATCGTTATGACGTGGAAACCAAAGCTCAATCATCCCAATGGAAGCTGCCGCTCGAGTCAAGCCCGAAAAAAGCGCGCCAAGTTCGGTCAAATGTGAAGGTTTTGCTGCTTACAGTTTTCTTCGATTGCAGGGGCGTGGTCCATCATGCGTTCTTGCCATACGGTAGAACGGTCAATAAGGAATATTATCTGCAAGTTATGCGCAAGTTGCGCGAAGCAATCCGCCAGAAACGCCCGGATTTGTGGAAGAACAAAAATTAGCTTTTGCACCATGATAACGCCCCTGCTCACTCATCGTTGCTTGTGCGCGAATTTTTGGCCAAAAACAACACACTAATAATGCCGCAGCTACCGTATTCCCCAGATCTGCCCCCCTGTGACTTTTTCTTATTCCCGAAATTGAAGAGCCCCATAAAAGGACGATGCTACGCTACGATTGAGGAGATTAAAACGCCATCGAAGGAGGAGCTGAACAAGATCACAAAAAAAGATTTTTTGAAGTGCTTCGAGGATTGGAAAAAACATTAGCACAATTGTATAATATCTGGTGGGGATTACTTTGAAAGGGGACAAAATAGATATTCATGAATAAATAAATAATTTTTGAAAAAATACAAAATTCGCGATACTTTTTGAACAGACCTCGTACTTTGTATTAAAAGAGTTGCTTTTAGTAACGGCATTAAAGCAAAATTACCGCACCATCAATAGAAATAAACGATTTTTATTCTGTTTTATTTTTTAAATAGCAGGTAACATAAAAATATATATAATACATGAAATATTTTCTTTTAAAATGAATTCGTAAACAACAAAAAATGATGAGTCTTCCTTGCCTTATTTACAATTGTATTTTACAAACGTGTGATATCGATATGTGATCTTTCACACACACATGGTTGGTTTGCCAGCCGAAATAGTGTGTATCTTTCACACACACATACAGTAGAAGATTCCAAAATGGCTAACATACAGTTTCGAAAATATTAGGAAAGTATTGCACACATTTTATTACAATAATGCTAAAAATAAATTCAAAAACGCTACTATTCGATGCTTTATTCTTCAAAGAAAACAAAAAAAAACACCTGTTATATCATTTAGCAGGTGTTTGTTATTATAATTCAAGCATAACTAATATGTTTGAATAATTCTATCATCCAAATGTTTTCTCAAACATTTTAAAGCTTCGAGAAAATTGTTCCGATCTGTCTTCTTAATCAAGCAGTCATGTTACTTCATATTTTTACGTGAATTGATCTTTGTGTTGGTTGTGTGCTTTTACCTTACTCTCCGTGCTTTTGTGAATTCAGAGCGTAAGACGAGAATTTTTAAGCGGAGCTCAATTTGTTGGCTGTTAAAAATGTTCGCCTGTACAAATTTTGTACAAGAATGGAAATTTGTATACTTATCTGTGCTGTCAGTCAAATCATATTCTTAAGCTATTTAGAAGGTAAGGCTTTGGACAAAATACAATTGGTTCTTATGAGAGCCTCTCTAAAAACATGAAGGAAGAGTTTATACAGTGTTCTTTTTCTCTTTACTTTTCTTTCTTTTAGATTTTTTTTAAAATCACCAATGTTTTACCTTTCTCTTTTTTTGATTGATTTTCGGCCTTTTCGATTGATTTGTTTTTTGCATTTTTTCCCGTTCTTTTTTTCTATTGTTTTTTTTTTACTCCACGTTTATTATCAGATTTTATATTTTCTGGTTACTTTTTTCGGTGTCATTTTCTTTTACCTCTTTTCGCCTCCATCGGATTTTTCCTTATTTTTATGTTTTTTTAGGCCGTTGCACCGGTTTTGCATTAATTTTTTTCTATTTTTTAGTAGATTTTTCCTGTTTTTTTTGTCGATTTCTTTTCTTTTTGTTTCCTTTTTTGATGAACCACAATTTTTGTTTGAAAAAGTTGATGAGAATGGCATGGACGACATTTGGTTTCAACAGGACGGGGCCACTTGCCACACAGCCAACGTAACAATCCAACTTTTGGGCACTGCTTTCGAAAACCGAATAATCAGCCGAAATTCTGATGTCAATAGGCCGCCTCGGAGCTGTGATTTGAGTCTGTTGGATTATTTTCTGTGGGGAGCCGTTAAGAATAAATGTTACGCAAGCCATCCAGAGACAATTGAGGCCTTGAAACACGAAATCAAAGTTTCCATTGAAGAGATACAGGCCCGGACAATCGAAAATGTACTGAAAAATTGGGTCGAGCGAATGGGGTACTGTAACGCCAGCCGTGGCAGTCATTTAAATGATGTTGCATTTCATTCTTAAATTTCAAGTTTCAATCTTTTTAATAAAACCGGAAATTTGAAAAAACATAAACTAGTTTTTGTTTTTATGTACTTTTTAAAATGGAACTTCTAAATGGTCCATCCTGTATATAAATTGCATATACCTACCTAGGAGCGTTCTTATAATTACCCCAAAACTTTAAGAATACTTACTTTTGAGTGTTGCTCATTAACTAAATATTAACATTATTAAAGGAAATAAGCAAGTCCATTCAAGATTTTTAATTGTATTTATTATCATTATTATTATTCTTATTCTTATTATTATTTATTATTATTATTATTTTCTGTTTTATTTTCTTAAATCTTTCTTTCTCTCTTTTTTCTATTAGTTTTTATTATTTTTCTCTTTATAGTTTTTTCTCCTTTTTACTAATCTAAAACGATCAAATTAAAAAAAAATGTTTTTTCTCCTCATTTTTTTTTGCCCTATTCATAAATATATATAATATATGCATGTATATGTGTATATATATATATATGTATATAAAAATTTCAAAATTTGTTTTTCTTTCTCATTTTTCTTTTCATTTTATATTTTACTTTTTAATTTATTTAACTTTTTTTTTTTAGGATATTTTTCGCCTTTACATTTTTGCTTGTTATTGAGAAATTGTTTTTCCCTATAATTTATTCCTTTTTCTTATGTAAATTTTTTCTCCTCGCCTTATTTTTTTTTTTTTTTTTTATATTTAATAATTTTTATATATTTTTTTCTTCTTTTTTATAGTAATAATAACTATTATTATTAATTGTCTATTTTCCTTTTTCATTTTTTGCGCAAATAATATTTTTTCTTCATTATATTTTTGTTTTATCATTTTTCTTCTCCTTAAAATTAAGTATTTTTTAGTCATTTTCTGATTGTTTATTTTTTATCATTAATCTTCTCTGTTTTCCTACAATATTTTTTCTATACATCAACTCTCTCTCTTATTTGTTCTTTTAATTCACCATTATTTTACAGCAAGAGAAACAAAAGAAGCAAAAAAAAAGAGAGTACATTATGATGTACAGATCGTTTCACTTCTCCGTTTGCGCAACAACAAATTCAACACACTTCACATCACTCTCGCTCAATCAAACGCACACTCTTCAGTTCCCTATTTCTCAACCATTAGTGGTCACATTCAGATTTCATTTTTCTTTTTCGCTCTCATTATTGACATATTATTCCCAAATTATTTTTCTTTCCCCTTTTAAAATAATTCTTCAAAAATATTTTCTTCTTCATTCTTAAAATGTTTGTTCTGTTCAAATTGTTTCTTTTATAAATATATTCGCATTTATATATGTATATTTATTATATGTACATATATATATATGTATATGTGTATATATATATATATATATATATATATGTAAGTATGAATATAAAATTACTAATAATTAATACCGAGAAAAAAATAATTCTGTTTTCTTCACGTTTTTAAGTACATAAAATTAAAATAAAAGTAAAAAAAAAACAAAAAAAAAATTAAAAATAAACAAATCAAATTCTTAAAAAAAAAAAAATAGAAGAAGCAAAAAAGAAAACGTAAAAGTTTTTGTAATTTCCTTTTAATGAGAAATGACTTCTGTCTCCTTGCAATTGCTTTTGAAGCGAGATAACAAAAAAATGATTTTTCCTCTCTTCTTATTCTCTTTGCATTTTTATTCGATTGTTTCTCTACCCCAATGAGTTCTTGTTTTCTTATTTGCTTCTTCCACTCTTCTTTTTTTTTGTTTTTTTTTGTCTTATTGAAACGATTTTCCAATTTTCAATCGCCTATCGTTTTTAATTTCTTAGTAAATATTAATTTTTGTTGTTGACTTTTTTTTCTTATTCACTTATGTATATAAATTGTATATGTGTTTTTTTGTTGTTGTGTCTGTTTTCTGTGTATTTACTTATTTTTTACTTACAAAACTAGTACGTTAACGAAATAATTGCATTCTAATACATTTTTTATCCTTGTTCTCTTCTGCAGCAGTTCTATTTTTTACACGACGGTTGCCTTAATCTCTTCATTTTTTTTCTGCTCATTTTCTTTACCTTTTATTTTATTTATTTTTCTTGAACGTGTTTTGCATTCCATTTAACTGTTTTGCCCACGTTGCGTGCATTTTTCTTTTTCCACTTTCCTTTTTGGAATCGTTTTTTTTTTTGTCTTTATCATAAAATATTTTTCTTTTCTTTATTTGCCAATTTTTGAAATTGGATTTGAAATGGTTTTTTTTTTGGATGTTAAATATTAAAATATTTTTGTCATTATTAAATTTTTACTTTTTTTAAATAATTTGTTTGGTGTTGTATCTTTTATTCATAAAAAAAATTCAAAACAAGATACGAATTAATATTTTAAAAAATTAAAACAAAAACCAAAACAATGAAACTTTGATAATTTTTAAAATTTTATTATGCCATGAACACAATTGCGACTTGCGACCGCAACATAATTCGTTAGCGAACTTTGGATCAAATTAAACACAATTACGACGAGTAAATAAATTTAATCTGATTATTTTTTTTTTTAATAAATTATGCTTTATTAAATTTTTAAGCACATTCAAAAATATCTATATAAGTATATAAGCATTTACGTTGGTTTTAATTTCAATTTGAACAATGCTGCCACACAAAAATACGTTAAAAAATGAAAATCTGTTGACAGATAACTTTTTTCCGTTGCTGCATGCAATTGTGTGCACTCCCATTGCATTGTTAAGTATTCAATAAAAATATGAACAGTGATTTTTAGACGCGTATCGTAATTGTGTTCTGACTTTTAAAATCATTATATTTTTTTTTTTTTAAATTTTGCTTCTAATTTCAATTTTTATTATATTTAATTAATTTTTCTCCTATTATTATTTATTTATTTTGATTTTGTTTAGTTTTCTTTTTCCAATTTTTTTTTTTATAAAACTACCAGATGTTGAAATTAATTCGTAGCGTTTTACAAAAGATGGCGTTAGTCAACTATCCATAGTCACACATTCAAAAGTAAATATTCTCCCAGAAGTTACTGACATAACGCAACTTTTCCCCTATATGACATTTTGTTATAGTGTCAGTAGAACTTGTTACGCAGTGTCAAACATGTCGAAGTTCGTGCCTGATAAATCGTTTTTGCGGGGAGTGTTAGTCCATTACTTCAACATGAAGAAAAGTTCCGCGGAAAGTCATCGTATTTTAGTGGATGTCTACGGTGAACATGCTCTTGCTGAGCAAACTTGCAAAAAGTGGTTTGCGCGGTTTAAAAATGGAAATTTTGATTTGAAAGACATGGAACGTCCCGGACAGCCGAAAAAGTTAGAAGATGAAGATGTGGTGACGTTGCTCGATGAAGACCCATGCCAAACACTCCAGTAGTTGTCCATATCACTTAGAGTCGACTTTTCGACGGTCGGAAAACGCCTGAAAGCCGTAGGAATGGTACAAAAACAGGAAACGTGGGTTCCACATGAGTTGAAGCCAAGGGACGTCGAATGGCGTTTAGTCACCTGTGAGATTCTTCTCCAACGGCAGGCAAGGAAGGGATTTCTGCATCGAATCGTCACTGGTGACGAGAAGTGGGTACTCTACGACAATCCCAAACGCAGAAAATCGTGGGGCTTGCCCGGTCATGAATCGACATCGTCCCCCAGATCGAATATTCATGGAAAGAAGATCTTACTGTGTATTTGGTGGGATCAGCTGGGTGTTATTTATTATGAGCTCCTCCAACCGGGTGAAACCATCACTGGCGGCCGCAATATAAAGATCGACACGACAAAGTAATTTTGCTCCACGACAATGCAAGACCCCATGTTGCGAAAGTCGTAAAAACTTATTTAAATACGCTGAAATGGGAAGTTCTGCCTCAGCCGCCATATTCACCAGACATTGCCCCATCTGATTATCATTTGTTTCGATCCATGGCGCATGGCTTGTCAGAGCAGCACTTCGATAACTACGAAATGACCAAAAATTGGATCGATTCTTTCATCGAATCTAAAGAAGAATTTTTTCGACGCGGTATCCGAGCATTACCAGAAAGATGGCAAAAAGTAATGGATAACGGAGGACAATACTTTGAATAACGCGTCTGTAATGATACTGTCATAATAAACCACGAAACTTTGCAAAAAAAACGCTACGAATTAATTACAACACCTGATATTTCCACTTATGTATGTATAGTATGTATGTGTTTGATTGTATTCGAGTAATAGTAAAGTTATATGATGATTTTTTATTATAAGCGACTACACTTGTACACCTCCTTTATTATGTCACCGCCCGTTTTTGTCTATGAAACTCTTTTTTTTAATTAAATTTCCTATTTATCCATCTTATTTCTACGCAAATTATTATTTTCTCGCATCGACTTTTTGTTTTGTTTTAATTTTTATTTCAATTAATTATTTCCATTTCATTCGATTTTATTCCTTATAAAAAAAAAGAATAAATACTTCCAATTTTTTTTCTTATTTTCTTCTGCAATTTCTACGTTTTTATCTTCATCTTATTCTTATCAAAATTATTTATTACTATTATTTCACATGCACGTTTGTTTGTGTGTATGTAGGTATCCTTTTATTGTTTTCTCTTCGATTTTTTTTTTAATTTTATTTTCAGTTCCTAGTTTGCTTTTATCTAAAAAAAAATTCAAAAAAATTAAAACAAATTATAAAAAAAATTAAGCAGAATTTTAAAAGCATTGTGAGAACGTTTTTATTTTGTTATAGAAAAGTTATGATAAAATTAGTATTAAATGTGATAAAATTAGTATTTTTTTTAGTATTAATTTAATTATTAGTTTACATTTTGTTTAATTTTATAACATTTTTTTGAAGTTATATTTTTAATTTGTTTTTTTTTTTTAATTTTAAATTATTTCAATTTTGTTTACGAACAGTCATGGCTAAAATAATAATTGTAATAATAATTTATTTGGTTGGCATTTGTTTTCTTCTTCTTCATATTTTTGTTTGCATTTTGAATTCTTAACAAATTTCATTTCTATTTTTATATAATAACTTTTTCTTTTTATTATTATTAAGGAAAATATTACTTAAAATAGTAAAGAAATTAACAAAACAAAAAAGAAAATTTTATAAAAGGTTTGAGAAAGTTACTATTTTTTTTTGTGCATTATCAATCTTATTTCCGTTATTCTAATAATTAGTAAATTTGCTATTGTGTTTGGTTTTTTTTTTAAAATATTTTATTTTCTAAAATTTTGGCTATTCTTTTCTTGAATATTTAATAGAAAATCTATAAATTCCTATTATACTTAAACAAGTGAGCTTTTCTTATAATTGTTTTACTATGTTCTCTTCTTCTTATTTATTATTGTATTTTTTCTGATTACTAAAAATTCCCGTTTTACTCTCATTTTTACTATTATTATTATTATTTTTAAATCTATTTTATTTTTGTATTCAATTTTTTTTTGTTAAATAATTTTTTTGTCATGGTTTTGTGTGTATTTTTCTTTTCTTTTTCTCTCTTAAACATTTATTATTATGAAGGCACATGATTGTCTATAATTTCTTATTTTTTTTAATAAATTTACTGCTATTTCTATACTATTTACTACTATTTAATTATTTTATTTAAATTATTTCAAACGGTTTTGTATATAATTTATGTTCAATAATTATTTTTCAGCATTTACCTATTTTAATATTTTTTATTCTATTAACTTTTCAATTAAATATTCATCATTTTTATTCGAGCTATTGTTTTTGTTGTTTTGTTTTTAATGTTTTCGTATTTAATAATAAACGAGGCTTTGAGTTTTCGGTGAGATTATTTTTGGGAAATTTTGCTGATTTTTTGTTACTATTTGTTTTGTTGAAATTTATTTTTTTTAAACCCCTACAACAGCAACAGTGGCAATTTTCAACTTCATTTCAAAGTTGGCACGCATCTTATACTATGCGGCAGTTTGGGTGAGATGCCCTCATTAAACGAAAATTTTAATGACAGTAAAAATTGCTTCGTACTCTTTAGCCTGCATAGAGCATGCAGGCTTCAGACATACTTTTGGGATCTTTCTCAATAAATTTCTTGTCAACATTACCATTTTTTGGAGTTATATAAATCAAAATTTAAATAACTTTAAAATTGTCCATTTTTTGAAAATATTTTGATTGTTTTTGTATTGAAATTTTTGTTTTTATGAATTATATTATATATTTTTTAGGCTAAGAAGACAATTTATAGCAATCAAAATATTAAAAAAAAGAATAGTTTTTTAATTTTTTTCCCCTATAATTTGTTATTGTGGGTATGTATAATAAAAAGAGTTTAATTAATTTACTGCTGATCTACAATAAAATGTCAATTAATTTTTTATCTTTTTTTTTTAAATATATTTTATTATACATTATATATTTTTGTTTTGTATTATTTGTTCTCATAATTAATAATGCTTGTTTATTTTTTCGATACAAAGTAGTTTTTTTAGGTATTCTTTAATTGCTTAATATAAATACTATTTTTTTCTATAATTATTGTTATTTTTATTGTAAATTTATTATATTGCTTAAAAATTCCCAATGAATTTGATGCTCTTTCCTTGTTATGTACATACACATTTGTACAAAAAACACAAATTTTTCTTAAATTTTCTAATTTTTTTTGGGGACAAAAAATTCTATTTTACTCAAAAATTTAAATTTAATATTTTTCCGCGAATAGTTATAATTAATATTGAAATGATTTGTAAGCTCTTTAATGAAACCGAATTTCTAAAGAGAAAAGTGTACATTTTCTTAATGAAACCGAATCGTACAAATAGTTTTTTTTTTGTTTGTTTTGGAAATTTTATTTTTCTTAAGAATTTTCTAATGGCTTGTGTTTGGATAGTGAAGAAAAAACTTAATAAGAAATGGATTTTCTTTTTCTTCATATTAAGTAAAAATACAAAAACAAACAAAAAATGTTCTTTATTGTGAGTTAAGGTACGAGTATATAGAATAAATCTACGTCACGTGCCTGTCAGAATATTGTATTTTCATATTAGGAACTTTCATGCAAAGTAAATATATAGTAAATATAAGAAAAAAAATTGTCTGTGAATCAATTAATAAAATAAAGAGGTATTATCAGTCCGTTAACATACGAGTATCAGTCCTGGGAACTATCCCAGGATTTGCTTCAATTTCGCTTGTATTAGCCCATTGCCCGAAAACAACGCAGTAAATCGTTTTCTAAAAGAAAAGCATTTTTTGCGATTCGGTATCGTTTTCTTCCAAAAGAGCCTGTACTTTGATGGTCCTCAACCTTCCTAGGCCGATTTTTACGCTTCTTGTCCAACAAGTCAAAATTGCCGTCTTTGAACCGGACGAAACCAATCTCGGCACGTTGTTTCGAAAAAAGCACTGTCACCATAGGCCTTAAGCATTCGATGGGTTTCGGTAGGCGATTTCTTCAAACTGAAGCAGAAAAGCAGAGCTTCGCGCATATGCTCTTTTTCTGGCACAAAACTAGACATGATTACCAAAGGAAAAATGTATGTTGTTGTACGAAATTGCTGACAATGTGCACTGATTAATGTTGACAGATGTCAAACTCATAAAAAAAAGGTTTGGCTTAATACACTCACTTATGCCAAACTTATACACCTAATAATCCAGTGAGATTAAACAGTGTAGTTGTGTAGAACTTTTAAAAATATTTCTAGATAAGTACTTATACAATCTTCATTTTCAAATCGTTTGAAAATAAAGATGGCAGAACTTCAGTCGGAACTGCATTTGCTTTTAAAGAATAATGGTACAAATCGCAAGTATCTGGCATACATTGATTAATATTTATACTATTCACCACTCAACCCAGACTCAGGTTGAGTTTTAAGGCAATTGGTTTTTGCCAGTGAATGTAAATTATAATATTCGTGGACCATCGTTAGGTTGCTCCTTCTTCTTGCAATAGAGCACTGTCAAGTTGGCTTTGAGAAATAATTAGAACGGTTTTTAGTTCATTTCTAATTCTGAATCTTTATTATAAAAATCTTCCTATTTATACACAAATTCAATATGCATAATACATAATAAAATTGCCATCAATGCATTTATGAAAATTAAGTATTATAATAATTAGTTGCAAAAAATATTCTTGAAATTGGAATTTCTTGGTTTAAGTACACTTATTACATAGAAAACAATGAATGAATGCCCTCTTAAGGTATTCAAATTTCTCACTTGGACGTAGTGATAACTCACTCATTCATATTTATTTCGTTGACCACATGTTTGGGTAGCTCAGTTATCACTTCAATATATATGCATTCGATAATACATTTAATTTGTGTCGAAATTTTGTACAAATTGTCATTGTCTTTTTGGAAATCTGAAGAATTAGACCACAACTTCATCATGACCATTTACATTTCTTTTTAGTTTTTTATTGTAATTGTGCTCTTTTTATATTTTAATATAGGGTTTTCCAAAAAGAGTAAATTGATTTCTTTTTTAAAAAAACACACTAATTGTTAAGGAAAGTCAAATGTTTTTTATTTAATGTGAAGTACAATCGATACAATTAAGTTCTGAATAAAACGTCATTCAAATGGCCTCCGCGACTTCTTTTGCAGGAACGAATTCGATGAACCCAATTTTCGAGCACTTTTTCCACTAAATCAAGTCGTATGTCATGAATAGAACGTTCAATAATAACTTCTAAAGCTTGAAGAGAGTCTTGAAGAGAGTCAATGTTACAATTTCTTGAAATAATCGAATCCCCAAACTTTTCTCGCAATAATTCGGTTGTTGCACGTGCTGTGTGGCACGTAGCCCCATCTTGTTGGAACCAGATGTTGTCAAGATCAACTTCTTCCAATTTCGGTCATAAAAAGTTGGTTATCATCGATCTATACCGCTCTCCGTTGACAGTAACGGTGTTACCAGCTTCATTTCGAAAGAAGTACGGACCAATGATTCCATCAGACCAAAAACCACACCAAACTGTCAATTTAGTTGAAGACAGTTTTGTTTATTTACCGCACCACTCAGATGAAAGTGCGCGCACGAAAAGTTGCAATTGGAGAACGATTATTTTGATAATAAAATTGAATAATTTGTAAACGTTGTTCTTGCTTATATCTCTCCACGATGCAATTGTAAACATTACTGAATACAATGAAAAAAAAAGACAGATCATGACATATTACAAATGGCTGAAACGTCATATCACTCTTTTTGGAAAACCCTATAGTTTATAAATGCTCTTTTTTTCTATTCTAATTTTATTGAATTCAATTAAATATGTTCACTGATCGCATTCGTAATGATTGCCAGAAAACACAAGACACGTGACGTCATATGGCAGAAAATTGCTTAGAGTGAGATGGAATCAGAGAATTTACATTTCAGTACAAATATTATTTAGACATTATATTAAAAATAAAAATAAAAAATTACATTCTAAAAATATCGTTAATTAAACAAAAATATATTTAACTAAACGACAATCGACAGTGAGGTTTTTAATGTTTAATTATCGTTTTTTTTTTTAGAAAATGCAAACATTAAATAATAATAGTAAAGACTTTACTTCATTTCGTAGCCGAACATTACTAAAAAGCAGACATCGTTTTTCTTTGCTGTCTACGATCCGCTTTAGAAATGAACAGACAGAAATTGTTCAGAGACAAAATATATCAAATAATCTCTTTTACTCTTGGTTTACTCATTCAAGTTAGCCATTAATCAATAAAATATACTAGTTTTGTCCTTTTTTCTCTTTGCTTTCTGTTTAGAGGTTTGGGAATAAAAATTTTATAAAACAAAAACCAAATTCAAAATAAAAAGAAAAGAACAATTAATTCCAATTTTTTCTCTTTTCATTGATTTTCTTTGTCTATAAAGTTTATAATTTTGTTTTTGTTTTTCTTTTCCTTTGCTTTCTCACATTTCTATCCGTATTAATTCACTTCTTTTCTATTTCTCTTTTGCTATTTCTTTTGTAAATTTTACATTTTTTTATTATATTTATTTTCTTTTGTATATATGTTATATATATATGTATATATCATAAATTGGTAATAAATCAATAAGTATGTATTTTTATGTACATATGCGTTTTGTATATTATAATATGTATATAAGTAAGCATGTAAATAAATTAGAAAATATATTTTTCTCCTTTTCTAATTTATCTTATTATATACTAATTTTCTCTTTTTTACTTTCTGTTTCTCTCTTGTATTCAATGAATTTTTATTATTATTATTATTATTATTATTATTAGTACTATTATTATTCTTTCAATTACTTTGTGTAAATTCCTATTTGATGTTTATGTTCCTCTGCTTTTTTGAGCTCATTGTCACTATTCACGTCATATTGTTTGTATTTGTTAAACCCTTTGTGCTCGTTAGGCGTCGCCAATGCGACACATATAATAATCATTCCACTCGTTAGGCGCGGCAGCGGCGACATAAGCAATAGGTATACTTTTACAGAGAATTCCTTTTGCACAGGGCTATCACATGTACACCGATAGATATTATACTAGCCTTCCATTAGCAGATGAACTATTAAAATTAAAATGTCATCTGACTGGAACAATAATGACGAATAGGAAAGGTTTACCAAGTCTAACAAAGAAACCTAAATTTACAACAAAAAAAGTTATCGCTTTTAAGAAGCACAGCAACAAAATGCTGCTTGCATGGAAGGGTAAAAGAGTCGTTTCAATGTTGAGTACATCTGCCAATCACAAGAACCGGAAAGGGTGGTGGTATTATTTCAAAACAAAAACCAAATATTGTATTAGACTACACAAAGTCAATGGGTGGAGTTGATCGTGCTGATCAGTATGCGTCATCCTATTGCTTTCTAAGAAAATCTTTGAAATGGTGGCGCAAACTATTTTTTTGGGGAATGGAAATTTGTTGCATAAATTCGTACATTCTACACAAAGCTATAAAAACAAAAATAAACTAAAAACCACTAAGCCATTTGGAGTTTCGCAAAGTATTGGTCGACCAGTTAGTGGGAGAATTTAAAGTGCCTCGAAGTAGGCCATCTACTTCAGCTCCATCAGAGACCAGGCTCAATGGAAAACTACATATTTTAAGAAAAGGTTCCAAGTGGAACTGTGTGGTCTGCTCAAAAAGGGCAGTAAAAGGTGGAAGATGAGAGACAAGCGAATTTTGTGATACTTGTCCTTGAAAACCAAGGATGCATTTTGGCGATTGCTTCGAAAAGTATCACAATTTGAGAACCTATAAAAGCTGAACTTTGATATTTTTTTCCATTATAATTGTTTATTTGTATAATAAATACATATTTTTGAACAAACCTGCTCGTTTTTGTTTGTCACCTTTCCAAAATTTTTTTTTTTATTTATTAAAAAAAGCTTAGTTTTTTTGTAAATTGTTTGCTTAAAAACTCACGAGTTGCTGGTAACCCATTTACATTTTTTTCACGACTTGAAACAGTTAAAAATAATTGGCCTCTATTTTCTTATGCATTTGAGAATATCTAAAGGGTAAGATAAAAAATTACCAACGAATGTACAAAAATCGCATTGGTCAGTTTTATTGTTGTTTTTTTTGTTACACTATTTTTATTATAATTCTTGTTATTCTTATTTTTAAATGCATTCATTACTAATTTTCAAAATAGAAAGTTTTTTTCTTATTTTGAATATTTATTTTTATTTTCTGTTTTTGTAGGCAGACCACAGCACTAGGCCAGATGGACTACATGATTGACAGACTTCAACGGGCAAGTTAGCGTATAGAAAATATTATTATTCGTTTACATTAAGAAATTTTGTATATAAATTAGATGATTTAATAAATGGAATAGTGTACTTTAAGAAAAAGATTGTCGATTCAAGAATCCTGCCGGAAAATTAATAATAGAAAAGGTAACAGTTCCTTAGGATATGACTAATACAAAGCGTATGTTTGCAGGATGTGCATTTATTTTATATATGATAAATATTATTATTTATAATTAAAAGCTATTTTGATTTATGCAAAGTGATGTTAAAATAAAATATAAAATGTTTATTAAAATAAATAAACCAATGTGAAAACGTTATTCATAATACAAAGTAAATAAAATAATAACGGCAGTGACCAACTACAGAATTCACCAATAAAAAATGTACGATCAAAACTATATTTCGACATTTGGAAATTCTTGTTTGCTCGCAGGTGTCGTAATTAATTATTTTTGCAGATGTTCATTCAAGCGATTGCACAATAATTAGACTGCTCGCGCAATGCACGAGTTTTATTTGCAGCGAACCTGTACAATGCACGAGCAAAATTTGTACAGGTTCGCATGAGCAAAATTTGTACATGTTTGCGCATATATGAGGTCTGTTCAAAAAGTATCACGAATTTTGTGTTTTTTTTTCAAAAATTATTTATTTATTCAGGAATATTTATTTTGTCCCCTTCAAAGTAGGATTGACCCCCTAGTAGATATTATACAACTGTGCCAACTCATTTTTTTTTGATCTGGTTCAGCTCCTCCTTCGATGCCGTCTTTATCTCCTCAATCGTAGCATAGCGTCGTCCTTTCATGGGGCTCTTCAGTTTCGGGAACAAGAAAAAATCATAGAGGGCCAGATATGGGGAATACGTTGGCTGTGGCATTATTAGTGTGTTGTTTTTGGCCAAAAATGACAAAAGCCAATTTTTGTTCTTCCACAAATCCTGGCGTTTCTGGCGGATTGCTTTGCGCAACTTGCGCATAACTTGCAGGTAATATTCCTTATTAACCGTTCTACCCTGTGGCAAGAACTCATGATGCGCCACGCCACTGCAATCGAAGAAAACTGTAAGCCAAACCTTCACATTCGGCCGAACTTGGTGCTTTTTTCGGTCTTAGCTCGTGCGGCAGCTTCCATTGGGATGATTGAGCTTTGGTTTCCACGTCATAACCATAAACCCATGATTCGTCACCAGTTATGACCCTCTGGAGCAAATTTGGGTCATTGCGGACAGAGTCCAACAGCTCCTTAGCAATGTTAATGCAATGCTGTGTTTGGTCAAAATTGAGCAAAAATCGAAGGCGAGCCAAAATACGTGCAAGCAAAGCGGCTGTCAAAAATTAACTCAATATTCAAAATGGCCGAACTTGTAGGCATAAGTGAGAGACATGAGTACCAACATAACGCCACAAAAAAATTGAAAATCGAATATACGTAACCCGCGGAAATTCAAAATTCCCGATACTTTTTGACCAGATCTCGTTTATTACACTGTCAAACAAGCAAAAAAGGAAAAATTCTGAGTGTAATTTCAGAAAACATTTATTTATGTGTTGCCAGTGCAAGGCTAAAATGGTGTAATAAGATAGCCAGGCTGGCGGTCTGGCAACCTCACAATGCTATAGGTGCCATCTAGCGAGCAATGGAGGTACATTGGACGATAGCAGAGTATGTCAAGTAAATTATAGAATCTGCCACACAAAAATTGGGATATTTATTACCATGTATAACCAAATTTACTAGAACCCATCTCAGTCCGACACATATAGTTATAATTTCTAACAAACCATGCCGGATACGGCCTGAAATTGGACCGCTTTTTGCACGGATTGGTTTAAATACTGTTTTTGAGGAGATTTAATTTATAAAATCGTGTTTAACTTATTTTTGTAAATTTTTTTTGTTTTTTATCAAAAGTTTCAGTTTTTTTTTAATATTTAATGTTAATTTTCTTTTCAATACGGATTATTAGAATTTTAGTTGTTTTTTAGATTTCTATTCGTATATAAATTTGTTGTTCTAGTTTATTTTTAATGTTTTTATTGTAGGTTTTCATTTTAATTTTTGTTTTGCTATTTTTTATGCAAATTTTTACTGAATTCTAATTTTATTATTTTTGTTTTGAAATATGAACCTTTTTTTTCAAATTATTAATTTTTATTCATAAATAACACATCTTAAAAAGGTAATAATTTCTCTTATTGACGTGCACAATTAATTTGTTTAAGTAAATTTTACTCAAAAATATTGTAGTCCTGTCAAAAATTGACAAAATATATCCCTGGTGTAGGCAATAAGTTTTTAATGGAAATTAATTAGTAATTGATAATAATAATAATAATAATATAATAAACAAATATATTCTTTTTTATTTTATATTCATTGGTATATTGTTAATTGTTTTCTTTTTTATTATTCTATTCATTATCGATTATTATTAATGGAGTATATAAGATTATCCAGTTTATTTTATACATAAGTACGAATAATTTATTATATACAGAGTATATTTTATTAATTTTTTAGTTTTTTTTTGTATATCATTAAAAAATTCAGAATTCCTATTTTGGCGATTGATTGATTTGATTTGATTTGATTTAATTTGATTGGATTTTTGTTTGTTTTCGCTTAATTAGTTTATTCAACACTATTTCTACCAAAGGTGTAAAAATTTTAACTTAGTTATAAAAAAAAAGTCACTAAGTTTATTAATTTTTCCACAATTTATTTGATTTTTCGTATAAAAATCTTCCAATCCCACCTGGATACGAAATTTCGTACATAGTATAGCTTTTTGCTACCATGAGGTGTCTTTTGACACAATAATTTATTGTATAAATAACAACACCATTTGGTAGCACTATTTGAATTATAATAGTGCAAAAAGGAATATTATTATGATCTTATATTATAGAGTATAATAATAGACGATCCGCCCCTATACACGGTTTATCCCAAAAACAACTGGAATTTATATTTAAATCATACAACATGCAGCGCCATCTATTGAAAATTTTCAGCATTAAAAATATAAATTCATCCTCTTTCAAACGAAAGTTACAGCCATTTCAAAAAAAGAAAAAGTGTGCTAATGTTACAAAACAAAAATGGCTGGGATATAATCATAAAATGCTGATAGTGCTCTAAGTGGTTAAAAGTTAAAAAATTCTTGTCCAACATTGGATCAGAATAACGTTTCAATGACGTAGGCCTAATTCATTTCCGATTGGCGTTTTATTGGTTTTATATTTGCACATAGTTAACCTATTAATGTACAATTTTTAAACATACATATATAAAAATATAAATATATACTTAGTGTGTGGGGGAAATCCGATGTAAATAACCTAAAAAATCATGTACAATATATAGATAATTCGTAAGAATATAATTTTGAATTTATGAATTTTTATACAAATGACACTGAGTATTATAACCCAATACTTATACACTATTCCAACGATAAGATAGAGGTGCTTCTATTGGGAAAAATGACGATGTGAGTAAATTTATTATCATAAATATGATTTAATGATAATTTTTTTATCTATTATCAGAATTTAATCATAAATGTAAGTATTGTAGACGTTTTGTTTCATTATTTTAAAAATATGCGCCAAAGAAATATGTACAAATATAAAATTGCCCCTATTTGAAAGTGCTGCCTTTGCGCACCAGTATGCATGTTTGAGTTAGCTTTAAAATTTTAGTCTGTTTTTTGGCTTTAACTTGGCGCTTCAATTGTCTTTGCTTACATTCCATCTTAGATTAACGAATACGTCAGATTTTCATATATGTATAGGCAATTTTCTGTCTCAATTATATCAAAAGCGGCGAGAAATCGTAATGCTTGCATACTTTTGTATAGATTTTTTTATGTAGAAATGACACCCACTGACGTATAGTTTTCGTAATAGAAATAATTTATGTTTTATTTAGAATTCAATAAATTTGATTTGTAGACTTTTTCGGAGAGTTTTAAAACACGCCATTCTCCATGAAATGGTAGCATACCGAAATGCTTGAATACTTTTGTTTATATTTAGATACTTGTAGCGGGGTAAAAGTTGGTTTTTGTGCGGTTTTATTAAATTTTAAATAGTTTAGAAACATGTAAGTATAAATTAATACATTTGCATAAAAAGTTTTATTCTTCACTACAGGAAATAGGAAGTTTCAATTTTAGAATACAAAGTGTTTTGTGATATGTTATTTTGCAAGTGTGTGGGTTCTTACGAATGTACACGTATTCTCGAAACAATTTGGAGAGCATTTTTGTGTAGAGGCCTCTACAGTACTTCTATAATATAGGGTGGTCCATCTAGCGGTTTCATTTTGAACTACTATTTATTTGAAGTACTAGAGTGTTAAATGTCAACACGAATTGACAGATTGTTAGTTGAAAGTCAGAATTTTACGAAATGGTAATCCATACGCTTGAAGAAAAATGGGAAATATTGAAAACTTACTTCCAAAGTGGTGAGAAATTTAAAAAAAAATTAGTAAATATCGAATGCCATCACGTGAATTTGTGGGCGAAACTGGTGAAGCGAGTTCGCGAAACTGGTTTGTTGGTTGCCAAAGCAACTCGTTCCCGCTCTAAGACAGTGCGTACGACCGAGAATATTGCCGCCGTTGCTGAAAATGTCAGTGATTATCCATCAACATCAACTCGTCACCGTTCTCAGGAATTGAACATTGCTCGCACTTCTCTGTTGAGAATTTTGCACAAAGACTTCGGTATGAAAGCTTACAAAGTTCAATTAGTCCAACAGCTAAAGCCGCATGACTATCCGAGGCGTTTTCGGTTTGCCCAATGGGCTCAAGATCGATTGGCCGAAGATGAGCATTTTTACCGAAAAATCATCTTTTCGGATGAGGCCCATTTCCACCTCGGTGGGTATGTCAACAAACAAAATTGTCGCATCTGGGGCTCAGAAAATCCATGGCATGGACGACATTTGGTTTCAACAGGACGAGGCCACTTGCCACACAGCCAACGTAAAAATCCAACTTTTGGTCACTTGGCCGCCTCGGAGCTGTGATTTGAGCCAGTTGGATTATTTTCTGTGAGGAGCCGTTAAGGATAAATGTTACGCAAGTCATCCAGAGACAATTGAGGCCTTGAAACACGAAATCAAAGTTGACATTGAAGAGATACAAGCCCGGACAATCGAAAATGTACTGAAAAATTGGGTCGAGCGAATGGGGTACTGTAACGCCAGTCGTAGCAGTCATTTAAATGATGTTGCATTTCATTCTTAAATTTCAAGTTTCAATATTTTTAATAAAACCGGAAATTTGAAAAAACATACACTAGTTTTTTTTTATTTACTTTTTAAAATGGAACTTTTAAATGGTCCACCCTGTAAAAGTACTTCATAATATAAGAACTCCTTACCCACAGTCGTTCATGGTAAAGTTTGACGTTTCAACTGTTGTTGTTTGACGTGTGTAAATAAAATGAAAAGATTTGTTCATATTTATCAGATACAAATAAGCTGGAAAGTGAAAATAATATTTTAAAATTACGACCAATTAAATACCATAGAAAATATTATTTGTATATATTCCATATCAAAATACTTTTCAATTTTAAACTAATGTTAATAAATCGCATCATAAACTGAAAACAGAACGTTATTTTTCTTCTTTCTTTAAGCAACTAATCAAATGAATGTATTTTTGTTTAGCTCCTGTGCTTTCCACTGTAGTAACAATAGGGAAATATGGCGCTGTTGTCAGTAAAATATAAGGTTTGTGTATAGGGAAACCACGAAAAAACTCGTGGTTTCTCTATGAACAGAAATCTTTATCGAATACCAACATATACATTAATATATCGATGTTGTTCAATTTATCTATATTTAATGAATCAATTGGCATATCCATACAGTTTCCATAGTTATTGAAATAAGAAGGTGCCAAAAAACACCTTCCGATTGAAATAGGTAGAAATAGTATTAATAATAAAACGTATTTTTACATAATTTAAAAACTTTTATGTATAATTAATTTAAATAGATTGCAATTGGTTTTTATATTACGACTAATTATTAATTATAGTTTTGTTTTTGTCTTAATGTCAAAAATTGTTTACATTTTACATTTTTGATTCCCATTAATTATTGCTCATAATTGTTAGTTGATTCTCATTTCCATTTTTTTTTATTTTAATCCTTATTAACTATTTATCGAAAAATAATTTCCGTCTCTTATATAATATTAATATTTATATTAATAGGTTTGTTTGTATGTATGTATATATGTATAAGTATATCAATAAGAATATTATAATAATTATTATAAAAAGATGATCGATCGAATTCGCAATAATATATAAATTATTATTTAAAATATATTTTCAGTTTTTATTTTTGTTCTTCTATTTACGCATTATTTTGTTTGTTTTTTTTATTTTACATTTTTATACACTATTAAAATGGAAAACAAAACTTATCCTCGGATTATTAATAAAACTATTTCGTAATATTTATTATTATTATTGATGAATATTGTTATTAATCAATTTTTTGTTGCTTCTTTTCTTTATCTCTCGTACGTTTTATCTGATTAATTTTAATTTATAAATATTTTTAAATACAATACATCGTAAGTAGATAAATATACTATATATTATTTATTTTTAAAAAAAAGGATAATAAGAAAAATATTTTGTTTTTCTTCTCTTTAGGCACATTTTGTTGTTGTTCTTGTTCTTATTAATTATTATTACTACTTTGTTTGTGTTCCTTTTTAATGATTTTCTTTTATTTTTTTAATTAATTCTTATTTTTCTTGTAGATTTTTTCTCTAATTTTTATTTAAGAAAATTTCAAGTTTTTCTTTCTCCTTTTTTGTATTATTATTAGGAATTATAGGCATTAATTATTTTTTTAGTAATAAAAAATATTTGCATTCGTCTTCCTTGTTTTTTTTTGTCAAACTTTCTTTTTTTTTTTTAATTAAAAATAATATGAAAATAAATTATAGGAAATAATCAAAATTGAAAAAATTAAAAATGTTTAAAAAAAAATACATTTGCTTTTTCTATTTTCTCTTTTACTTTTTTTTTTAAATTACTTTTTCTTTTAATTATTTTTGTTCTTTAATTTTTTTACTATGAGAATCTTTCATGATCACACAGAATCTTGCATTTTGCCATTAGCCGCCTTTTGGGTTTTTTTAAATTTTTGATATAGCGTTAATTAAAAGCTAGTTTTCAGTAAATAAGGGTTGTTAAGATGATATGAAACTTAATAAAACAGTCGCATAATTTGGATAACATTTGTACTTTCAAGATGCCACTAGCGAAAGGGACATGGAGCGAAATCTATACAGCAAAAGTTCCTGTGAAGAATCTAATAAAATTTTTAAATTTCGCTAATAAAGGGTCTACAAATTTGACATTTTTTTTTTAAAAATTAGGAATAAAACACATTCTTTGTGTATTGAAATATATTGTTTATTGTTCCTTTTGATAACTTTTTTGCATAATTGTGACTCTATTTTACAGATGACACGGTTGAACTCTTGAATTGTGTATGGACTGTTTTCATAAACCTTATCTTTTACATGGCCTCATAAAAAGAAATCCAACCATGATCTTGGTGGCCAATTGACATCATCTCTTCGCGAAATTAGACGTCCATTGAATTTGGTTTTCAATGAATCAATTGTGTCTTGGGCAGTGTGGCATGTAGCGCTGTCTTGTTGAAACTACACTACAAGCCGTCAACTGGTCTGGATTTTCGAATGAGCTTCGTCGTAGAAGAGGATTTTTTCTAAAAACCCCAAAATCATATTGAATGATCTAATCAGGGATGATTTGGTGGTTTTCATTCTTGCACCAACTGGATCGTATAAGGCTTAAGAGCCAAATTCCAGGTGTGGTCATTATGGACAGGACCAATTGTTGAGAACATCGCAAAACCGATTAAACTGGATCCTCTGTAACACTTTTACTCTCCAAAGTAATAATTTCATCTGACTGGCCTGTACGAGCACGTGCTGTTATTGGTATCTTTCAGGACGAACCAGCAGACTCAAATTTATCAACTAAAGGCTCAGAAACACGGTCATTAGGACCAAAAATATCAGGAATTTTCCAAATTTAACTTTATGCTCTGCTGGCATGTATGACGAGGAAATTCGTTTTTCTTTTAAAACAGTCTGCGGTTTCGAATAAGTTGAATATAAACTCCCATGCATTTTTCTTTTACTAATAGATTCGACTAATAATTAATCAACAAATAGTCTACTCCCAAAAAATTCGACTAATGACACAAACAAGAAATAATAATAAACCAAACGTCATGCATTCTTTGGCTATGTTACTCGTATACGGATTAGTTTGGTTCTGTTTTATAACGCATACGAAAATATGCTCTTTTGCAATTGTATGAACAAAAATATTAGTAAACAAAATAAAATTAAGGTAAATAATTAAACAAAAAAACATGCAACAGTATAAGAATTTTAAAAATATAGACAAAAATAAAATTTTGAAAAAAATAAAAAATTCTTACTTGTTTACATAAAATTGGTTTTCTCTGCATTTGCAGAATAAGAAGTTGTTCTCCTTATTCTTTTGTGTTTCTATTCCTTGGTTTTATAGTTCTGCTCTTTTTTTCATTTTTACATTAAATTTTCTTAATTTTTGTTCTTATTTTTTCATGTTTTCCTTTTCACTTTCTTTGTCTCTTTTGTTTTCGTTTTTCTTCTTCTTAATACTTTTTTATATAATGTTGATAAAATGTCCTTGCAACATACAAATACACGAACATGAATTGTATTAAAATAGAAAAAGAAAATTTGAAGAAAAAATAACAAAAAAAAAATTCCATTCGCTGTCAATGTTCTCCACGTAATAATTCCATTAATAAATTGAAATCTTCACCGTCCTTTGGTTTTATTGTAAGCATTTCTTTACCAAGCTGTTAGAAAATAAATAACTTAAATATTAGAAATTTTATTAAATAATTAAAAATGGAATTTTTTTTTGTAAAATATCATATCAAAAAATTAAAAAAAAAAATTTGTTTTGATTTCTAAGGACCTCTGCTGCACACGACGCCAGTTTTCGTACTCGTATGCCTGCTGGATTCGCTACCTGCTTTCAAGCTGGCTGTGGTGCTTGATTTTGTGATAGTTTTTATGCTTGTTTCAAGTTGGATTTCTACGTGGTTTTGATGCTGGCGCTGTTTATCGCAGACGAATAATTGCAATTATTGCGTTTTTAATAATTTGTAAAAGAAAAACAAGAAAAAAGACATCTAAACGCAGATAATATGTGCATTTCCAAAAATGTGTCATTTCCTCATGGAGTCCACGTCACAAGATAATGTTTTCTCATTGGTTCTCGTTAAAACAAGCAGAAAAAGCACGAAAAATAGAACCGCTTCTAATTCTGGAAATTAAGCGAGCAGTGACGTACTCGTAATTTCTAGTATCGCAGCCAGCACGATAGCAAGCAAGACAACAAGCAGGAAAACAAGGGTCATGCTGTTTTTTTTTTGTAAGGTGATGACCGTGGAAGTAGGAAGTGAAAAATAAAAGAAAAAGTGCGTAAGCAAGTTAGGGATTTGGAGATACGAGGTTGTATGATAAATACATAGCCTTGAGAAGAAAAAAAAAATTTTATGTGTAAAATTCATTTTCTTTTTCAACATAGTCTCGTATAAGCTCGATGAAATTACTCCATTTTTTTCTATTTCTACAACCTCTCAAAATTACCTGACATGTTCTTTGTAATTCGGGAATTCGCAATAGTAATTCACCAAATTTAGCTGGTGAATCTGGATAATGGGCTAATGTGTACGCTTGCAATGCTTGTAATGCCTTCTCTTGACTTTCACGCACTTTTACAGGTTCTTGCAACTCCGATGTATCTGTACGAGTTGGAAATTCAATATAATCAATAAATTTTTTTTTTAAATATTCTATAGCCGAAACTATTTATGAAATCAAAAATAAATCACTTACCGGATTGTAGCAAAACAATTACTTTCATGGCAACGTATTCGTATCGATCGACACGCAATCTTCTCAGATGATCTGTTAGGTTAAGCATTCGTTCAATGCATGCCTAAAAATAAATTTCAGGTTTTTTAAAATTCAAAATATTTTTTTTTTATAAAGATTCTTTGACGAAATTAAGATAATATCAAAATTTTTTACAGCACATTCTCGGATAAGTTGCAAAGAACAATTTTTTTTTTGGCTCTTATAATGATTACTTAAATAGTAGAAATGAACAATCATCACTGAATACAAACCTGCAGACCATTGGATTTGGCTTGAGCAAGCGTTATAGATTTCCCTAGTGAGATTTTTATCTCTCCTGGCGTTTGTATGGATCGAAAACAGCACGAAAACAATAACAATTCACACCAAGAGTTAATTAACAAACAAATTTGATCGTCAATCTAGAAATGAAATAACAACGATTAATAATAATTGCAATTTAATTAGTGTACTTGATATAATATTTAGATTTTTTTTGTATTCGTAAATAGGCAATTTTGATAGAATTTTTGACAGAAGAATTTTGTCTAACGCTGGGGCCCATTTTTGTTTATTTTAACTTACGGACTGATTTCATATAAACCGCTTTAATTTTCATATTATTTAATAAGGGGATCTTCATCAACCGGTAGTCTGGTGGTCTAGACCTGCTCAATCAAAGAACTCCAAACGTCTCGGGTTCGCGCCGCGTTCTTCCAGTTCGACAATTCCAGCATGCTTTTGGCGTTTTGGCTAACGCCGCCGCTCCATCGAAGACAAGTCCTACCTCGTCTTCTGGGACCACAAATGCGCAACAAACATGGGCGGAGGCAATTTGGACTAATTTTTCTATACGATTTGAATTTAAGAAAAACGTGTCCCACTTAGCCAGTCCATCAACAAATACCGGGTGTATAACCTTAAATCCGCTGTTTTTTTGTCAAAAAAACACATGCTTTGTTCATAGAAAGCAAAAACAAATTTATTCAAAGTACTTGACATCGCTAGCTACACATTTTTCCCATCTCTCGGGCAATTTGTGGATAACACGCCAAAAAATTCCTTCTCTTTTGAGGCAAACCACTCATCAAGCGATTTTCGGATGTCTTCGTAAGAATCGACGTACTACTCAGCGAGCGCGTGGCCCATCGGCGAAAACAGGTGGTAGTCAGAAGGGGCCAGGTCTGGTAAATAAGCGGGGTGGTGTAGCACCTCCCAGTTGAGTGTCTCCAAGTAGTTTTGGACCATTTTTGACGTGTGCGATGGTGCGTTGTCGTGGAGGAAAATCAGCTTGTCATGTCTTTGTTGATAATCCGTCCTTTTTTCACGCAGAGCACGGTGCAATTTGATCAGTTGTTGGTGGTAGCGGTGGGCATTGACAGTTTCACCAGGTTTCAACATCTCATAGTAGACGATACCCTGCTGATCCCACCAAACGCAGAGCATCGTCTTCCGTCCGAAGCGATTTGGTGTTGGGGAATATGTTGATGGTTGGCCGGGATCAACCAACAATTTCTCGCGTTTAGGATTCTCGAAATATATCCACTTTCCATCGCCTGACACAATCCGATGCAGGGACGACTTTTTTTTGTCTGGCTAGCAAGATTTCGCATGTGTTTTGGAGTCGCTCCATCTGCCTATCGTTCAATTCATGAGGCACCCATTTTCCATTCATTTCAATCTTCGCCATGGCACGTAGACACATGGAAATGACTTGTAGAGTAACACCCAATTGCGATGCAAAAGAGCCTGCAATTGATGGTCCTCAACTTTTCTAGGCCGATTTTCACGCTTCTTGTCCCACAAGTCAAAATTGCCGTCTTTAAACCGACGAAACCAATCTCGGCACGTTGTTTCCGATAAAGCACTGTCAGCATAGGCCTCCATAAGCATTCGATGGGATTTGGTAGCCGATTTCTTCAAATTGAAGCAGAAAAGCAGAGCTTCGCGCATATGCTCGTTTTCTGGCACAAAACTAGACATGATTACCAAAGGAAAATTGTATGTTGTTGTACGAAATTGCTGACAATGTACACTGATTAATGTTGACAGATGTCAAACTCATTAAAAAAAGTATGGCAGCTTAATACGCGTGCCCATGGTAGCTTAATACGCTCACTCACGCCATCTATGACCAAACAGCGGATTTAGGCTTATACTCCTGGTACTTAGGCCCTCCTCGTCAGCGCTAACCTTGCCAAATAAATCGGATTAAATAAACAGTTACTCACCGAAATATGTTTGAAGAGCGGCAAACTCTTGCACCATTTAACTATTTTGTACAATCGATGATCGGCAACATTGCACAAATTTGCTATCAGATCAGGTATGGAACTATCACCGTTCGATGGTGATAAACCTGCGCTGGCTAAGAAAGGATTTGACTGTAAACGACTTGTATCAACGTTCGATAATGTTGGCGTTTGATGAAGACGTACCAGCTCCGATTCGTTGTATTGCCATAAATGCTCAACGTCCATAATTTCCTAAGAAAAAATAATTAATTTAGCAAAAAAAAACCACCAAGGCAACCATCCTCCCTTCACTTACCTGTAAAAGCGGTGGTATATTATTACTATGATGACTACTATTAATTCCACTGCCGCCTCCTCCTCCCCCACCTAAACTACTATTGCTATTGCCGTTACTAATATCGGGCTGTTCAGACTTTAACACGAAACCGTTAATAGTATTTCGATGTGTGGATGACGGTGGACACGACGTGACATCGGGACTAACGAGCGGTGTCAGCATTGAATTGGGCAAAGTGTATGAGCATTGATATGTGGAACGGCCACCACGAGTGCGGTCCTCACGAATGGCCTCCAATTTCATGCCTTTTTGTAGGCATTTCTCGAATCGGCAAGCAGGACATTTTTTTCGCGTCGAAATCGTCACTGGACACGGTCCACCTCTTACGCAGACGTAGTTTTTTCGGTTTTGGACGGTACGTTTGAAGAATCCCTTGCATGATTCACAGGAGAATATGCCGTAATGGAAGCCGGATATTTTGTCACCGCAAATGGGGCAAGGACTGTTGATTAGTTGCTGTCGTGAAATTCCCGCTGCAGGAATCGCATCATTCTCGGGCAGGACATCTTCAGAACGACGTGGATTCGGACTATGCGACTGATGAGGTTGGGCGTCAGCGCCGTCCAGCATCGGCCGGTAGAGCATTGAGGAATGATGATGCAAAGAACTATTAAAGTTACCGTAGACATTGTGCCGGCCCTGAATAGGCGAATGTGTTGGACTAAATTCAGAACTATATGAATAACAGCTACTGTGCGATGCGTCGCTATTGTTTCGACTTAGCGAGGGCGTGTATGGCGCGTGGCGTGATGTAAGCGGCGACTGACTTGGGGAGCTGTGTGTGTATACGGAATGGATAGCGGAATCTGGACTCGGATTGGCGGGAAGTAGACTTGTTTTAGAGCGTGCCAGAAGCGGCGAGTTCAGAGCACTGGCCGTCACGTCCGACAGACCCGGCTCATATTTTAAATTGACCGCAATATCGTTCTGAAACTTTTTAAGTCCGGACGAAAATGCATTCGGCCCAGATTCTGGACCGCAATGATCATATTCTGGCTTGACTATACTGATCATAGTCGAATCATCCTTTGTGGACATTTGAGAGTCTTCGCACTGCTTATCATTGCTTATTGAGTTTTCTGTGTCCATCAGATCCTCCGTTTCCGACAGTTCACCTTCCCACGACATCGGCCTTGGTCCATTCTTACTGACTACGTTCGATCGCATATTCACTTTTGAGTTTTCGATTGTCGACAATTCCGATTCCGATTCGTCGGAATCTTCTACTTTTGGAACGGAAATTCGAATTCCCGTCGCTCCATTAAAGAAACTACTACTATTACTACTATTATTACTATTAGGCACACCGTTCTCTGATGTCGTTCCACTTGTTGTTGACACGTGAACATTACCTGGAGTTGTCGACGTCACAGACGCCGTTGTCGCCAATATGTTCGTCAACGATAAGGACGACATCGTCGACGATGGCGTCGATGGTGCATCACCATCCACCTCACATTTAATACTTGTCACAGACACATTATTGCAACGGTTTATCGACGTTGTCGTTGAATTCGAATTGAGGTTTGTCGCTGCCAGAGCCACTCCTACTATCGGAAGACCGCTACCAAGCTCCGGTGTGCTCGTGCACGTTGCTCCACCAGTATCAGTCATGATCGTTTTTTTTTCTTTTGTGAACTTTTCTCACGACAATTTAAGATCACAACGACTTGAGTTCATTTCTGTAAAATAAACAAAAATATTCTATTAATCAAAATTGTAATTTTATTCAAATAATCAAGAATATTTCTAGGAAAATTGGAAAAATCTACAATAAACAGAATATTTTATGGGTCGAGGAATGATAAATAAACTAGTTATCATAATCAGAGACGATAATTGGGATAAGATCAATTAATTAAAGTTGAACTAAAACCAACAAAACTGGATGAAATTGATCAAAGACTTCAAGTGAAATTGCATTCAGCTCGTGGGTTATATTTCTATGGATGTTATCAATGTTACCAAGATGCCGTCCTTTCAAGTGTTTTTTTGTTGTTGGAGAACAAAAATTCACACGAACTGCGATCAGATGTAGGGCTGCTGGGGAACCACATAATTCCCAGGCGTGAGGCTTTTTGGTGCCATCCGAGCACTCACCTCTCTTATGCCTAAATATTGAGTTAAACAATCCGACCTCATAAGGGCCCTCATTTCTCTTGTGAGGTCATACTTGTTGTAGGGCTCCCAGAGCGAGCGTCGTCCTCCGGCTTCTCGGCCCTTCAAAAATGTCTACTGCAAATGTAAAATTTCAACTCTTGGCAACTTTGCGTAAGTCAAAAAACTCGTGGATTTACCAAGTTTAACGACAAATCGCCGTTCCATTTTTTCGAAACGCATCACAAAAACACAACTTCACTTATCATGCTCTATAGGATCGAATAGTTACCGGAAGGGGTTGAAGCTACGTATAGGGTAAGTTCGTAGCGTTTCTAGATCACTTTTTGTCTAATTACGTTGCAAATGAATACTTAACACTTCCCTATATTTGGAGTAGCTTTGGTTGGTTTTGAGGTTGACATCGCGGCGATATCCGTCAGTAAATTCATAGAAGAGACTACCCAAACCGCAAACGATGCAGCTCATATTATCTGGCACAAAAAACCGAGGTAGTACTAGTGAGTAGCAGGAAAGTATTACTTTCACCATCGGTGATTGAGGTATTAGTTCGCAGTCGCCGCTTCGATATCTGAGAGTTCAGATAGACGTCAGGTTGAGCTGAAAAAGCAAGTTAAGTTGTGAATGCCTTAGCAAGGATCATTTCTAACCACGAAGAGCCCAGGCAGAATCGATGCAGTCTTCTATCCTCTGTTATCAGTTATACGATACTCTAGTTAGCCTTGCTTGGACAGAAGAAATGGGGACGGACACTTAATGTATCCAGTCTCGACAGCTTTTCGTACTGTGTCGTATGACGCCATCTGTGTTATGTCGCCGATCGAGCTTTTGGCAGATGAAAGAGACGGAATATATCATAGACCATCGACCATCGGAAATGAAATCCATCGACTCACCATCAGCAGAGAAGAAAGAAATGAAAAATGAACGTGGAACAGCGGATGCCACGGAGACATGGACCACTACATGGCCCAATTTCTGACAGGACATGGGTGCTTCAGGGCATATCCATATCGCTTTAAAGTGGATGCTGAGACGACATGCCCCAATTGTCGGTCCACCATCGAGAATGCGGAACATGTCTTCTTCCACTGTTCACACTTAAGCGGATAATGGAAAAAAGTGGAGCAAATAATCGGTGAACAGCTGCTCCAGAAAAATGATAACATCGCAGGCATGTTGGGGTGCGGTAGCTGTGAATACACATCCCGAGTAATAAAGAAAAGAGCAACTTGCAGACTAAATAGGATAATATGATTGATGCCAGCCTACTATCCACGAACTAATATCTGACAAGTAGTCCCTTGGGGAAACATATTTGAAGAAATTGTAGCAGAGTTTCAGTGGATAAAAATCATACAGTGTAGGGATCGGTATATTTATTGCATCTTTAGATTATTTCTCCATACTCACGTAACCAAAAAAAAAAATAATCGAGTAATGTTCAGTACATTTTGGCAGTAAATCGATGAGCTTTATTCCTTTTTCTTTTAGTCTCTCGTATTAGTCTTGTATGGAATAGTCAAAGTCATGATTTAAAAAAGAGTGTTTTTTGGTATTTTCTTTACAATAACCTATCGGTCAAATTACGGTAAGTAATAATGAAGAAATGTATATAACATTCCATTTGGGAGTAGTTACTCTGGGAATCAGGATATGGTTAATCAGCCGATGTGGTTATTGTCTTTTTTAATTTTTACAGATATTTACAACTACAAAACAGTAACAAGCAGAGATTTACCATATATAATAATAGCTGTATTAGATTGGACAAATTTTGCTACCGTGCAGTAGTTCGCAGTAGATTCTCAATAAAATGAACAATTTACTGACAGCAGTAAAAAATAATCAACAACAATACTGAGTTTACTCACACATAATCAATAAAAACTGAGTTTATTCACACATAAACCATACTGACAAAAATATGACTCTTCAACATAACCAACGAACTAGCAAAACTATCTATTTTCACTTTAGCAACTAGAATCCACCTAACGTAAATTGTATGCGCAACTCCTGCGACAATCTACTCTTCTGTTCGAGGTACAGTAGATGATGACAGCTACACAACTACTGCAGTAGCAAATTGGATGCAATCGAATACAGCTAATATTGATTAACAATAAGTGTTATGGAGGAATAAACATTTTTCTAGCGTGCACACATATGTGAATATCAATTAAAAGTTAGAGTTTCCCTAAGAAATCATGCGATCAGTGATACTTAAGTCGTCGATAAGTGTTTCTAGAGAAGGAACTGGAAACTAGCTTTCGAACAAGAGCATTAGTATGATTGGAAAGACGATGATGAAACTTTTTATAACGAGACACTGTCAAATAACGCGCAACGAAACTTTAATATCACGATTATCACTATTGCGGAACCAAAAAGGTGAGCATTACTAATTATTCGAAGTCTTTTGAACAGAAGGAATTAGATTCGATGGGAATAGGAAGGCTTGGCAGAGCTCAGAAGTTCATAAGTACATATTTGGTTTTAAGAGTTTAAAACGGTTGTCCAGAAGTCCAAGTAGTTGGCGGTATCGTTTATTTAGTTCTAGTCTTTCAAGTCTTGTGTGTAGGTTCCGTTCCTCCCATATAGTCCTAGGTTCGACTCCCAAAAACCACTTTACTTTCCATTCTAATTTAATTTCCGTCAACAAAAAGTACGGAAAAAACGCATGAAAAAGCCTTTAGCCACCAGGAACACAGAAATATCAATCGTGGACGAAGCCAACCTTAGATTAAAGAATACCTGGATAGGCCCTTACCGTATATGTATACGCAATTTTATGTACAATTTATTGCGATGCTGCGAGAAATGGCATTTATTACATAAATTTTTGTTGATATTTTTATGTAGACTTGACACTCACTGCCATCTAGTTTTCGTAATAAAAATTTATTGAATTGCAAAAGCATAATTTATATTCTTTTTAATTCACTTATTGGAAACAAAAATACAATTTAAACACAACGATAGGCAATTTTTATTTTTTGTGCAAACTTTTGATATGAAATGGAATTTCTATTTTAGGTTTATTATTCATTTCGTAAATATCATTCAAATATAAAGCGCCCCAATTTTGTAGACTTTCGGAGAGTTTTACAACCTGCCATTCTCCATGAAAGTGATTACACATCGAACTAATCTAACTAGCGTTGCCATTTTGGAAGTTGTTATTGTGTCAGAAAGGAAAGTGCAATTTAAAGTGTAGTTTTTATCTATTTTAAAGTATTTACGAAAAAGTAAGTATTTTTATAAATAGTTATATTATTGATAACATTTAATAACAAGTTTTTATTTCAGAAAATGAAGTTTTTTGTCAATTTGTTAAGAATTGTTTTTCGTACGATGAAATGAGAAAACCAGAAATTTCTTTCTTTCGGTAAGTTGAAATTTTCATTTTTATTACATAAAATTTTAAAAATTTAGTTTGTGAAGTGCCTAAATGGCTTTTAGTAATTTATTTTATCGAAAAAGTGGTTAAAAAGTGAAAAGTTAGTCATTAAATAAATGTAAACAAATCCGATGTTGACAGTTCAATGTTTACCAGAAAATAGTTCAGTGCCGGTGTATATAAAGTGGGTGTAAGAAAGTTTAAGGGAACGAATTTTTCAGTCTGTTTTCCATTGCTGTTTTCATTGTGTTAAATTAAATAAAGTTTATTCTTCGATAAGCTTATTATTTAAATAAATTTGTTTGCATTTGTGCTTTTGCTTGCTCTATTAGACCATATTATAATGCATTTACTACATAATAATGTTTTCATTTTTTTAGATTAGTAGTTGTTAATTATTTATTTGTTGTTAATAAATAAAATGAAAATACATAATAAATAAATAAATATTTTAAAATAGAATACTGCGTTTTATTACATATTTACAAAACTAATTCCATCAAACAACAAGACCCGCAATATTAAAAAATCTGCTTCTTTACGCATAAATGATATCACATATGAAAAATGGTTTTAAACGAACCGCTTCAATCGCATACTGAACTTTTAAATTGGCCCCCAATAATTTACGCCGTTTCTGTTGTATTGCATGTGTGTGCGTTCTACGAATGTATTGCCAACAAAATTTGGACAGAATTTTTGTGTACAGGCCTATCCAGTTCTTCTTTAATCAAAGAAGACAACATTCCGAAATGGACATAATATTAGCGGCAGGGTAGCCGCAGCGGGCCGATCATTTGCTAAGCGAAGACAAATGCACTGACATCTTCCTTAATCTCGTCTAAGACTGTCTCCACACTCGCGATTTTCGATAAATTTATAAGGAATTCCTTTAGCGCAAATGCTTTCTACACATATAAAAAAAAAGGTACCGGACTTAAGTGGCTTCGGATATTTCACAGCCATTAACATGATTCACGGCGGAGAGTAAAAGTTACGTGGACACATTTCCGTTCGTTCACTTTTATTCTCCACTTGGTTAACCAGTTCTAGAGGATTTGGATTTAGATTTGGACAATCTCGACAGCATGTTGGAGATCTTTGCTAGATGCAAAACAGCGCCCGTATCATCTGTATGTATGCAATGTAGCAAAGAAGGTGTTACGATAGATTGGAATATCGGATGGGTAATATAACGATTTATTTATCGTCACAACATCATTTACGAGGTTTATAATCTTAAAACTTTTTTATCAATAAGAATAATAACCATAAATATGCAAAGCTTCTCTTAATGTTACCATAAAAAAAAATATTATCAACAAATTTTTTTTTAACTAAATTTCCGTGGTTTTTTTCTAGTTTATTTTCTCTATTAAAAACAAGTTGAATAAAACAAATTGTTAGGAAGAGGGTTCTGGTTTTGCTAAGAATATTTTAATGTGTGCCCTTTACTCCCCCTTCACAAAATATTTAAATCTATTTTTTTTTTAAATATTTCAAACTCTTTAATCCGATTAACAAAATTAGAAAATTCTTTTGATAACCACTATTAAAAACGCCAAAGCTATCATACACTCCACTGGCTTGATTATTATTCCCGTTTTTTTATTCTCTCTCTCTTCTAAAACTCTCTAAGAGCATAGATAACTTAGAAAAGCAGATAGAAAAAAATATGATAAAAAAACTATGTTAATATTTTATGGACATGAATTTTTTTGTCTAAAGAAAAAAAACAAAAAAAAAACAAACAAAGATTTTTATAGCAATTCTCGCATATTTGGAAATATGAAATGGAAATCCACAAGGTGAGTAAAAAAACTTTTATTAATTTTGTTGTTTTTGTTTATTTCTGCTCCATCAAGTCTTTTTTTGTGTAAGATTAAACTTTGGATTTGGGAGGATGACTCAGACGACTGGGTTCGTTGTGCTATTGCGAATTTGAAATTTTGATTTTTTCTCTCTTTTTTTTAAAAATTAATATTTCATTTTCTTTTAACAGTATAATAATAATAATAATAATAATAATGATATTAATCCCAATTTAATATTAATACTTATTAAAATATTTTGGTTTCTCTTATTATTATATATTAGATTGCAATTTAATCTAACAGAAGAGAGAGGATGTCGCCAGAAGCGGAGGGGGAGGTAGACGAGTTGGCAAAAATTAAGAGACACCAAATTTTTTTTTTTTTTCTCGTTACAAAAAGAAAAAGATAAGAGTTCATTGGAGTGATGATTGTTAGACTGTTTTTTTTTTGCTTCTTTTAATTTAATCGAAACAAAAAAGCTTACGTACATTAACAGACGATGTAAAAATAAAATCTTTCAACGATTTTTTTCACTGTTTTTTTTTGTTGTTTTCTTGCATAATTACTGAATATTATTAGTGAATGGTGAACGCTAATGGAAAATCACTCATAGGTGAGAGGGTTCAATGAAATTTGTCTGTTTCGAAAACGGTGATAATAGGAGAGCTCGAAAAGTGGTAGTGGGTGGGGGGAGGGGACGAAAGCTCATCTATTATTTATAAGATAAAAATTAAATTTTTGGTCAGTTTCTCTGAAAATTATATTATTAGAGAATTTTTCTTGTAGAATTATCAGGTGTTGTAATTAATTCGTAGCGTTTTTTTTTTGCAAAATTTCGTGGTTTATTGTGACAGTATCATTACAGAAGCATTATTCAAAGTATTGTCCTTCGTTATCCACTACTTTTTGCCATCTTTCTGGTAATGCTCGGATACCGCATCGAAAAAATTCTTCTTCTTTAGATTCGATGAAAGAATCGATCCAATTTTTGGTCATTTCGTAGTTATCGAAGTGCTCCTCTGACAAGCCATGCGCCATGGATCGAAACAAATGATAATCAGATGGGGCAATGTCTGGTTAATATGGCGGGTGAGGCAGAACTTCCAATTTCAGCGTATTTAAATAAGTTTTCACGACTTTTGCAACATGGGGTCTTGCATTGTCGTGGAGCAAAATTACTTTGTCGTGTCGATCTTTATATTGCGGCCGCTTTTCTTGTAATGCTTTGTTCAAACGCATCAATTGTCGTCTGTATACGTCCCAAGTGATGGTTTCACCCCGTTGGAGGAGCTCATAATAAATAACACCCAGCTGATCCCACCAAATACACAGTAAGATCTTCTTTCCATGAATATTCGATCTGGGGGACGATGTCGATTCATGACCGGGCAAGCCCCACGATTTTCTGCGTTTGGGATTGTCGTAAAGTACTCACTTCACGTCACCAGTGACGATTCGATGCAGAAATCCCTTCCTCGCCTGCCGTTGGAGAAGAATCTCACAGGTGACTAAACACCGTTCGACGTCCCTTGGCTTCAACTCATGTGGAACCCACGTTCCCTGTTTTTGTACCATTCCTATGGCTTTCAGGCGTTTTCCGACCATCAAAAAGTCGACTCCAAGCGATGTGGACAACTCCCGGAGTGTTTGGCACGGGTCTTCATCGAGCAACGTCACCAAATCTTCATCTTCGAACTTTTTCGGCTGTCCGGGACGTTCCATGTCTTCCAAATCAAAATTTCACTCATGAACATGAGGCCATTTAGCGCTTTCATATTTCGTGAATATTAAAAAGGAGCAGATTTCATGTAAGAAACAGTTCAATCGAACAGTTTACCCCAAATGTCACTAGGGCAGCGGGTCTGCTTACCTACTTACTATCTCTAGCGTCTCTCAAGCACATGTAATTTTCAATTGTTTGATTATGGATTTCACAAGATACGAATATGATTTCATGTAAATTTCGAATACACCTGCAGCAAACAATATGAAACACTTTTGTTATTTCTTTAAAAAAAGGAGGTGCTCAAAAATTCATCTACAATTCAGACTAAGCTTAATAGAATAAATAATAGAAAAATACGGCACAATGTAGCGCCGTCCATCTTGACCTTCGGTTTAGTGTGTAGACTTTTATTGATGTGATATCATCTACAGAAAAAAGGAAAGGCCGATAGAGGAGCGTAAAGCAAGACCAACATTGCTAAAAGAATATGAAAAAAAACGACGTAACACCATGGCTCCGGTATAAATACAAATGACTAATTACAAGTATTTATTTTATTAATTTTTCTTTTTTGCCAACTAATTGTCATTTGTGTTTATACTATTGTACTTCCAAGGGATGCTCGTCCCATTTCTAATCACAAATGTTATCAACAATAATCTTAAATCAATAAAAAAATTATTATTTATAATTATTGTTAATAACATTTGTATTTAAATATGACTTTTTTACAGTTAAAAAAAATTAACAACATTTTTAAGTAAATATGCAATTTAACGTGATCCAATAATGTGCCTTTTTTTTTTTTTGGTTTGATTTTACTATTTTAAAATGGGAGATTCCTCCTTATTTAGAGTACATTATTTTTATGTAAATTTAATAAATCAAACTTTTTCAACAGTAGCCACAAACGTAATTAAACATACACGTATATGCTCAAAATTTGCAAATTGTTATAAACTGTTATGTAAAACTTTAACAAATGTTTCATATTAAAAAAGCTTTCATATTTCTTTGTTTCTGCTTCTTTCCGACACCCTCTCTTCCTTTTATAAAAATATATTATGCTCATTTCTTTTGTCTTTTCCCCATCATTTCTAAGAGTACATCATTTTCACAATTTACTCTGTTATGCATGTAACGCACACGTATGCACACATATGTATTTATTTAACAAATACTTATTAAAAACACCGACATAAAAATCAAGACGAAAAAAAAAACAAAACAAAAAGATATTTGAGTAAAACAAAATATTATTGTACAATAAATAAAACATAAAACCTAATAGAACGTGTTAAAATGTGTTCATTCCCAATGAGTAGAGGTTATTCAACTGCAAGCAAAACTATTGAAACTTCTCATATTATTCACAATTAGTTGATTTTTGAATAGTTTTCTTATTAATTTTCAATTTTTTAATTTTTTTTAATTAATGATTTTTTAGTAATTGTTTTTGTTTTGTTTATTTTTCAAATGGCTTTTTGTTGTTGATTTAATTAAATCAATTTTTAAAAATTTTGGTGCTTTTAATAAAATAAGCGTCGAATAATTTGTCAAAAATGAATATAGAGAGAGCGAAAACAAGAGAAAGAGAGAGAGAGAGACGAAGATTGTGAAAGAGAAACACCAGAACTATTTTGAATCGTAAGTGCACGAATACGTGCGCTTAGTTACTCATATTTTGTGAGTGAACAAATTGTAGATATTCTCAAAGCCGTTCGGTTAATACCGTTATTTCTGATTATTAACAAAGAACAAAATAACTACTCAACAACAACAGCGGCCAGCAGCAGTAACGACGACATGACAGCGGTAAGAAAAATGACAGTCTACGTTGCGTTTTCATTCAACATTATACGACCTAACCAACATAGCATCATCCATCGTTCACTTCCTTGAATCTGCCATTTACTCCTCTACTTCCCCCTCCGCCCCTTAAACTTTCTTTAAACGCAATCGGACCGGCCCATAATAAATCTGTGTGTGTTTGCGCCCTCTTCTTACGACCTAACTCGACAATTTCCCATAAAAAGCTCTTTAAGGTTGTATGCGACGTGACAACGTATAAAAGCGCGCGCGAGTACAACACACACACACACGCTCATCCATGCACAAATTGATCCCAAACCGCCCACTTTTGAACTTTTATTTTTTTACTTAATCTTCATTAATATTATTGATCAATGATGATGAACACTTTCCACCTATTGTTGAACAGTGAAAGGGATGAGGGGTGATCAGGTCAACTTATAAATTTTCTTTAATTTCTTTTTAGGATTTCCTTTTTTTATTATTTTATTAAATAATATTTACCTACACTATTAGCCTTTCCGTTGGGTACAGGCTTCTTTTATGCCCCCCCATTAACACCGTTTACCACATACTCAACAGTTCTTCTTTCAACATGCAAGAACGTTAGCCATCGCATCGTATCGTATCGTTTGTCCGTTTTTTTTTATGTTCATTCTTCGTTCCTTTTTTTAGGGGTAAGGGGATGGCTTGTAAAGTATTTTTCATTTTACTCTTTTAAAAATTTTTATAAGAGGCAGTGCGGACAAAACTGGTTAGGTTTGCAGAGTTCTTGTTTCGATCGTTGTCTGATGTTTCAATGGCAAGAAAGAGGATGGAAGAGAAGTTTAGATTGGATATGGCAGTACGTAGCGTGGTATTGGTAATGGTTATGGATGGTGGTCAACGGGCATATTTTTAATTTTTTTTTTATTGAAATACATACGGTTATTTTTAAAATGTTAGACAAAGGCATTTGAAGTTAATATTTACGATTAGTCAAAGATAGCCTTCTATATTGCACGTCAATGTGAGTGTATCCCCAATTTTACAAAAACTTGGCCACTTTTAGCTTGAAAAAAATGTATAACCGAACACGCAGTGTGCGATGACGAGAGATGGACAACCGAAACAACGGTAGAAAGGTAAGCTGGCCTTTGTACAACCCTGCAGCGAAGCATAAAATCAGAGCAAATGGCCACCGGCGCGGCGGACTAATGATAAACGCAACAGAAAAAAGACGATTTTTTACTCTCAGCAAACAGGGAGTCTCAAGTCTATCTACCACCTATGTAGGTGTTCATAAATCGATGTTTTTACGAATGTGTGTATGCTCGATCAGAATGGAGTACATACGGTCGTATACAATACATCATTACTCTAGTTAGCCTATTGCTTAGTGTATTTAAAGATCTGTACGCGGTCTGATCGATATGCGTTTACGTTTGTATTAGGCAAAAAAGAGATAGAGACATAATCATGGCTGATGCGATCTACTTTTTCTTAGCGCCATATTTGTTTTGTTGACTTTTGAAAAACGTTAGAAATTTTTGTATTTCCAACAACTTTTCGAACAGAAGTCGTCCCAATTTCAAAAATTATTTGTCAATAGTAAAGTACGAGTATATTGCTTTTTTTTTTAAATGATCATTTTAAAATTATCACTTGATCAAGTTATGAGTGTTATGTTTAGTTTTCAGTATTGCCAGACATAAATTTCGCATTTGAAACGGGTTTTCTGTTGACAAAATAGATTTGTTTTTTTTTCTTGGTGTTAAAAAATTTAATAATAGTAATTTAATGATTATTTGTTTTAATACAAAATAAGTTTGAATTATTTAATTAACAACTTGAGACAATTTCATTGCATTTATTAGAAAAGTATCGGTTTGACAAAACCTGTTTACAAAATTTTTATTTTTAAATGTACTTTTAACATTTTTGTAAAAATTCAAATTTTAAAAGAAAATTTTAATTTTAGGTATAGTTAACATAACCTTTATTGAGGTTTAACACAGTTTTTTCCGTAAAAGCTTTTATTTACGAACAAATTTAAAAAAACTTAGTTACTATCTTTTTGTGGATTTTTAAAAATTTTAGGACAAAAATCTAATTATAAATAATTGTATATTTTAAAAAAAAATTAAAAAATATGAATTTTCTGGATAAAATTTTTTTCCAATTTTCTAAAACAAAATAAGCCGATTTTTGACCGCCCTGTTACAAAAAAAAAACCGATTAAAATTGGCTTACTTTTATTATTATTTAATTTTAAGAATCCTTAATCCTTATCATTTTAATATTTTTGAGTGGTTAATCCTATAGGAATTTTTGCATTTCTAATTTAAATAAAAATAATCTTATTAGGAGAGATTAAAATTTAAGGATATGAAAGGTATGATATGATTTTGAATTATTTTTCAATAATAATTATTATACGATTAACTTTTCGTTTTTATTGGTCCATTGTTTAAAAATTATTTGATCACCTGTCGTCTTTATGCACAGTTATGCATATAAGCACCTTCATACGTCACTATACAATCTATGCGCCACTGTCACAAAATGGTGTTGACAAAAAGAAACTTTTTTTTTGTTTTGTTTAGCGATGAAATTGGCGGAATTATTGAATGTCTTTACATGTATTTGCAGAACGAGAACGAATCCAACTGCCCCAGCATTGCACGTAAAAATAATTCGTCGAAAACGGTATGCGATCGGCGCTTTTCTAATCGCGAGTGCAGCAATTGTGCTTCATGCAGCGCTGCACCGGCATTCAACGCCGCCAGTCTAACCGAACAATGGAACACAATCACTTGGCACAGGTGGTGACTTGGTTCTGTAACCGGAGCACCGTACTATCGAAATGAGTACTCATACACGTAAGAGTCCATCGAAAATGAACACTCGAAACACTTGCTGTCCATATGCACACCGAAACCTATTGTCGCGCTCTTCACTCTTATTGACATGCACGAGTTCGTTTGACATTTGGTCGTCGGCGGTGTTTACAGGTAGTTCCAACCGTACAGGTAAGTTAATTTTAACACATGCGTAGTGATGCACAATACACATGAAATATACACTATCTTTTCTAATATTTGTTTTATTTCTGTTTCACAATTTACGGTTTATATACGCGTCCATTCTATGTTTACGAATTACTCGTAACTAATTCCCCCATCAAAGATAAAATATAAAAAGAAAAATAAATAAACATTAGCGCGCGCACAAACTACGAAATAGAATCACAAACACATACAAATCCTATTTTTTTTAATTATATTTAATAAAATTGAATTTAGTGAATAATAAGTCTACACTATTTTATTTGGATAAATTTGCAAAAATCACATTTATAAATTTGACAAAAACAAATCAATATAAATAGTTTTGGAGTACGTTTTTATGCGTAATAGAAAATAGTTGAGGCGATAAATAAATACGAGAATTAACCACAAAATAGCGCACAAAATATCACAAGAAGGGGAAGTTTGCGTGTCACTGCCCGCACTGACTGTAATGTCAACTTAACTTGACGGCATGGCGGCATGGCACGGTGCGGCCATTGTGTTCAAATTTGAAATAAATATGTATGAGTAGATATGTACGTATACGTTTGTATCTAAATATGCATATTGTGTTATGTGTGCACACGTGGCTGCATATGTGTATGTACATCAACAAGAAACGACACGAAAAAGTCAATGAAAAATTAAATTTCAAAAATTCAATCAAAATCAGTACCAGTTATAAACGTTCTTTTAATATTGGACAAACAATATTTTTTAACGCGATACCATACCAAGAAATTTCTAAAGATATTTTTTGTTTTATTAACGCGCAAATTAAATTTTTTAGTCATCATTTTAATCAGTGGTTAAATCAGCGGATTACACTACACGTTCCCGTCTGTCCGTGCGTTTCAATGTTCATAATTTTACGGACAATCGTATTAACAGCAAATGGATATGTTATATACGGACGTACGCACACACACTTATTAGTATTTATGATAACATAACTAACATTCTATTATTACATTAGTAGTTTTCTCCATCTTGTACATTTCCTAAAGACAAAAATAATAAAACAATTTTTATCCTTTTCTTGTTTACTTTAATATTCCAAACGAAACACAAGTCCTTAATGACCACTAGACACGGTACAGCACGTCACAGTCACAGCATCGCAATTGACATAGACAGTTTGCCTATATTGTGGCGTAAATGCAACTCATCGATACGTCATGAATCACATTCAATCCCAGAATGAAATGAAATCAGTCAATTAAAAAAAAAAACTGCAAATAATTCTAATTTCTTACAAGAAAAAAAAGACAAAAAAAATCGTATGCCGCGCCATAAAATTTGAAGAAAATTATTCGTTTTTTGATTGTTGTTTGTGCGCAGGGGTTAAAAGAGAGCAGTAGTGAAACAAAAAAAAAATCCGACGCACACTGAAGAAGAACAAAAAAAATCTACCCATAGACGACTCGAAGAGAATAAAATAGTAAAAGAGGCTCCATTCCGTCAAAATTTACAATTTGCTCACCAACACTAATCAATATAGTAAAGGTCACGTGATCAAAAGAACGACCTTCAGATATAGAAGGAATTATACGCAACGACCTTGCAGTGCGTCACGAGTGTGTGAAAGCCACTCGACTCGACTCGGCTCGACTATACTCAGCTCAACTCAATTCGATTCGATTTAATCTGACACATGACGCCAATTTTACTCTATGCATACAAACGCCCCTACACATGCATGCATATTCGGTATGTGATATTGGATTGGTAAAATTAATATTATTCAGGTAAACACACTTTAAGATTTTTACGTCTCTGTGTGCGTAACGCACACTAAAGTTTGACCGCTCTCGTCGTGTAATTTGATACGCACACAAATAAAGCACAGTTGTTGCTGAGTACCGAGAAACTATCGATGCGCAAGTCTCTTTGTTTATGGAGCGCGTCAAATTTCGTCGCGACCAAACGAGATGAAAATAGTCCGTCTCGTTCGTATTTACTTGTGAAAGAGATAATACGATGCGAATGCACTTGATATTTATCCCTTTTCAATATATTTCCCACAGCGCTCATGATCTGAATGCAGTGGTATATTGTGAAAGGTAGTGGTATATTGTGTACTTGACAGGCAAAGTGTAAACGAGTTTGCCGCTGTTACTGGTCACGTTGTCAAAACAATTTTTTTTCTCTTTGGATTCGTTTACCTTTTCCCCTGCGGTTGTGATATTTTCCAATTGCTCTAATATGAAATTCCTCCTTCTAATACGAAAAAATAATAATCCCATTTCTTTAATAAGAAAATATTCTATAAATTGTTTGATAATTTTTTAAAAAAATTAATCATGGAGCATTAATAATATACGAGAAATAATAAAATTAATAACATTAAGATTGTATTTGTTCGTTGAATTAGATTCTTTGTTAGGAGATTTCTGCTTTTCAACTGAGCAAAAAACAGAAATAACAAAATGACACCTGACATTTTTTTAATTTATCGTTCCCAGACCATTTGTACTATTTTAGCGAAATTTGAGCAAATTTATACATACTCGTTCGTACATACATTTTTGTTTGTTTTAGTAATTTGAAATTTTTTGAAAAACAAAGTCTTTGGACTTTAACCCACTAAAACGACCTTACTTTGTTAAATTTCTATGTGTCCCCGTGGAACCGTAGTCAGGTATTACTCCGTGAGGCAGGAATTGATGGAAATCACTATTACTACCGTCTCCAGCCGGAGTCTTTTTAGGAATGGTGTCGTGAAAATGTCGACAGACTTCTTAACCGTACCCGAGCCCAACATCATGGCCACGATGTTCTCCGGTGCCTGAACCTCCTCTCTACGCGGTCCGAATCTAGTGTAGTATAAGAACACGTGCTCTTTGCTCTTCACTAGCCAGTCACAACATCAAGGACACATTCTGTTATGATCCAATTTAAAGCGGTATTGGTAATTCCGAAAACATCCATGTCCGATCAACAATTTGGATAGGTACAGTAGCCAATCTCACCCTGTCTCCGGTCAATCCATGCCTCTATCGAGGGGATGAGATGGTGAGTCCATCTGCACATACATACACATACAAACCTATAAAGTTTATTGTAGAATTTTTGTCTTGTACTTATTGTATTTTGAAAAATAGTAATAAAAATAATAACAATCTTTCACAAGAAATTTAATTAAAAAAAAACTTTGTAAGAAAATTATTTAAGAAAAAAAGAAAAAATTTAAATACAAAAATTATTATTCGATATTTCTAATACATAAAAATAGTTTTACAGGCACAAAAACTTCTCGTAGTACAAGAAGAAAATAAAAATTTGATAATCAAAAAATAATTCAAAAAAAGTGAATTTTCAATAAAGATAAATTTATTAAAAAATAATAATAAAAAGATTAATAACTAAAAAAAAATTGAAAAAACAAGCAAAAAATTTGGTAGAAAATTTTAAAAAAAAATATCAAAAAATAAGGAATTTCCAGAAATTTACAAAAAAAAAAAATACTTTAAAATAAAATTCTACCTTTAAAATAAATTATTTATATAAAAAGCAAAATAAACCTAGAAAAATCGATTTCAATATTTTTTTCAAAATAATAATTTCAAAAAACAATTAGGAAATATAAAAAAAATACTTAAAGAAAATTGAAATAACCAAATTAAAAAAGAAAAAAACAAAACAAAACAAATTAGTTTCACAATTGCAACATAAGAAAAATCAAAATTAAAAAAAAAACACTAATAACTGAAAAGCTTTAAAATTAAAATAAAATAAATTACCTGCCAAAGAAAAAAACCACAACAAAAAATATTAAATCAAAATTACTCATGCAAAAATGGAATTAAAAATTTAATAAATTTTTCTATATTTTTTATTTTTTTAAGTTCTTATACTTGAAAATAAAAAAAAACCTAAAATTAAAAATTAAAAAAAAAAACAACCAACAAAATAAACAAGCGTGATTGCATGCGAAAATATTGCATAATAACAACTTCTTATAAAATAAGATTGTTATTTCTGGTTATAAGGCGAAATTGGTTGAACAGGCATGGAGGAAGGGAGGATGGGGAAAGGCAAGTCAAAAAGGTTTGAAAGGCGTAAAAAAAATAAAAATAATTGGTAGCAATTGATTGTGGTAGTGTACTCTTATTTGCACAGAGTAGAGGCAGAGTAAAAACTGCGATTCACTATGGCCACAGTAAGTATATTCTTGCGGCAAGAAGAGCAGTCATGGTAATAGAAAAAGCATTGCAGCCAAAGAGTTCGATACTGGAGCAACAGTGACAGTTGCAGCTGCAATAATAACGAGTAGCCATCCGTTATTAAGCAAAGCCAGCGAGTTAGACAATTAGTAATGAGAGCAACAGCATTAACAGCATTGACAGTGGCAGCAGCAGCAACAACAACAACGCTAGACATTATCGGCATTAGGTAAACCGCAACTAGGCGACATGCTTATAGCCAAGACGGCAACTTACAACACTAAAGACAGTTGCAGTGGCAGTGGCAGTTGAACCAATCACAGCCGCGCAATAGAAAATTTTAATTAATTCATTTTGCTAATAAAATCACTATGCGTTCAGCTTTTTGTTTAGTTTTTTTTTCTCTTCTTAAATGTTTAATATTATTATTTTTCTTGCTATTTTCCATTTTGTTGTTTGTTATTTATTAAAATAAAAGTAGAACAGGTCTTGAGTAGGTAATAAAATCAAATAAACGAACTGAGATTGTTGCAGCTGGACCAGAAAAAAACCAACATTTTTTGGATTTAAAAAAATATGTTAGATTAAAAATGACAATAGAGCCTCTATTTTTAACAACAAAATTATATGTGGACACTTTTTTGTATTTTTTTTCTTCGATTTATTAGCTGATTACGACTGTAGAAATATTGTAAAAATCAAAGTATGGATGCTTCTTGAACTAATGATACATTTTAATTTCAACGCTTCAATAGGTCTTGTGGCCAATTTTTTCGCTAAGCTTCAATCAGTAGTTATGGTTTAGATAAAAGTGATTTTTTTTAAATAGAAGGATTATAATGGTAGGATAATCGGAGAGGGAGATTTTTTTATAACGAAAAAATATCGAAGATACAATATTTAAGTTTGCTACGAAAATAGAACGGGGGACATCAACGATTTTTCGACATGCTTTCCATTTGAGGGAGTGGATTCGACAGGAATTGGTTCCTTTCGGAGAATCCCAAATTTCAACACTAAAGTTAAGACCGGTTTTAAAATTGTGCTTCATACTGAATGTTTGCTCTTCGATTAACTGTCCAATAATCCAATTAACTGTTGATAAGGTCTATTAAGTTCAGGTCTGTTCAGTCGGGTTGCTATTACGACTAAATCACTCATCGAGACACAATCTCAGATAGTATTCTTTGTTACTTGCTGCAATCATATTGTCAGTTAGCTCTTTATTTTCTAAGCCAATTTTGATGGTTTCGAATGTTAAATTATAAATTTACTGGCAGCTATTTGGATATTTCAGTGAGATTACTGTGTTACAGTTTAAGAATTACCTCCGATATCGTAATTATAAGCACCAAATATAAAAGTGGGCCAAGGAAACTGCCTTGCGAAAAACTAACCGAAAGAGAGGATATATTGAAATATTCAATATTAACTAGTATTTGGAAATAGCGTTATGGAAAAAAATATTTTAAAAAAGGAAAAATGTTAAGGAAGAGAAACTTTTGAATTTCGAAGGCTTGTATTATGTATAAAAACACGTCTAAGCAGTCGTTTTCGTACAAAAGAGTACCAAATATAAGATGGTTGTATGATTAATACCAAACCCTCGACAAGAGATGGTGATCCTACTATTAGAACAACTTTATTTTGCACAAGAATCCTGTTAATTTTTCAGACAGCTGCGTCATTTGATTTCCAAGGGACAGTGAATTAAAGTGAACAGCTTTTGTGACTTTACAGCAATGGAAAAAATCCAATATTGAGCAGTGATAAAATATTTGTTACTACCGACGAGATAAAAGTGGAACTCATACAAGTTTATGGACACTCTGCACCTTCTGAAACGAGGGGAAAACATCAGAAATGACTCACGATATTGTCTTGAAAGACCCTCGAGTGTAGCTGGCATAGTTAACATTTTAAAAGAATATTTTACCTAAATTTTACATCAAAATTTTGGGTATAAGAAAATTATCAGCGAGATGGATTGTGCGTTTGCTAACACCTGACCAATAACGTGTTCGTGTAACAATTTCAATGGAGTATTTGGACATTTTTAAGCGTTATTTAAATGTATTTTTGCATAGATTTATTCGTATTGTTCAAACATGGATTCACCATTACACACCAGAAACCAAAGTTTAGTCAAAACAATGGACTTCTTATAGCAAACGTTCACCAAAGAAGGAAACGATTCGATTGCTAGTAAATAGCATGGCTACTCATCGACTATATTTAAAAAAAAAAGGAAAACTATAACAGAACCGTATTATACAGTATTATTAGACCAGTTGAATATTTAAATCAAGATAAAACGACCGCATTCGACGAAGAAAAAAATACTGTTTCATCAAGACAATGCATGCGTGATTTCAAAATTCCATGACTTAGGATATGAATTGCCTACACATCCCCCATATTCTCCAGATTTGGCCATCAGCAATTATTTCCTATTTCCAAACATGAAAAATTGGCCCGGCGGAAAAAAAATTTGGCTCAAAAAAATTAGGTGATTGCTAAAAAAAAAGGCCTAGTTTGAAGAGATCGTTTCTCTTAGTTAGGTGGAATACAAAAGATAGAAAAACAATGGAGTAAGTGTATCGAGATTAAAGGAGACTATGTTGAAAAATGTTTTTTCTTGTCAAGGTCAGGTATTAATCATACAACCCTCATATTTCGAACTTTCTAACCTGCCTATGCGACCTTTTTCGTACTCCTGAGACAAGCCTCTTAATTATTTTAAAACAACAACAACTTTGCAACAATTTACGTAAATAGATAATAAAATCGTATTTAAAAGAAAAAACAGAATGTCCTTATCGAAAACCAAAGTCATAATCAAGGATAAATTTTGCATCTTCAAGGATGAAATGAAGGCGTTTCAAGATGACTTTTTCAACAACAACAATTCCCAGCGATAGGTAGTAAGCTTAAAGGCTTACAGGATGTAAATGGATTCATTAGTTTGCTTCATTTTGTTGGCATATTCTTTATTACTGCCTCTTATTTTTCCGATTTTTTATTCCATTACACATTGTAAAATCGAAAGAGCGAAAATCAAAGTCTACCTTTGTGTGTAAGAGTTGCCAGACAGTTACTATTTTCTGTACTGATTAGTCACTAATTTAATCCACTGTTCGTACTCTATTCCACAATTTATTGAGCACAAAAATTTTACAGTTTGTGTTCGGTCAACTGAGCTTTTCCTTTAAAAATAAACTTTATTTAATTTAATTTTATACTATTTTATTTTATTTTTATACCATAAATTTTTGTTTATTCAAAAATCTTGTATTATTTTCCATTGAAATTTCACATCCTCGTGATATATTGGAAAGTTGCTTTCTTAATATTCAAGGTAATTATATGTAGTGGAGCAGAATAAAAAGAAAAATAAATTATCAGAAAAACAGCAAAATATATTGTAAATTTCGTTGACTTGTTTTTGGTTTTATTTAAAAAAAAAAAAAAAAATTTGGTTTTGCTTACTGTAAATTGAATTAAAAGTTAATTTTGCAATGGTAAAGTGTTATCCAATTTGGGATTCGTAAAGAAACTGTTAACTAAAACAAACTTTAAATTCAGATTACCATTGAGACTTTATAGCATTATATTTCTCGAGCCTTGTTATTAAGACTCGATCCTTTTAAAGTAAGTTTTGTAGATTTTTTTTCACATTTTGGGCTGTAAATCGACTAGAGTTAATGGCCGCTAGTTTCTAAATGTTTAAATATTGCATGTTTAGAGTCGATTTTTTACGTTCCACCACAAGACAAAGTCCAACGTCGTCAAATTGAACAATCTTGCGAGCACATTAACATCGTCAAATCTCCAAATTACTCGTTTTGGGGAGTTTTCACGAATGAAAAATTTACCAAATCTCTTGTTGAAACCACATATGGTCTTACCTTTCGATGATTTCTACATCCTCACATCTTATATCTCAGACCGATAATTTTAGTTGCCGATGATTTATACCCCAAACCAATTATGCCGCTGAAAAGAGAGTGATCTGATATTCTTCTTAACACTAATCAGTCAAAACACGGGTTGAAAGACATTCTGCAGCCCCGAAATATTGAGGAATCGACAAAACCGATCCGGCAACTGAAGAACTACAAGTCGCCCGGTGTCTACGGATCGCTAACGATCTGATTAAGTGCGGAGGCAGCATACTACACCAAACGGTTCATCAATTAAGTATGGACACAATGAATCAAAGGGATTATATTACTGAGTACCGTTTACCAAAAAATTAATGGCCCATACCAGGGAGGCTTCCCTCTAAGTAAATTAGCAACAGGTCAGATCTTGTCTCAATACAGATACTTGTCCTCGTTCGAGAGGAGAATCCTTCGAAAATTTTTAGTCCCCCACATGAGAATGGACAATTCCGGAATATATTTAACAACGAGATCCTGGAGCGTTACCACTTAATGAAAAATTAAGTTCAATAGGCTGTGGTGAGCTGAGCACTTAATTCTGCCCAAAATATTCAGAGTATTTCCATTTACGGTTCCAGAAGACAAGGTGGCCCTGCCTTCAGTAGAGCTACGCCGATAGCCAGAACATCAAAAATCTAGCTGGAAAACCGCAGCGCGAAACCGGGACTTTGTTGAGTTCTTAGATTCAGCAAATCATTTTACATAATTTGTAAAAAATAATGGAAGAAAAAAAATAAACAATAGCTTGGGCAATCGAATGACCAAGCAACTAACGGTAATTGTACAGGTCGCTGAGTATTAAATAGAAATTCGGAAATAGTTGAAATTCTTTGCATAAATTCATATTGATTAACTCTAACTGCAATCAGCGCTGTTAAAGCTTTTTTTTAAGCATCAGTCTACATGCAATTATAAATTAATGAAAAAAATATTTTCTTGTCAAAAGACAGGAATGTGTGATTCTACATGGGAACGACAAGAATTCCAAAAGTCTCAAGCAGAACATTTAAAATAATAAAATATGCAAAAAAAAACAACAGCTGAAAACCTCAAAAAGAAACCAGATTTAAGATGAACAATTCCCAATACCAGCAAGATACCAATTTACCTGTTAATAAATATTCGCAATTCAATAAAATTTATAATAAACGATTTTGTAAATATTGTGCAATGACCCACCTCTCCCGCTATCCTCCTCTTTTAAATATATAAAGGCTTCGCCTTACGGAACGCAAAAGAAAAGCAACGAAACTAAATTCCAAAGTTGTGTGTTTATTACCAGAAGAAGAAAAAAAACTTACAAAAAGAAAGTGGAATGTACTAAAATGGAATTAATTTACAGGTTAAAAAAAAATTAACAGGTTAAGAAGGAATTTTGCAACAAAAAATTTATTACTAAAATAATAATTACATAAAAAAAATTTCAGTCAGATTGCGTAAAAGGTAAAAAATAAATTAAAAACTGCAGTATTCCAAAAAAAGAGAGTAAAAATGTCCAGAAGATGTCGTTAACGATAAGTGAAACAAAAATTAAGTGCATAAATAAGATAATAGATGGCAGTCTTCAGTTTACATACCAAATACTAGCATTGCAAATAAGAGAAGGATAGTGAAAAATGCACTTTGATTAATGGAATTACGAGGGCTTTAATACCAGCCATAGTGGCAGTAGTGCCAGCAGCAGTAGTAGTAGTAGTAGTAGTGGTGGTACTTATAAGTGGGCATCTATTTGAGCGGTAGTTGATCGGCATTCCAGTTTTTTTAATATTTCCTGCGACATTCCTTTCTTGAACAGTTTTTTATTTTCTTTTCTTTTTTGGAATGTTCGATTACCTTATTCTCTGTCTCTTTCACACAATTTCAGTCATTTTATTCGCTTGGTTTTTTCTGCACTTATAAATTTGAAGTTTTTAAAGATTTAAAGAAAAAACAAATTGCAGACGAGAGTGTAGAAAATATTATAACTTGAACCTATAAAAATTGGCGCACCAAATTACAATAAGGAATTTATATTATAGTACACTATTCAGGAAGAATACAAGTAGAAAGAGAATAAAAACTATCAGAACGGCGGCACCTAATTTTTATTGCTAGAAGAAGGTCTTCTTCTTTCTTATCTATTTTAGTGGTTTAACTTAACGCCTTCTTTTTAATCAATTTTAGTTCTTCTAAAAATTACTATCTAATCCTAGTGGATAAATTGGTTATGGTTGAACGCGAAAGTTGGTAGGCCTCTGTTGAAGGTGTTAGATAAGCCAAGATGGCTCTAGTTGGGTATAGGCTTTAAATATGACGAGAGGAACATTAAAATGGATAGTTGCTAACAACCCCGCAAGGTACATCCTCTACAAGGTTAAATTTATTGAGGTGACATCTAAAAGTTACTTCTAGGTGAAGTAGAGACATACTGCAACAAATATCTCGTACCAATGAGCGGCTGTTGCTAACTATTGTAGAAAAAGAAGTGACTGGACAGCCAATAGCAGAGTTAAGGCGTGTCGAGCCAGCTGTTATCCGTCGCATCAGATTGGCCAGTGGCGGATATCGAACGTCCCCGTTCGAGTCAATCCTAATCGAAACTAGTCGAAATCCCATTTCTCTACGCCTTCACAAAGCGTAAATCAGATTAATTTATAATAATTAATTAGCCCCTCCATAATTTAGTTAAAACTATTATTAACACGCCCAACTCGAAAACACATATACCCAACATTAGAGACAGATCCACTTCCAAACTTCCTTTCCACATCCACATTGGAAGCCTTAGTTGGGAGCGGTGTTGAGAATACATGGTCTCTAAATACAATTAAGAATGCTTTTACCGACCCGTCTATCTACAGCAAACTTTTTTCGAACAGTTGCACTGGTTAGAATAATGTTTATTTTTTTTCACGGATGCGGCGACTGACCTTAATACAACGTCTTTTGTAGTTTTCGAGGTCAATGTCACCCAAATCCGTAATCTACATTGTTGAGCCTTTTCGTACAAGGCGGTTCCTTACCATTGGGAGCTGTGGGCAATAACAGTGGCTGCTGATAGTTCTATCGACTTTTTCAATCAGCTTTACTGATAACCAATCCGCCCTCACATCTATTCGCAACCTATTGAATTATTCTGTACTTAACGAAATACTTGAGATGGCTTAGCGGTGTCTACGAATTTATAAAGTTCCTTACCGTACCTCAATGAGTGAAGCATAAACCAAAGTACGCTTTAACAAAAAATTGGTACCAAGGGAATCGGATGCCCTATGAATTTAAAACACACTGTGTTCGATAATGCTGATGCGCCTCAGGTTGAAACGTGGTGGCTGTGGATAATAACCATATAGCTGGAAGGGCTTTGGATCGGTGGTGCCAGATACCGGCTTTTATCTACGGTGCTGTCACTGCTTATGACATCAGAGGTTTAGATAGACCTCGCCACAAACAGTTGGATTGATCAGCTTGTAACTGGTTGCTGACTGCAAATCGTCAATAATGGCGGTGCGCAGAATTCCTGTGGTCGTAGGTAGCCCATAGTATTATGTTTAACGATGCGTATGCCAGTGATGAAAAATGAACGTGTTGATCAGTTGGATGGAGAAACTCGTAGGCGTTCTGTGCTTACAGAATATTAACAGAATGACAAATACCATTCTCAACCATACGTAAAAATACAGACTGGACTAAGTGAGATCTTTTTAGTATTTCATTGACCAACTACAAAAAAACCAATATGGTCAACATCCTTACAGAAAGTCTGGGCACAAAAAGTGTTATTAATCACAAGGTCCTATCCAAAATAATCTCTACATGCTCAAAAATACCTTAACAAAAAAAATTTGAACGATCTATGTAAGTAAAATAAGTTTAACGCTATGCCCCAATTGCATTTGTAACTGTTGTCGGCATTTCTTAAGGCAGTATTCTTGGACCCATTCTTTACATAATATACGAGGGAGGGTTGTATGATTAATACCTAATCCTCGATAAACGATTCTGTAAAATAGATAATCTTTTATTTGTGGACTTTTTTAAAAAAAAAACTGTTTCCTGTATAAGTGTAATTTGTACAAATATATTTTAATTATATATACGAGGTCTGTTCAAAAAGTATCGCGAATTTTGTGTTTTTTACAAAAAAATTTTATTTGTTCATGAATATCTATTTTGTCCCCTTCAAAGTAATTCCCACCAGATATTATACACTTATGCCAACGTTTTTCTCCAATCCTCGAAGAACTTGAAAAAATCATTTTTTGTGATCTTGTTCAGCTCCTCCTTCGATGCCGTCTTTATCTCCTAAATCATAGCGTAGTGTCGTCATTTTATGGGGTTCTTCAGTTTCGGGAACAAGAAAAAGTCACGGGGCCAGATCTGGGGAATACGGTGGCTGCGGCATTATTAGTGTGTTGTTTTTGACCAAAAATGGCAAAAGCCAATATTTGTTCTTCCACAAATTCGGGCGTTTCTGGCGGTAATATTCCTTATTGACAGTTCTACCCTGTTACAAGAACTCATGATGCACCACGCCCCTGTAATCAAAAAAAACTGTAAGCAAAACCTTCACTTTTGAAAGGTTTTTTTCGGTCTTGGCTCGAACTTAGCACTTTTTTCGGTCTTGGCTCGTGCGGCAGCTTCCATTGGGATTATTGAGCTTTGGTTTCCACGTCACAACCATAAACTCATGATTCGTCACCAGTTATGACCCTCTGGAGCAAATTTAGATTGTCGCGGACAGAGTCCCACAGCTCCTTAGCAATGTTAATGTGATGCTGTTTTTGGTCGAAATTGAGCAAAAATCGAAGACGAGCCAAAACACGTGCAAGCAAAGCAGCTGTCAAAAATTAACTGAAAATTCAAAATGGCCGAACTCGTCGGCATAAGTGACAGACATGAGTACCAACATAACGCCACAAAAAATTGAATATACGTAGCCCGCGGAAATTCAAAATTCGCGATACTTTTCGAACAGACCTCGTATATAAAAACAGTAATTATTAAAAAATAAAAATAAAAACAAAACAAGCCAATATAAAATGTGAAGAACAATGAGTGACAACATTTAGTCAACAATCTTTATCAAAAGAATTTCCGTACTAACATTCACAAAAGTACATTAAGTCAAATACAAAAGGATAGAGAGAAAGAGAAAGAGAGAGAGGAATAATAAATAATTTAATGAAGAGTAAACGTAAATTAAAAAGCAAATAAAAATAAGAGAATAAAAGCAATTTGAAGGAAAGAAGAACACGAATAAGAAAGAACAAAAAAATTAATAAATATTGCGAGAAAATGATAATGAAGAATACGATGAAAAGATAAAATGATGAATAAGGAAAAATTAAAAAAAAAAACAACAATGAAATAAAAGGAAACAAACAAAATATGCCGTGAATTAAATGCAAATTCGTTTTTTTTTCATACGTTTTTGAATAGAAAGAATTTGGCAAAGGAGGGAAAAGGAGCAAAACATATGAAGAAAACGAGGAGGAAAATAGACAGAGATGCAAAAATGTTACAATAAAAAGAGAAAAAATTCAATTTGAAATTTATATTAAGCTATTTTCTTTTCTCTCCCTCTTTTGTTTTAATAAATTTCTTGTTCGTAAATGCATAAATGTACACGCGAAAAGGAGATGTCAATTCTTGGCCGCTTCTATCTTGTCCCGACCGGTCACCATCTTTCTCAGTTCATTTGTGCTATATACGTACTCATCTACAAGCATTTACGTATATGAAAATGGATAGGTTGGTCCGTCGTAAAAAGTTAGTTATTAGCTAGCTGCTACTGGAAGCAGTAAAAATATTCGTTATCAACAGGTAGGCAGGTATGCATATCGGAATAAATTAATTTAAATAAAAAAAAAGAAAGAAAATACCCGGACTAATACGAGTACTAATATTCGTGTCATCGACATTGATTTTTCGATTAGATTTTTTCTTCTTCATCTTTTATCAATATTTTTAAAAAATTATTTTTCTTTTTTTGTTGTTGTTGATGATAACAATTTTAAATTTAAATTTAAAAAAAAATATTAGTTTGTTTATATGTAAGCTGTCTAAGATAGGCCATTTGGTTTAAATTTTAAAAATATTTTTAACATAAATATTAAAACATTTATCTTTTTTTTTCCTAAACAAATTGTCTTGTTTTTTTTAATAGTAATTTTAAATAATTTAAAATCACAAATAAATTATTTAAATTCTAATTTTAAAATAAATATATTTTGTTTAAATTGAATTTTTTTATAATAATATTTAAACAAAAATTGACTATTTATAAATAATCCGAGGACACGCGATTTTTCCAAATGGTCACTCATCTAAGTACTAACCGCTCCTAGTCCTGCTTAACTTAATTAAACTATTATTAAAAAAAAAAAAAAAAATCATCTAAAAAAAAATTTAAATTTTTTAATTTTAAAACCGAAAAAAAATATTAAAAACTAGAATTTTTAACGTTAAAAAATTTATTGAAAATTCTCCACACAAACAAAATTAAGATATAGTAATTTTTATATTAAAAAACAACCTTAAAAAAAGAGTATAATAATAAGATTTTAAAATTTGTCCCAAATAAAAAGTATACAAAATAAATCTGAAAAAAATGAGTACAGAAAAACATTGTTAAAATTGCTAATCGTTTTCAACAAAGTACTCTTAGGACATAAAAAGGCCTTTAAATATTAGGGACTTTGGTGACATAAAAAAAAGACGAACAAATTCGCCAAATGGCCTCACGGTCGTGGCGCTATGAAGTGGCCCCTGGCACATGTCTAAGGGACCTTACAAACAAACAAACAAAAGACGAACAAATTATTTAATAAAAATTATAGTTTTAGCATAAAAATATTCAAAATTTTGAATTTCCGTGGGTTACGTATTTTCGATTTTTATGTGGCGTTATGTTGGTACTCATGTCTCTCACTTATTCCGACAAGTTCGGCCATTTTGAATTTTCATTTAATTTTTGACTGTTGCTTTGCTTGCACGTGTTTTGGCTCATCTTCGATTTTTGCCCATTTAAAAAAATGGATCAAAGAATCTGTATCAAATTTTGTGTGAAAAATAAAATTAATTGCGCGGACACATTCCGAATGTTGACTGTAGTATATGGTGAAGCTACCTTGGATTGAAGCAACGTTTATCGGTGGTACAAAATGTTCACAGAGGGCCGAGAAGATGTGAACGACGAAAGGTCGAATAATTACAGTTTTCTTCGATTGCAGGGGCGTGGTGCATCATGAGTTCTTGCCACAGGGTAGAACGGTCAATAAGGAATATTAGCTGCAAGTTATGCGCAAGTTGCGCGAAGAAATCCGCCAGATTTGTGGAAGAACAAAAATTGGCTTTTGCCATGTTTGGTCAAAAACAACACACTAATAATGCCGCAGCCACCGTATTCCCCATATCTGGCCCCCGTGACTTTTTCTTGTTCCCGAAACTGAAGAGCCCCATGAAAGGACAACGCTACGCTACGATTGGGAAGATGAAGACGGCATCGAAGGAGGAGCTAAACAAGATCACAAAAAATGATTTTTTGAAGTGCTTCGAGGATTGGAAAAAACGTTGGCACAAGTGTATAATATCTGGTGGGGATTACTTTGAAGGGGACAAAATAGATAATCATGAATAAATAAATAATTTTTGAAAAAAAAACACAAAATTCGCGATACTTTTTGAACAGACCTCGTATTTGTATGTCTATACCTTAAAATAGTAAAATTTGAAAACAATATTTTATTAAAACAATATACAAAATATTTACAGAAAAGCGGTGTTTTTAGAATAGTAAAAAATCTTAAACACTCTTTTTTTAAAGGTTTTTAAAAAAAAAGTGTAGCAATTTTTAAGCTTTTTTTTTACTAAACAAAAATCAGGTGAGATCCTGTTCTGAATAATATTCGAAATAATCTGTTGTATTAAATTGCGTTGGGTTCCAGGTCATACAGAAATTTTGGATCAACTGTTGGGGGAAAATCCGATGGTCACATCAGTTCTTAACATGACAGGTAGTGGAAGGTTTCTTCTGAAACATTAGCAGAACGCCTGCTTGACCAGTCCATTCCACAAGATTTCCAAAATGTTAAGTACGAAAGCTGCTCAGAATTCGAATAGGACACTCTGGCCTGACATATGATTTCGTTTTCAAAAACTATCCTCTTCCCATCTGCCTATGTGCTGTGACGTTCAACTCACTATCACTCATCTTCGTACAATTTAAGCATAGAAAATAACCTTAACAAAAGTAAGATGCAAAATAACATAAAAAATCCAAATTTCCCTCAAAAGGTAGTATTATGAGAAAAGACCTTAAATAGGTAATTTTCAAACAAAACCAGACATGTACAAATGAATATAAAAAAAATAGTTTAAATTTGTTGATTTTATAAAATTATAATTTTATAGCCTAAGAAATAATAATATTATGATCTAAAAAAAAGACTTAAAAATGAGCCAAAAATGACAATTTTTTAACCTAAACTATAGTTATTTTATGACCTAAAAATTGAAGATTTTATTTCCTTGAAAATGGTTATTCTTTGACCTAAAAGAACGATAATTTTAGGATCTTCAAGGTTATTTCTATTTTCAGACCCAAAAAAATTATAGTTTGGTGACCGCGAAGTGGTTATTTTATGACCTAACAAACTTTTATTTGATGGCCAAAAAATTTATTTCCTTAAAAAATGATAATTTTTGACCGGTAAAATCCCACAGTATGAATTTTAGGTTGAAATTTTACTATCTTAAAAAATAAAACTTTCATAAAATACAAATGGTAGTTTTCTAACCTTAAAAAATAATATTTCAACAATTTTAGGAAAAAATAATATTTAGAACGCAAGACGAATAGTTTTAGGACCTAAACAATGATAATTTGAAGACCAAAATTATTATGATTTTATAATTTAAAAAATTGTAATTTAGTGACAAAAAAAACTTTACAGAATATGATATTTAGGTGATCGATCATTTTATGACCTAAAGTGACAAAACTTTTAAAACCTAAAAGTACAAATTTTGGGACCTTAAAATGACTCAAATAACTAAAAATGCTATTTATTATCTGGACAATGGTCGTTTGATGGCCTGAAAAAAGACTATTTCATGATCTAAAAATGAATATTTTCTAACCTAAAATAAAATAATTTCACTATTCAGAAAAAGATAATTTTTTTTATTGTAAAACATATCAGAAAATTTGATGAGGTAAAAAATGTTAATTTTATAGTCGAACAAATGGAAAATTGGTGAACTTTAAAAACTAAAAAACTTATGATTTCATGACCTAATAATGGTAATTCTATAAATAATCTTTTAGGACCTTAAAAATGATATTTTCATCATTTTTTAGGTTCTAAAGAGAATTTTTTATGGCCTAGAGATAAATATTTTTGGACCTAAAAATAGCTTAAATAACGTAAAAAATCATGTGTTATCTAAAAAAATGGCCATAAAAAAATGGTTTAATATGTTATATAACTTAAATAAAAAGGAATTTGTACTCGAAATTGTTTAAAAAAAAAATCATTTCTAATAAAATTTTCAGTTTCCTGGAAATGCTTAAAGCTAGATATACTTAATTATGACTAATAATACTAAAATTTTATCCAAAATTTCAAAGAACTGAATAGAAAAAAACTTCCAAAGAAAATCTTAACAATAACTTTTCATATTCTTCTAATGATCTTAAATAATTTTTTTTTTCATTTAATAAGAGCTTCATTAAATTCTAGAATTTCTTTATTTGCATAAAACCATCGCAAATTGTATACTGGCTAAATATTGATATCCGATACTCATCATAAAATAAAGTCAACTAATAATTTGAGATTAAAAAACAGCTCTCCTAATTAGTTAAACTAATTTATGCAAATACCTGAAATTTTACATATTCAGGCCAGAAATATTCACAAAAGACACCAACAAAAAAACGACGAAGAACCAGAATAAACATTTTTTAAAAGGTGTGTGATGTGATTCACAGGGAGCGCAATACGATTAGTAATAAAATAAGGAATTCGAGGGGTCATAAGCCGATCTGGAACGTGGACAACGGACGATTGTATGATTAAAACCAAAGAAATTTCAGAAAGCATTCCAGAAAAATTCCGTTTTTTTTTTTGGTTAAAATAAGCTTTTCGATCCAAAGAAAAAATAGTACAAAAAAAATATGATTTTCAAGATGGTTTTTTCTAAGAAACTTTTCACCATCAAGCTTCTCAGTTTGAATAATCGTGAATATTTTTAGGTTATAAATTTTTCTCGTCAATTTAACAAAAAAATCCCTTTTTTTTAAAAAAAAAAAATAGCTTATTAAGAAATGGCTAATTTTAGTAAATCTATTGTACCAAAATAAAAAGTCAAAACTTTCGAAAGCTGCTGATCAACATACATTCGCTGAGGTCAAATCAATTTGGATTAATTAATTATGAAACGGTTTATTTTTGGCTTTTCGAAATGGGATTTTTATAAAAAACCTGAAAATTGTCCAATCAAATTAATTTAGAAATTTAAAAAAAAAATCAAAAATGCCAATCATCTTCGAATTTCTACCCAAACAATTATCGTTGTCAGTTTCACATTTGATTTTGTCAATAAATTTTAGTATTAGGAGAATTATTAGATGCATTTGATTATCATTATCGTAATTTTGATCGTTTTATGAGAAATTTAATTTTTATATTAAAAGAAAAATGAAGAACGAAAAACGGTTCATCTATCAACCTGGATTAGCGGTATTCGTTTTGTTATCACATCAACCTAGATTGGCACTTTTAAAGTTTAGATTTTTTATTAAATTTTTGTTGTTGTTTTTTTAAAGATAAGGCAATCAATTTTTTGGGGTCTGAGAACTCATCATGTTGAAAGTTTAATTTCTTTCCTTATTGAATATCTATTGTTGATAGTTGTTGAATCAATTTCTAGCTATTAATTTTCATACTCTTGGAGTGACTATGATATTTTTATGTTTTTTCTATAGAATATTTTATAAAAATCTTCAAATAATTACGTTTTTTATTAGCTATTAAAAAAATTACTAACAGTCTCTCAAAGAATTCCAAGTCAACTTTTTTCCTTAATTTTTTTTTATTTATTTGAATTTTTATCCTCAGCAATTGACTGTTTTACTATAAATTACAGGCTTGTGGTATAGCTATCCCGGTTCGGAACCTCTCTTATAATTTATGAAAATTATTTTTTCATAAATTATGAATTACAGGCTTGTGGTATAGCTATCCCGGTTCAACTTTTTTCCTTAATTTTTTTTTATTTATTTGAATTTTTATCCTCAGCAATTGACTGTTTTACTTTATAGACTGTTTTACTATAAATTACAGGCTTGTGGTATAGCTATCCCGGTTCGGAACCTCTCTTATAATTTATGAAAATTTAAAGATAAGGAGAGTATCCACTGGTGTTATAAAAAAAAACTTACAGGTCTGTCCAGTGTAAGCCGTTTACACGAATTACTCAGGAGGAACTTCTCCGGGCATGTCGAAAAATCGGTGATAAAAAGGCATCTGGGTTCGGTGTCATTATCCCTTATTGCACTAAAAGCAGCTATCGCGCGGCGCATCCATATTTATTTTCGGAAGTGTTTGATGCTTGCCTGAAAGAGGGAATTTTCCGGCTACTTTGGAAGTGGCAATGTCTCGTGCTACTACGAAAGCGAAAAGGGCCACTTCGGGATCCTTTAGCATACCGCCCAATTTGCCTTCTGGACATGGCAGGTAAAATCCTCTAACGTACTCTATGCAATCGATTGGTGGAAGTCATCAAGGGACAAAGGGGCTTATCTAAAGGCCAATTTTCCTTCAGGAGGGCACGTTCCACCTGGGAAGCTATTGATTTGGTCGTTGGCACGGCGCGTAAAGCTATTGAGAACAAAAGGGGGAGAAGGGGCTCCATAAAGTACTGTGCTATCATAATTCTTGATGTAAAGAATGCCTTCAACTCGGCTAGATAAGATTGTATCCTTGACGACCTGGGCTCAATGGGTATTCTGGAGTACATAACCAGAATAATAGAAGATTAACTGAGTAGTAGAATTCTTTTATACAGGTTGAGCGGTGGGGAGAGATCATACAGGCCCATGATGGCGGTCCCACAGATATCAGTTCTGGATCCTCTGTTGTGGAATGTGATATAAATAAAGGGTTTTTGAATAAGAACTTGACAACTTTTTTAGATATAAAAAAAAATATCTCGCAAACCATTTGAGATATATCAAAACTTTTATTATTGGCTTAAAGTACAATCAATGCAATTATGAATGGAACTCGACTTCAGTCATATGTCCACCACGGGCACGCTTGCAGCGGTCAATTCGTTAAAGCCAATTTTCGATGACTCGGCCACACAATTCGACGGGAATGGCCGCTATTTCTCGTTTGATGTTGGCTCTTAGGTCCTCTAACGTCGCCGGCTTGTTGGCATAGACCATCGATTTAACGTAGCACCACAGAAAAAAGTCTAGAGGTGTTTAATCTCAAGATCTCGGCGGCCAATCGACAGGACCTTTTCTCGATATAACACGTTCACCGAACTTGGACTTCAATAAGTCGATTGTTTCTCCCGCTGTGTGGGATGTGGCATCGTCTTGTTGAAACCACATATCGCTGATGTCCAGCCCATGCAATTGATCGAAGAAATAACGCTGCAGCATGTCTCTGTAGCGTTCACCATTGACTGTAACGTGACGATCATTTTTATCTACGAAGAAAAATGGCCAAATGACGCCACCGGCATGAAAACCGCACCATACAGTCACTTTTTGCGGATGAAGTGGTGTTTCATGAAGCACATGAGGGTTTGCAGCACTCCAATAACGCATGTTTTGTTTGTTGACGAAGCCATTCAACCAAAAATGCGCTTCATCACTGAAGATAATTCTGCGATGAAAGTCGTTATTTTCGCCAAACTTCTCTAGAGCCCAATCTGAGAACGTGCGTCGCTTCATATCGTCAAGTGGCTTTAGTTCTTGAGTTTACTTGATCTTAAGTTAACTCAAGAACTTAAGATCAAGTTAACTCAAGAACTAAAGTAAGAAATCAAAAGTCTCAAGTTGCTATTGAGAAACCCGATATAATGATATTCTCAGGCTCCATATCGCACAGAAGGCGAGAATAATCGTATTCGTTGACGATTTTGCTGTCGTTGTAGTGGCAAAATGTGTGAAAGAGGTAGAATAGATCTGTAATGAGACTATTGCTTCAGTCCGTGAGGGTGGCCGTAAATTCAGTGCACCGTATGATATTGTATGCATGTTTGAATGTGTGTAGGACCGTGTCGACCGAGGCGATGCAGGTTCTCATGTGAGAAATGCCATGGGACCTGGAGGTGCTGCGTGGAAGTATCCACTACCGTCTGTGGCGGGGCACCCCGCTGGCAGGTTGTCCGGTTGGGAATGATGAGGTTCAGAATCTTAGTTCGCGCCATCAGCATGAGATATGGCAGCAACGATGGGATGAGAGTGTGAATGGCAGAGGGACCTACATGTTCATACCGGATGTGTGCTTTTCCTCTGCGTATGGTTTTGAATTTGGTCTGTTCCTAGGGTATTTTCTCACGGGACACGGCAGTATGAATGGGTTCCTGTATAGGCGGGGTCTGGCTACGGAGGCTAGATGCCCTTGTGGGGCGGAGGAGGAGAGTGTTAAGCACCTTCTCGTGGAGTGTGGCCTGTACGGGGACTTGCGTGATTTGGAGGCGTGTGGAATCGTGGTGAATGAGGAGGGTGTGAGTGGTGTGTAGAGTGTGAAAAAGAGAAATGAATGCTTGAATGCGTTTGCCGTGCCACTGTTTGAGAGACGAATGAGAATGGTGCATGAATGAGTGCATGAATGACACTCAGGGTGGCTACAACCGGCGGAAAGACCAAGGTCGATTCCGGTTGTACTTTCGGGTCTTAGCGAACCCGCGTACCTGAGCTGCCCTAGCGGTGCCTAGGAATTTACGAGATTCCTTACCGTAGCCCTACGAGCGGAGTACAAACCAAAGTACTCTTAAAACAAAAATGGGTACCGCGGGGATCGGGAGCCCCACAGTAGAATATACTGTGCCCGATTGAGGTGAGGCGCCATTTGGCAGCTACGTGGTGGTCGTGGTTTATACCCATGTCGCGGGTACGGTCTTCTGATCGCAGGTGGGACGTAACTGGCAAATGTAGCAATGCATAGCACTTATCTCGGGCACTATCACTGCTAATGACAGTAGAGGTTTAGATAGTCCTCGCCACCAGCAGGTGGAGAGTCAGCCTGTAACTGATTCTATCTGTTAACTGCCAGTTAATGGTGGTGCGTTGATTGAGCGTATCTCGATTCCTATAGTCGTAGGCGACTCGTGGTCTTATGCGCGGGCAACTAAACCACGTTAAATAATAAACTATAACTGTTGCTTCAGTCCGAAATTGGATCCTGGCAGCTGGGCTTAGGCTTGAGGACCATAAGACGAAGGCAGTTCTTATCACGGACAGAAAATGTAGAAAGAGTAGTATCATCAGGATTGACAGACAGGAGGTGATCTCGGAACAAACTCTAAATTACCTAGGGGTGGTGATTGACGCGAGGCTGCGGTTTTAGGAACACCTATTGTACGTTGGTGCGATGGGTTGATTAGAGCAACCTTCATACGTAGAGTTGTCTGAGTCTACCGTACGGGGCGCATTAAAAGTGGCCTGCGCATTCTGAACGGTATTATAATACTGAATGGTACCAATCGAAATACTGGCTGTGAGAGGTCGGTATAAAGATGAAGCGCGATGCGACGATAGTATGGGGAAAGAAAGGACTCGTTGGGTACTGCTGTCAATGATAACATAGATGGACTCACACAATTATTAGAAAAAGCATAAAAACTAATATTTAAAAACAAAGGAAACCGAAAAGGTTAAGAGAATAGTTAAGAAGTGGAAATGAGAGAAAAGTTTATGACAAAAAAAAGAAAAGAGAACGGACCTATTAATTCAAAGAGAATGGAAAAAAAAGAAAAAAGAAGAAAAAAACTAAAACAAGGAAACAAGTTAAAACAACAAAGAGGGTCACAGGAGGATGATGCATCTTTTATTAATCATAGTTTTCGACTTACTCCAAAAAAGAAAAAAAGAAAAAAAACAAATTGTAAATAGAAACAAACAAAATTTTTTTATAACAAATCGGCCTCTTGGGTGCTGACCTTGACTATACTCGTAGTACGATTACGCATACAGCTTATGATTCATCAATTCAGAAAAAATGATCGAAACTAAAAGAAAAAGAAAAACATATACTCTCCTTATGAGATTATTTAATTTAATTGTTTGTGAACTACGGTGTCTTATGGAACGTGTACACTAATGCAGAGACGCACATAATGTACGTGAGCGTACGTGTGCAAATGTTAGCCAGCACGCACCTAATCACTAAGTTTTGGTGATTACGAAAATTTTACTATTAATGTGATATCATATAATGCCGCTCAATTTGGCTCTTTTAATGTTTGAAAATTTGGCTCTTCCACAATATGTGTAAGCTCCCAGCTTACAGCGGCTTTGACTTTTTAAGGTTCAAAAAGTGTTGGCGCCACGGCACGACGCTTACAATATTGGCCGTGTGTGAACGGTTTCAGGCTTAGATTAAAGAATACCTGGAAAGGCCCCTACCGTATATGTATTCGCATTTTTGTGTCCGAATTATTATAAAGGGATATTGTTGTCAAAATTTTTTTTAGGTAGACATGACACCCACTGCCATCTAGTGTCGTAATAGAAATTTATTGAATTGCAAAAGAATAATTTATATTCATTTCAATTCACTTATTGGAAACAACATTTGCAATTGAAACAACAATCTTTTGATACGAAATGGAATTCTATTTAAGGTTTATTATTTATTCCGTAAATATGAATCAAATATAAAGCGCCTCAATTTTGTAGACTTTCGGAGAGTTTGAAAACTTTAATTCTCCATGAATATGGAGACTTAAGAGCTATTCTTGTCATTTGTGAAGTTTTATTTTGGCACATGGGAAAGTGCAATTAAAAGTGTTTTTTTTTTACATATTTACAAGTATTTACGAAAAAGTAAGTATTTTTATAAATAGTTATATTTTTGATAAAACTTAATATGAAGTTTTTATTTCAGAAAATGAGGTAATTTATTAGAAATTGATAGAAATTCGACGAAATGAGGTAACCGGGAATTTCTTTCTTTCGGTAAGTTGACATTTTCATTTTTACTACAGAAATTAACAAAAATTTAGTTTATAATGTGTTTAGATGGTTTTGAATGATTTATTTTATCCAAAAAGTGGTTAAAAAACTGAAAAGTTCGGCATTCAATAAATGTAAACAAATCCGATGTTGACAGTTCAATGTTTACTAGAAAATAGTTCAGTGCCGGTATACGTAAAGTGTGTGTAAGAAAGTTTAAGGGAGCGAATTTTTCAGTCTATTTTTCATTGTTGTTTTCATTGTGTTAAAATAAATAAAGTTTATTCTTCGGTAAGCTTATTATTTAAATAAATTTGTTTTGCTTGCTATATTAGACCATATTATAATGTATTTACTACATAATATTTTTTTCAAATATTAGTTATTAATTTTTTAAGTACATTAAATTTTTCATCTTGTATACGATTAACTTCTTATTGTGCACATAATTGTTTTCATACAATATAATCAAATAACTTACAATTAATAAATAATATATAGTGAAATATTTAATAAATAAATAATATTTTAAAATAGAATACTGTGTTTTATTATAAATTTCCAAAACTAATTCCACCAAACAACAAAATCCGTAATATTAGAAAATCTATTCGAACCGCTTCAATCGCATACTGGAGTTACAAACATTGGCTCCCAATGGTTTACGCCGTTTCTGTTGTACACGTATTGCATGTGTAAGCGTTCTACGAATGAAAATTTGGACAGAATTTAATCTAAGGTTTCAGGTATCGCGCACATAAGGCACAACGGATGACAATTGTTGACATGCCGTCCAACAACACACAACATCAAACGCTTCTTTTGTGTTCAATTTTAGGAAATCTCATGGACTGAACTTTGTGACGTACTGTACTATTTCTATTCATTTACCGTCAACAACGCCAATTGTGAGAATTGTGTGTAAACTTTTTTTTAGCTCGACTTTTTTCAATTTTAAATCATATATAATTTTTTTCAATAATCTTTTTAATATATTTTTTTTAATTTTTTTTTTAAATACTCATTATTCGTACAGATAAATTTTTGACCGCTAAACAAAGATTGATCCTCTTTTAAAGATAAGGAAAAAAAAATTCCTTTATTATATTAGAATTGTCAACCTCTTTAACAAAATTCTGGAAAAATCTATTTTCCCAAATTGCTGAAAGGTCGCAACAGCCATTCCAGTTCCCAAGAAAAATCTCTCCCATTCTTCGGCTAACAACTTTAGACTAATTTCATTACTGCTTTGCACTTCCAAGATCCTGGAAAAGATCTTAGCTACAAGACTTAACCAGGCGCTTGCCAATAGACTCAATCCCCAACAACATGCCTACAGGTCGGGCAGGGGAACTCTGAGTATGCTACTTGAACTCCAACATTCAATCCACAATTGTTACAAACGTAGACATTGTGGTTTACTGTTGTCCTGCGACCTAGAACAGGCGTATGACCGAATTTGCCCGCACAGGGTACTCTTACAGCTGGCAGAGTGGGGAGTAGACTCTGCAATATTGGCACTACTACGTTCCTACCTAACTGGTAGAACCTTCACGGTACGCGCCAACGGTCATTTTTCGCAAAACGCGAAATGAAAAACGGCATCCCAGAAGGATCCCCATTATCAACGATTCTATTCAATATATATATTCACTCCCTTTCCCACCAACTATCATCCTTTAACCACTATATTTATGCCGATAATATTTTTATATTGTACTTGTA